>CM053585.1:84447356-84469154 GCA_028646515.1 Pseudochirops corinnae
CAAAAGAACATTTCAACTCAGTTATTTACCTCTTCTATTACAACAGCAAAGATTGTGCTCTGGGAAAGACCTTAGAAATCATCTTTGCTTAACCCCTTCATTTGATAAATGAAGAAACTTATGCCTAGAAGATGATTTGCCGAAGTTCAGATAGCATTATTAAGTATCAATTCAAAATTGTTAGCTACTTTTTCCACGTTTTAATACCTGTAGGATCCAAATGGCTAAATCTGTTCAATACGGATGTAAATTATATAATTATCATTTGAATATGCACACTTATGCAGATCAGTGATTGACAGACCAAAACTTGAGGTTGTGAAAAAAATGTTTTTAGACTGTATATGTTTTCATATTTCAACATTAAGCAGTTTTAGGGTTTAAGGAATAGAAATGTTAAAGAAGAGTAATTTTTAATTCAATATTATTCATCCAATGTATTTTATTTCTACCCATGTAATATTTACTTCAATATAGGTTTCTGTAATGAATTTTATTGATAAAGAAAATGTGCATAATAAAGTCACATAAATGATGCACATGAAACGATAAATTACTAAAATTTCATTTTAAGAAATATAAGAGACGAAGCAATTAAAATAATCTTCTCACCTTTTTTTTTTTTTTTTTTTTTACAAAGAGCAGCCTCTTCCTAAACCCTTCTCCCTTCCCTCCCCATCAACACCTGCCTGCTCTGCTTACAACCAAGATCCGGACTCTTCAGCTAGCCTCTGATATCTAAAGCTTAGGATACATTGATATTCATTATTTGAATTCAAAATTTTGCTTCTTGGAAACAGGATGAAGTTTCTTTGTTTTATTTAGTTTTTGTTGTATTTTTCCCAAATCAGTGCTGTACCAAGATGACTGGGATATTCAATAATATTCTGAAATAGTTTAAAACATGGTTTTAGTCATTAAACTATGGCTTGCGCAGAGATTGTCATCTAAACAACAGAAAATGACAGCAAGACTATGGCATACCAGAGAAAGCACAAAGATTTTACCCATTACAATGTAGTTTTATTGAGCTGCTTCTGTGTCTGCCCTGCATATTAACAAGAGACAGCAACAAAGTATTGGGAGGGGTAAATACCATGTACACATCTGTTGCCTTCTTAGCAGTATAAATGCTTGTTATTAGGGGAAAAAATTCCAATGAAAAGAGGAAAAGACTACCAGACACAACTTGCGGATTTGTTCCTATGAATAAATATGACATATTAGAGGAATGACACTGAATCGTTATTTACAACATTTATTAATAGAAGGCCCAATTCCACTATTCTCTCAGATGGCAGCTTTGGATTGAAGCTCTTTGACTGACAGATGGAATCATCACAAATGGAGGTAGAAACCTTAGAACTGAAAGGAAGCCATGGAAATCTAAAAGAGGCATGCCATAATATTCCTAACTTGGACCAATTTCATGGGATGCTGTCTATAGAGCTGGGTCTGTGAGCAAGAAAGTTTCTCATCACAGTCTAACCAATCCTGCTGAAGTTTTGCCCTTGCCCTAGGGCACCTGCTGTTTAAGGGAGAGAGGCTAGGTCTTAATGCAAATTCAGTGACTTCAATCCTCTTCTCTGACATTACCAAAAAAGGTGCCTTGGGCTGTTATATATTTTTTTAAAAAACTGATATGCATTGGAGAAAGGCCAATTGTCCCACTTGATGACTGGCTTTTCAAACAATGCACTTTAGTCATTTTTAACATAAATTCAAGATCCAATTTCAGACCATCCTGAACTGGAAGTTGGAAAGGTCTCAGCTCTGTCAGCTGCTGATATTTCTTTTCCCAGACACAAAGACACAAAAGTAATGATTCTGAATTAATCATTGAAACACCAAACTATTTGTAAGCAGAATCTCTGAATCTCTATAAATTCTGTCTTCAAGGGCTGATGCCTCATGTACCAATGTGGGTTAATGGAAAAATGACAAATATATTTGTGATTTGGTGAATTTGGGGTGGGAAGGAGAAGATGACTCTGTTTTTATGCATTCCTGGGGGAATGGTTCAGTGACCAAAATATCTGCTCCTAAATCCCAGCAAGACTGGCTAATTATCCAATCAAAACAAGTCAATTTAAATGCATTAGATACCTTTGGATGGAAATCTTGCTGAAAGAAAAGAAAATTACAAAATCTTCCTTTGTTGCATGGATATTGAGTCCTGAACTTTTAATGATGTTTCTGTTTAGCAGGTGTGAAATTAGGCTAAATGACTAACTAGCTGATCCTGTAAGTCCAGAGTCTACAGGTGGCTGGTATGAATTAACTACTAGACCATTGCTTAGTAATCAGATCGATATTCTATTAAATGAACTTCCAGGAACTAAAAAAGTCAAAGCATATCTGAACAGGTCCTTTTCAGCTTATGGCGTTGGTAGTTTAAAAAGCACGTTATGAAAGTCTCTTGAAAGGTTTAGAAAGGGTAGAGGTCTATTACATATGTTTGTATATACATACATATAGTGGAATAAGAAGACATGCTTTTTATTCCTAGTTTTTCTTGAAAAAAAAACATCTTTGATATCTTGCTCATTCTCTGGTCTCTTTGGTTTCATGGAGGGAACAGTTTCCTCTAATAATGCAGATCACAGCCCACCTAAGCCTTCTCCTCCTATGCAACATTTGCTCATGTCTTCCCACAAATTTGTCCATCTTTTAGTTCTCTTGACACTTCATGGGTTCCAAGGGATCACATAGGGCAGTTCAGTGGTTATATCTTCTTTTCTCTACCTCACCAACCCAACTCTGTTTATCCCAATCACACATTTCTATAGCAATCCAATTCAAATTTCAGTTAAACGTAGGAGAAAATAAGTTCACATAACTTTCTGGGGAAGAATAGTATGAGTCATATATTTGTTTATCAGAATTAAATCCAAACAAAATAAAATGGTAAATTTTAAAAATCTCTCTATATCTTTTTTCTTAGAGCTTAAGCAAAATCTACTCCTTTTCCAATGTGACTCACACCAGTTGAGTTATGCTTCCATCTACTTTTTCAAAGCCCACAATGAATAAACCCAAATTTAGGGCAGAATGTAAAATGACCAATTGCCAATTCCAATGAAAAAGTTATTGAATAAATGGTTTGTTTAAAAATATGTAAGGAAGTGGACTAAAATTTTTATATAACAATGAAAATAATATAATAATAGCTAAAATTTACATAGCACTTAAAATTTTTTGAAAATACTTATTGACATAACCTCGTTTTATCTTCACAACCATCTTGTAAAGTAGGTACTATTATTATCCTGGTTTTACAGAAGAGAAAACTGAGACTTAGGTTAAATGACTTGTTCAAGGTCAGATAGCTAGTATCTAAGGCAGGATTTGAACTTGGATCTTCTTGATTCCAAGAATGCCCTCTCTACTCTGCCACCTAACTGCCTCTTTTAACTAATTGGTTTTGAGTATTAAATATAAAACCGTCATCTAGAATCATAAAACCATATTGCCTTATATAAGATAGTGATTTCTTAAGATCCTTTTATGTAATTTCAAGCACTCAAGGTATGATATACTGGGCTTCAGTCATAAGTTTATGATAAATGTACAGTGAATTTATTTGTTATTTTTTCTTTTGCAATTGAACTATTATGCATGGCTGAGTTTAATTCAAATCATGGACCAAAGGATGACAAACTTTAATGTAATGCAAGGGAACAATGAAGTATTCCACATCACTGAACCACTGTCAATAGTATATGTGACCCAAGTTGTTTTTCCCCCTACCATTTTCCTGTGATCCAGGTTTTCAGTCTTAATCATATTTAACTCTTTTTCTCCCTTGCCTTTCCTATTCTTATATCCAATCAGTTGCCAACTCTTGTTGAGTGAGTGACTGATCGAAATTTCTGACTTTCTTCTCTGAAACTTCTTCACTTGTTTCAACACAGTAATATTTAATTCTATTCATATGTCATAATTTGATCAATCTTTGCCCAAATGATGCACACTCACTTTGTTTCTAATTTCCTAATACAAGAAAGGGTGCTACTATCTATATTCCTGTATGTATGAGTCCTTTCTCCTGCCTTTGTATCTTTGGGGTAAAAGCCTAATTAGTAACATTGATGGGTCACAAGGGGTCTTTTTCACTATAGCAGCTAAATCTTTCCTAACGAGTCCAACTCAAAATAACCTTTCTTTCTTCAGTACTCCTACTAAAGTTGATGCTAATAATGCTTTTTCTGGCAATTAATCACATACGCTATAATATGATTATTAAAACATCTTGACTCTTGCATTACCAACTGGGTTGTAAGGTCTCAAAGGGCACAGATTATTATTTTATAAGTCATCGATGAGCTAGTTGCCTAAATCCCGAATCTGATTGACTGTCTATTAATTTATTGGCATGCCATTTGGTCTGCAGTATTTATTCATGGAGAATTTTTCTTTTAATGTCTAAAACAATGAAAGAGAGTTCAATTCTTTTTTCTTGGCCCTACATGCCAGCTATATCCTCTCTCCCCAGAACTTCACTCCCTGCCCCCACTATTTTCTTGAGAAACATCTTCATGAAAACCTAGCAGTCCACTTGATTGCTCCATCTATATTAAATGCCAGAGAGTAAAAAGAGGACTTCCCCTCTGATTTATAAGCTGCATTAGTTAATGTAAGTGGCATGAATCTAAATGAAAATAATATACCTTGAAAATTCTTTGTTTCAATATTAATAGAAACATGCAGCTATAGCCACTTAAAGTTCAAGTAAATAAACATAACTGAAAATTAGGAGAAAAGATTAAGTAAATTTTGAAGTCTGATTCTTCCCCATGGAGTATGGCATGCAAGCGTGATGAGAGAGTCTGGGTTACCTTGGGTTTTTGAGGAAAATACCCTTTTAAATTTCTTGCGTCAGTTGAGCTTTTAAATTAAGACTTCATTTCATCTGTGTAATAGAAAGTGCTTTATTGTTTTGAAAATTGTGCCACTCATTAAGATGTTACGTTCCAATGTAGATGGAAAAGAGGACATGGGGTGTCTGAAAAACTTGGTCAGCTGCCGTGCATATTTATCTCATTCAAGATGATTTCAGGCAGCACTTTTATTTTTTTTTCCCAGAGTCAACACAGAGTTGAAGTCCGTCCTCAGAATTTCTATTGGTATTATTACTGTCTAATGAATTCTGTAGTACAGCAGGTGTCAAATCATATCTGTTGTTTTGCAATTGAGTATGAATAGAAGATGTATTGCTATTGCGAATGAATCTAATATGAATCTAATGAGCAGTAATGAGCAACTGTTTTGTCATTATTGAGGCAACCACTGAGATGCTAATAAACTCTCATTTCTGCTCTTTAGAAAAAGCAGTGACCAGGATTTATAACACGGCCTTAATGTCCCCAAAGCCTGAGGCAAGAGAGCATTGAAACCCCTAAACTGGGTATAATTTAGTCATCTGCTATATGAGGGTCCTCTTATTTCCTCTTATTAAAATGAACCTATCTTAATGCCTTCCAAGAAGTCTTACGTCTGAAGAGAAAAGATGAGGGATGAGTGTCTATTAAAGGAATATAAAGTTAAGGAGATGTGCATGCTGCTGGAATTTTCCTTAATGGAAGTACAATCATTCTAGAGTTTCACACTAGTCAGATTTTTTTTTTTTTGGCAGCATAATAAAGTCACATGTAGGCAACTATTTTAACCCAGTCGCTTTATAAATCGTCAGCATTATTGAGGACTAAATAGATGTAGAACTCTTGTAAATAAGTTTACTTTTTCATGTGGCCATCCTAACATAGTAAATGACCCATAGGGAGGCAGCACACTGATATCACTCATGGCTCTCTTTCCTCATGTGAATAAAATGGTTTATCCTAGTTTCTAAAAAAATGCCATCTGTAAGTATGCTATTACAGATCATGGATATACAGTACGCCCTATCAGATCTTGGACTCTCTAGTACTATATAGCCATCAAATGACAGCATTTGAAGTGCAAATGAATCTTAGAAATTTGCCAATTCAATGAAGAAGCCACATTCACTCAAAGATTCATTTTGCAATTTCATACCATTCATGTAGGGTGCTTTTTCATCATCTCTTGCATATATATATCCATGGTGCTTATATAGATGATACTGTCAGTAATATAGTGTTTGGCATTGTGATTTCTTTCACAAGATACATGCCACTGAAAGAAACTCAGAAGCTGATGTTTGAGGCGTAGAAATAGTCATAGGCCTATGTACTATAGGCTCCTTTACCTATTGGTTCTTCCTAACTTAGGTGTCTACAGATAAAAGCATAAAATGCTAGGCAGTGTAGCAGAATGAAGAAAGAGTTTGCTTGGAGATAGGAGGACATTCATTCAAGTCCCACTTCTGACACATGCTATCTGTGTGACCCCATGTGAGGCACTCAGTCTCTCAACAACTGAAGCAACTCCCTAAAAGTAGAAATTGCGTAAAAGTGCCAACCTGCATTGGTTCAGGGATTTCCTCATTTGGATCTTCCTATATCAATTCAATAAGGACTATCTTTTTTTTTTCTTTAAATTTACAAACATCAGAATGCTCCATTGCCACATGAACAATATCTTTAGAATATGGAGAAGGCACCCAACACACTTGGGTGTCATTCAGGACAACTTTGCAGGTGGGTATTATCTGTATCTCATAGGATGGATAGGTATATTTGGTATTTTTACCATTTTTTTGGTATGTAAAATCAGGCTAGATACCAATAAAATATTTGAGTTATCTCTAATAGGATCCATAAAAACAACTGAATAATAAATACGAGTAAGGAAGAAACTACTGTTGTATGATTAGACTATCTGTATGTAGAAGGGGTAAGTCCATGTTGACTTTTGAAAACATTTCATTTTACCCTAGTTATTTAAAAAAAAAAAAGGTAGGTAAAGGTACTTCTCTCTTAGCCCACAGAGCCAGGAAGTTGAGATGTAATTGTTCTGATGGAAGTAGTATATTCCAGTGGGTTCCAGTTAGAAGTCATTACCCATTCAAATAGGCATCAAAGCATTTTGCTGGGACCTGACTCTCCAACCTTGACACTTGTGTGACTCCCAAGTTGACAAATGTCCAATCAACATAAAATCCTATAATACTGAGAAGTCTAAATACAGCCCTGTAGGACTGAAGGGGGCAAAAGGTGTTTTAAAGTGATGCAAATTACCACTAAATTCTAATTTATGACACTTCTGGGCCACCTACTATTACATAGTTGACCTTCCTCATGGCTTTAGAATAGCCATACAATGAGATATCGTAAGGATTCTTGGCATGAATGCTCACATTATCTTGGCGACTATTTTCCAGAATGTTTAGTCTTTGCAGCCTAAAGAATCTGCATGTATTGTAACTAACTGTATTGCTCATAAATTGAAGTGAAACAGTGTCCTAGAAATATGTCTTGTAGTAATTATTGGAGGCCTCCTGTTCTCTGTGGTGAACTAAAGAGCAGAAAGGATAGTTAATTGTGCCATATACATGTGAGTTATGGTTCATTGGAGCCTATTCATTAGTGTAAAATAAAATTCCCAACATCCTGTTTAATTTTGGTAAGGAGGGTCTCCTGTTAAAAAACATTGACAACTTTTAAAGAAATGCATGGGAGTAATGAGCTATGTTTTGAGTCCTTTACATTGTCATATGGTCACCACGGAGAGAAAGCAAATTAATAGATTGCCCCCAAATTAAAGTTTGAAATATTTCCTATAAGTGTACTTCTATCTAAATTTAAGTGTACCCTGGAACATTAAACAAATGCTCTGCAACTCATTCAAGGGTCCACAGAAATAGTTTGTCATCATTTCTTCTCTCCGTGGTTTCTACTGAACATTCAGCTCCTGCTGACTTCTGAGACAACAGAAGCCACATTTTTAAAAGGCTAGCTCATAATTACTGGTAGAATCCAAACTCACAAATTTTCCATACTTATTCTTGTTGTGTGTAGAACATTGGAGACATCTGTGGGTGACTGTTGTCATGAACTATATAGATCTGCAACTTATATGCTTTAGTTCATTCTTTATATTCATATCCTTAGTGCCTAAACAGTGTCTGACACATAGTAGGAATTTAATAAGTGCTTCTTGATTGATCTATTTAGCCAATTAATGCCATTCTTCACTAAATTGAATTTGACTGTATTTGTAACAGACTTTGAATTCCTTTCCAAAAGGAAGGCTTCCAGCATATGGGAAGGATCCTCTGTGGTGAATTTTGGGAGGATGTGGACAGCAGTCACACAGGAGATGTAGGCATAGAGAGGTTGTGATCTGCATTGTTGGAAAGAACTGCTGAATAAATGACATCATAGAACAATTCAAGTATATAGCAGAATGGGGGATCCCAATTTTAAAGACTTAGAACAAATCTTTCTAGTGGTTAAAGATTTAATGTAAAAACAAATTGTGTCTTATAAGATGCCAAAATAGAGGTGATCATAATAGTGACATGAAAGCAGATGAATACATGGCCAGGCTAGAATTTCAAGTGAGGAAACAGGAACACATTCAAATAAGCAAAGCAGAATGTGATTGAAAGTATGACAATTTAGATTTTTTTTAAAAAATGGTTCCTTTTAGGACTTATGATGAAAAATGCCATATACTTCCAGAAAGAAAACTGATGAACTCTAAATGTATATTGAACTATTTTAACATTCTTATTTTTCTTGCTTTTTTTTGGCAACATGTCTAATATGGAAATATGTTTTGCATGATTTCACATGTATAAAAATAAATTAACTAATTTTGAAAACAAAGTGCTTCCTTTTAGTTGAAGATATAAAGATAGTAACTTTTGAGTGGTGACCAGGCTTATGGATTGAAGATATATTTTCATTTCATTGCTATTATAATGTTCCTTGTAAATGATGGGAAAAAAATTATTTGGGATAAGTAAACAAAATTTGTGAAATCCCCGGGTTGATAAATGTACTCTCTCTCAAGAGGATGACCTGGAGAAGACAATACCTGCCTGGAAATCAGCAAGCTTGATTAGTAGGTCATTGGAGCGAATGTGGACACTGATTCAATTGTGGCCATGTCAGTTCAGTAGAATTGTAAAGTAACCCTAACATCTCTGTCCCTGCAGCAAGCAGAAATAGGCCCCACCTACAGCTCTCTGACCCTGTTCTGACAATGATCAACATCAAGAATCATCCTTTCCCAGGATAGAAAAGAAGAGATCCTCTTCCCTGTGGTGGGTATTGTTCTTGTTGAAGTCTGAGTCTTACCAACCTGTCTGCCTCCCTAGATTCTACTTGTTTACTTCAACTTAGCTTAACTGATTTCTTTAGATTTGGATGTTTTCCTAATTATACTTGTACTTTCCAGGCTCCTCTTTCTAGTTGGACCTCCAGTTTTGCCTTACCTCAAGACCTGCATAACCTGTGGCCCATAGGCCACTTACAGTCCACTGGCATGTCAGACAATTTTGGTTGGTCCATGAAATACATAGAGGATGTTTTCCTCTATGTTTTTCACTGGCTGTCTGAAATTCTTTGGCAGGCTATCTTTTGCAGGCTATCCTGGGGCTGTAAGCACCCCCAGGCTGCAGATTGTGCAGGTCAGCCTTACCTCTTCCAACTCTATACCCCACCTATAGTTGTCCTATTGCCTATCCTTTAACTTGCCAGAAGTGGGACGTGGAGACTTGGCACTCATGCATTTAATTTGATCAACATAAACAGATTAAGTAGATGACTCAGCTAAAAAAGTTCACATTGAGATCTGGATTAACCAATGTCATTTAGCAAATATTCATGTTGCTTTGGTGTTGACAGTTATTCAGTCAACAAGCAGTCTTTAATCCCTTGCTACTTGCAGATACAGTACTAAGCATTAGATATATAAAGAAAGGCAAAAACACAGTCCCTGCCTTCAAGGAGCTCACTTTCTCTTGGGAGAGACAAAATGCAAATATCTAGGTATGAAAAAGATTTATACATAATAAATGGAAGATGATGTCAGAGGAAAGCAATTAGTAAGGGAGAGAGTAAAGGATTCCAAGAAAGGATACTTGCAGAAGGTGAGCTGAGTCTTGGAAGGAAGCCAGTAGGCAGAGGTGAGGAAGCAGAACATTGTAGGTATTGGGGACAGTCAGGGCAAAGACACCCAATCAGGAAATGGAGTGTCACATTGGAAGAATAGTAAGCAGGTTAATGTGGCCAGGTCATAGACTGTGTGCAAGGTAATAGAGTATAAAAAGACTTGGAAAAGTGGGAAGGGGCCAGGTAATGAAGGGCTTTAAATGCCAAATAGGCCATACAAGATATCTGGTGTCACATGAATGTTAGCTAGTCATTCCCCTTCTCCACTCCCCACATATGTGAGTTAAGGTTGTTACAGAACTAGGGAAGTGGTAAGTTTTGCTTTACTTAGAAGAAACAAAGCCATGATTGTATCTCCTTATCAATGTGTTTGAGTATGATAATGCAGGGGCTAAGTTTCAGAGCCACTTAATACATTTTTTTCAGTTAAAGAAGCTCACAGAGAACAATTCATGAGAGTTTCCTAAATAATTGCTGAGAAAAGAGGATCAGGGATGTCATGTTCTTTTAAAATGGGAGCTCCTACACGTGAAAAAATGAAAGACATCAGGAGAACTTTAAAGTTTAAGATATAATGAAATGAAATGGGAATAAATCTTACCACAGATGTATCTATTGTCAGATTTGGAAGGAATGTGTGTGTGTGAGTGTGTGTGGTGTGTGTATGTGTTTCATGGACTCATGGTCAGTCCAAAAGTCTTTTATTCTTTGCAACTGTCTCAGTAACACTCTCCATTTTCTATCACTTTATTTGTGAGCATGGTCAAAATATATTCATATTGTTTTATATTGTGCTTAAGCATTAATCTCTCAACAAAAATCAGAGATCTGTCATTGTCAGAGATCTACTGTCTGATCTTGAACCCCTTAAGAAAACCTATCCACGGAACAAAGGTTCTTAAACAAGGGGATCATAGTGTGTGTGTGTATGTTCGTACATACATATATGTGTGTGTGTATATCTATATCTATCTATCTATCTATCTATCTATCTATCTATCTAATCTATCTGTGTGACCCTGGGTAAGTTATCTCTATCTTTATCTCTATCTCTATCTCTATCTCTATCTCTATCTCTGTCTCTGTCTCTATCTCTAACTGTGTGCTCTTGGTAAGTTACACACATACACATTTACACATATATACATATGTATCCATATGTACACATATACATGTACACACATATACACATACATGTATACATGCACATATATGTGTATATATGTATGTGTGTATATAGCTGTGTGACCCTGGGCAAGTTACTAAACCCTGATTGCCTCAGTTTCCTCATCTGTAAAATGATCTTGAGAAGGAAATGGAAAACTACTCCAGTATCTTTGGCAAGAAAACCCCAAATGGGGTCATGGAGAGTCAGACACAACTGAAATGAATGAACAGCAACAAAAAATGTGTGTGTGTTTGTATGTGTCTAGATAGATAACTATATTTCAACATAAATAGTTTCCTTTGTAATCTGATTGTACTTTGTGTGTTTTAAAACATTATTCTGAGAAGGGGTCCAAAGGCTTCACCAGACTGCCCAAAGGGTCCCTGACACAAGAAAGCACTTCCCTCTGCTTTATCACTTGAGATAGCAGGACAAAGTTCTGACCTTGGATTTACAGGACTGAATTTAAATCTGAAAGAAATGATTATTTCTCTCTTATTAAAAACCAATTATTAGCAGGTTAGTTATTAGTAGAGTTTTTTTTAAATTTCTATTTCCTCATTCAGAGACTGGTCCTTGAAGTCTCTGAATAACAGAACTGAGGATGAGATTGGTCTAACCCTTTGGGAACATTCTTGGGTGGACCCCATTAAACTAGGAGAGTTTACTTCTGATTAAAGTGTAAAAAGAATCTAATCTAGGTGAATTCTGACCCATTGTTCAATTTAAGTGGGCCTGGGCAGAGAATAGATTCTTTTGTATAGATTGCTGGAGGCAGAATGATCTGGGAGTACTGACATGATCAAAATTAGTCTAAGCCCCTCATTAGAAAAAGCCCACCTCTTATAATATTCATTTTTTAAATTAATTGTTAACTAATCAGAGTTGATTTCCACCTCAGGGACACCCCCTTTTCTGAAGGTATTTAAACATCCAGCCATTAGTTACCCACTGACCTCAATTTATTATTTGCTAGTTACCCCAAAACTCCATCTTTTGGACTTTTCATTCACCTCAAATCTAAGTTATGTCACTTCCTGCCTGTCTGACTTCTGGATATGTCATCGAGCCTTTCTGGTCTTTAGCTTTCTCATCTGTAAAACAAGAGGGTTGAACTAAATGACTTCTAAGGACCCTTTCAGTCCTAGATCTATCATCCCAAGGTCCTATAAACCTGAAAAACAGTCAAGCTTCTGAATGCACTGTTTTTCTGGGAGAACATTTTGCAAATCACAGATCAGACTCATATCTCACTTAATTCTGGGAGTTAGAGGATCCTTAAGCAAAGTCATCAGCCTCTCAATAAGATCATTCAAGGAAGAATAAAAAGTTTTTTTTTCAAGTGTTCAAACAGTTTTTGCTAACATGTTTTCAGGATAAGTGAGGACAGCACCTAGAATTCCTTTTTCCCTTGTTTTCTCACCTCCTTTGGGGAGAAATTGCTTTCAAGATCAACCCATTGCTTAGTGCATCTAATCCTAATGCAACTGTACTTGTGATTCCTGAGTGACATCAACAGGGACCAAAGTGTTATTCTCAGAGGAATGAGATTCTTTATCTGAGTTCCATAATGCAAAGCACTGTGCTACCCCAAAGGACATTTTGTTGTCGATGGTGAAAGTTGTTATAATGCAGCAGAAAGAAACCAATTGACCAAAAAAGTTATTATAATTTTCAGTTAGAAAAGGCACAATTTAGGCGAATGCCTCTATGTTAAAACATATACGTTTCTAGACACCATGAAGGAAAAAAGGAAGGGAAGAGAATATATAGCATCTATATAGCATTATATAGAATATACAGCATTTATAAAGCATCTACTCAAATCCAGACACTGTGCTAAGTTCTTTAGGAATGTTATCTTATTTAATCCTCATAACAACCCTGAGAGGTAGGTGCTGTTATTATCTCCATTTTACAGTTGAGGAAACTGAGACAGAGGTTAAGTGACTTGTCCAGGGTCTCACCACTGGTGTCTGAGGTTGAATTTGAGCTTGGATCTTCCTGACTCTGGGCCTAGCGCTCTACCTATTATGCCACCTAGATGCCTTGAAGAAGTTGAGGATGAGGACTGAAAAAATAAAAACCCATTTGATCTAGCAATTAAGAGATCATTGTTGCCTCTGGAGAAAGCAATCTCATTTGAATGGTGAGGTAATAAGCTACATTTCAGAAGCATCTAGGTGGCAGAGTGGATAGAGTGCTGGGCTTAGAGACAGGAAGACCTGAGTTCAAATTTAGCCTCAAACACTTACTAACTGTGTGGCTCTGAAAAAATAATTTAATCTTGCTTGCCTCAGTTTCCTCATCTACAAAATTAGCTGGAGAAGGAAAAGGCAAACTACTTCAGTATCTTTGTCAAGAAAACCCTGTGTGGAGTCATAAAGAGTTGGACATGACCGAAACAACTAAACGACAAGAATATTTATTAAATGCTTATAGCATGTAGTGAGTGACGTTAGGAGTTGGGGGAGATACCAAGATAAATAAAATATGGTGACCCTCCTTGTGTTATTTACAGTCTAGTAAGGGGAAATGAGAGGCATCTCTGTATAGAAGAAAAAGCACAGCCTCTTGTATCAAAGGATACTTGTTTACATCTGTGTGACCTTGGGGAAGTCACTTAACTTATCTGGGTCTCTGTTTCTTCCTCTCTAAAATGAAGAGGTCAGACTAGATGGGTTCTGAGGTCTCTTCTAGCTCTAGGTCTATGACCTTCTGACAGTTGCAGAGATAGACGTCATACTTCATCACTGTGATACAGTGACAGAATCCGACTACTAAAAGGGCCGTTCAAGGCCTCTAGTCCAACTGATACCCGACCAAGTGTTCCTTTGCCAACATCTCTAGCAAAGGCTTAATCCAACCTTGCTTGAGGACTTCCAAAGGGGGGGGATATACTACCATTACTTTTGTTGTTCTTCACTCACTTCCTTCCGACTCTTTGTGACACCATTTGGAGTTTTCTTGGCAGAGATCCTGGAGTAGTTTGCCATTTCCTTCTCCAGTTCATTTTACAGAGGAGGAAACTGAGGCAAACAGGGTTAGGTGACTTGCCCAGAGTCACACAAATAGTAAGTGTCTGAGGTCTGATGTGAACTCAGGAAGAGGAGTCTTCCTGACTCCAAGCCCATATTCTATCCACCACATCACCTACCTGCCTCTATTCCATGACTGGAATGCTCAAATTCTTAGGAAGGTCTTTCTTACACCAAGTCAAAATCTGCCTCTCTTCTACTTCCACTCATTTTTCCTTTTTCTGCCCTCTCTTTGGGACCAAGAAAAACAATATAAATCCCTTTTAATGCTTGACAGTTTGTCAAGTACTTAAAATTAACTATTATGTCTGTTCCAACTCTTCTTTTCATCAGGCTAAATATATCCACATCAAATGGTCCATTGTCCTTATTATTCTCCTTGTTCTCTTCAGAGCATGCTCTAGCTTTCATTTTCCTTCCCAAAACGGGGCCTCCAAAGTTGAACACAACAACACTCTAGATGTAGCCTGACCAGCAGAAAGTATGCTAATGATTAACTTCCTGGTTTTGAAAACTCCATCTCTCCCTGGGCAAGTCACTTAACCTTATTTGCCTCAGTTTCCTAATCTGTAAAATGAGCTGGCAAACTACTCCAGCATCTTTGCAAAGAAAACACCAAATGCGGTCAGGAAGAGTAGACCACAACTAAACACCATCAGTTTTGTTCTAGACTTAGCCTGCCCCTTCTGCATTTAATCTTGACACTTTCTACCCCAAACATAGAGAGGGTGATTCCAAATCAGCTATTAACCTCAGACCAGGAGAGTGGATGGAAAGAGACTGGTGGTTCCTTATAGTTGGCTTCCAGCTGAACCCTGTGGTTGTCTGTAAAAATATTAACGTTAGCACAGATTAAGTAAATTTATCAGCCACTCAGACTATTCTGGGTAGAATTATTTTATGACCTTCTGATTATCTGAATCTTTGTATATTATCCTTCGAGTTATCCTTTTCCCTCATCAATAATTCCTTGAAAATGTATACTTTTTTATATGTATACAAATACAGTTTATTTATAAATGATGGTATATGGTAGAAGGGAGAAGAGGCAGTGGGGAGCAGATACTTGGAATCATAAGCTTCAGAGGGTGGCACCCATTATCTTAAGTTCCGTGGCTCACAGTAAGCACTTAATATAAATGCTTTGTCTCTTTCTCTCTCTCCATCCCCTAGAGTGAGGTTCTGATCTGAACAATGAAAAGGTTTCCCGGTGAGAAGCAAGGTTGTTGTTGCTTTGTTCCCAGGTGGTGCTGTTTCCTAGCTGTGGTTTCATGTTAAATCTCTCATTCAGCCTTCTAAATACTTGATGATCATGCTTCCCCCAAATGTTCTCTTTTTTTAAGCTACACCTTTCTGATTTTTCCAAGGTTTCTTCACATGATGTAGGAAACCAAGTAAGGCATCACTATGTTCATCATTCTCTGGAGGTGCTTTTTTGTCAATGTACCCCTTAAAACATGAAACCCAGAGCTAAACACAGTACTCCCTGTGTGCCTGATCAATTTTTACTCCCATATTCTGGGCACTATATTTCTGCTAATATAGTACAATATTCCATTGGCCTTTATGCCTCCTTTGTTTTTAAAGAAACCACATCATATTGTTGGCTCATTTGTAAATTTTTTAGTCAATATAAATCCCTCTTTAGTTTTTTCTCACATGTTCTGCTTGCTCGTACTCCACATCTCCCTGTCTTGTATATGTGATTGTTTGTTTGTTTTTATCCTACATTCAAATATCTATATTTGTGCCCTTTAAATTTCAGCCTTTTCATTTGGGGACATTCTTCTGAATCTTGATTCCATTATCTTGCATATTGCTATCCCTCCTAGTGTAGTGTCATATGCAGATCTGATAATCATACCTTCTAAGTCATTATTTAAATTGCTGATAAAAATGTTGACAAGAATAGGGCCAAGAATAGAATCCTACAGAATGATATAGGGTGCTTCTTTCCAAGCTGACATTAATTTATTAATTAATGAACTTTAGGTATAGGCGTTCAACTGAGTGGTAGTTAAGAGTAAGAAGTAAGCAATAGAAGTAAGTAGGTCAGAAATGGTATTTAAAGCCTAACTTTGAAGCCTACACCATGTACCCTATTCTATAGTACTTTGCCTTTTCTTCTTCTTGAGGAACAGAAACCTAGAGTGATCTCTCTCATTCTTTGAACTCCTGTTCAATTGATTTATTGCCAATACCTCATAGTTTAGCCACTGTTCTCGAATTGTTCTTTATGTGTAAGTTTTGTCTTCCTAACTAGACTAACAGTCTTAAAGGGAGAAGCTATGGCATCTGCTTCTCTTGTAGCCCAAATGATTCTTGTGTAGCATCTTATTGACAAGGTGACTTAAGAAAAGAATTTTTTCCTAGATTGAAGGGACTGAAGAATTATGGGAAGTGTGTGTGTGTGTGTGTGTGTGTGTGTGTGTGTGTGTGTGTAAACCTGAGACATTTTGAGTCCCTCAGAGAGGTTAACTAGATGATTCCAAGTAAAGGGTGTTGCAATAAAGAAATTGAATATAATCTTGACCAGTTGTAGCCTTATCTAGCTTACTGACCATCATAAGGAATGATCTTGGACAGAATTTCGCAGTTTCCCTAACTGTCACTGCTGTCAGGACCTAGTGAATTTATCTCTTCTCTCCTTTCTCCTTACTTGTCTCATCACTGGCAACCCGTCTTTATTTACCTTCAGGAGCTTCCTGTTTTCTTTAAACTTGGTTTATTTGTTTACATATTTTTGTAAGGGCTTTATCTCCAGGTGAGGAAAGGCTAATTTTCATTACATTCTTACCAGGGTTTTCTATAAAGAAGTGTACCATACAATGGGGAAGGACTAAAAGATAACCCAAGAACCAATAGTTCTAGTCTTAACCTTGAGTCAATATTGAAACTCTGTCTGTCTGTCTCTGTCTTTGTCTCTTCTCAACACAAAGAGAGGCTTCACCTAGAATAATTTGAATTGGACTGTAGATATGCAATAAATGTGTTGTACAATCTCTGAATTGATAATGGGTTTCACAGGCCATCTTGCCCAATCCCTTCCTTACCTAAGAATCTCTTCTACCATATTCCTGACAAGAGGTCATCCAACCTCAGTAATTAAGAGGAAAAACGTAGCATAATCCAATGGTGTATTACATTTGGAAGAAGGAATTTACGTTAAGAATAAAACTTAATTGATTTAAGAATAGGATTTATTAAGTAATTTCAAAAATGAGAGCAATTCCCTTGCCATATTGGGGCACCTTTCCCCTATGACAGATTTACAGGAAGATGTGACCATCACCTCCTTCATGTCATGATCCTTTTTGAGAATGAAGGGTAAGCAGCAACCTCTGTGAACAGAGAACTTCCAGTTCAACTACATGACTCTTTCCTTCCTTCCTTCCTTCCTTCCTTCCTTCCTTCTTTCCTTCCTTCTTTCCTTCCTTCCTTCCTTCTTTCCTTCTTTCCTTCCTTCCTTCCTTCCTTCCTTCCTTCCTTCCTTCCTTCCTTCCTTCTTTCCTTCCTTCTTTCTTTCTTTCTTTCCTTCCTTCCTTCCTTCCTTCTTTCCTTCTTTCCTTCCTTTTTCTTTGTCTTTTTCTTCTCTTTCCACATAGGGTATCACACCCTTACCTGTAGATGCTCTGCCCAAAGGAATGTAAATTTTAATCTCTGAAACTTGTTTTGTTGTTTTATTTTGTTTTTCTTAAAGATTAGCCTTAACCACAAATCACTCTGGTTCCAGACCAAGCCCTACTTGGTCACCTTTTGGGCCCTGACTGTCTCAGAAGGAATGTAAATAACAGTTGTTTCTGTATTGGCCTGAAACCCTGAGGGTCTTCCCCTCTCAGATTATATTTTTTTAAAAAGGCTATTTTTTGTTTCATTTTATTAAGCCTCAACCATTGAATGGGCGCTGCCTCAGTCAAACTGAGACCGTTAAAGATCTTAGTTTGAAAAGGCCAAAGTCCCCTACTGTATCCTGTGACATTTCCAGTTGTTCTGATCCATATCTGGCTTCTGGACCCACATGGCTACAGAGGAGAAAGTGAGGCTTGTGACTTTCTATGGTCCTCCCTCACTTAAATCCAATTCACTTGCATGTCATAGTATCTCCTCCCTGATGCCATGATCCTCTTTGAGAATGAAGGACAAACAAACGTAGCATAGTGCAATGGTGTATTTCATTTGGAAGAAGGAATTTACGTTAAGAATAAAAGCAGCAACAGAAGCAGTGACAATCTATTTTTTTTTAAGTATCCAAATCAGTGAAAACACAGATTCTTTGGGATATACAAATCACATAGATATAATCATATAGGAAAGATACAAGAAGTCACAGGTATATCTGCTTCATTGTCACCCACTGGGTCTCCTTCTTTGTCTCACCTGGAACAAGAATCTCCCAGATAGGCAAATATCCCAAAACACAGATCTTAGGAGATGTGCATTTTTAAACTGATGTAGACAAAAACATCAGGAAACTAAAATTTAGGGTAAGCAAACTACCTTTTATTATATCAATAATGAATGTCAGATTAGGATAGATAAGGGGTTTGTTAGAATTATTTTGGAGCCGGAAGATACAGTAATGGATATTCATCTGTCTCTCTAGCTGTCCCTATCCATGTGTCACTATTCCTCTGGGCAGAATGACCTGACATAACCACTATAAATCAGAGGGAAAGAGCCCTGGACCAGGAGTGAGGACAACATGGTTTTGACCCCAGTTCTGACACCAACCATCTGTAGGACCTTGGGGAAATCACTTAACCTCCACGGACCTTATTTTCCTCATCCTTAAAATTAGATTGAAGTTTGAAATATTCTCTTGCTATTTTCTAGTGATCTCAACATTGTGGCTTATTATTATTATTTTTTTTAACAATATCTTTTGGAATCCTTTTTTTCTTTTTCTTTCTTTTTTTTTGGTGATGGATATAGAGAAGGATACTATACAGTTCTGAGAGATACATCTTAATATGTTTTTGCCTCTTGTCTGGCCCTCTGGAGGATCATTTACCCTGAATAATTCTTTTCTTTCAGCTATGTATGACATGCTGGTTTCCAACAAAAGATGGGTCATGTTTATCTGTTACACTGTCTATGGTTCAGTGATCTCCTTTGCAGTCCAAGGGGAAACATAGGAAAACTGAACCATATCACAGGAAGACCTGGTGTATTAAAGTTCACCAAGAATTCTAGATGAGCTATCACAGAAAACAAGGGGGAGTGAAAATTAGTCTGAGTTGATTTCCTACCCCATTTAAAAAAAATTGTTCTCCTGTGTTGAAAGCTTGTATGTCATTTATGTTAGGTTCTGTATTAGGAATCTGACATGCCTATGTCAGGGGATGACCAGGGTCAAGAACGTGACCTATTTTTATTTTTATTTTTAATGGGAAGAGAGTTGCCATTCTTTTCTAACACTGGAAGATTCTTTCAGTTTGGGGCTTTGCAGCCTACTCTTTGTGAACATTTCACATCTTTTCCTTTGATTAGCCTTGTTAGACTTCAGACCTCCTTGAACTTTAAACTTCTCATTTCCAGGTATCCCATTTAGAGGTTCTGATTCTAGTGATCTGTAATGTGATATTATTAACTTAGTGATCCTTGGGCCTATTAATTATTATTTTAAAGTTTGCCATTTTTCCTTTTTAAAAATACCATCCCAGTGCATCTACCCCCCCCAAAACCTTTCAACAATAATGAAAAAAATTTACTCCTTTCAAGACTAGCATTTTCTGTTGAAAACTGGGTATTTTAAATTTCAAATTTGATTCACCTCAAAGAATGTTACTTGACCTACAATAATTGAGTCACAAACTATATTCATTCTATATATTGAGTCTTTTAATCACTTAACCCCTGTTTCCTTCCTTTTCCTTGCCTATAAAATGGGGTTTATAATAGCACCTACCTCAAATGAGATAATTATAAAGCATTTAGCACATAGCACATAGTAGGCACTAAATAAATGATAGCTATTATTTAATATTTCTTGAAATCTGAAGCTCAAGTATTTAGTCTCATGAGAATTTTTGGCTGATCATTTGATTGATCATTTGGGTGGCAACTAATTGATTTGACCATGAAGCAGTTTGGGTCACCTCTCACATTTGTATGATTCTTTCTACTCACATCACTACCACTCTAATTAAGTCCCTTCTTACCCCTCTCCTTACCTATTGACTTAGTCTTCTAATTTTTCTCTGTGTCAGCCTCTCTTCTTTACAAGCCATCTTCCATGCAGCTGCCAAATTGATAAAACTAAAGTGTAGATCCAGTCATATCACTCCTCTGCTTAGAAAGATTCAGTAGCTTAATCTCATTTCTAGGATAAAATAAACACTCCCTGTTAAGCTTTTAAAGCTCTTCTAAATCTGATTTCATCTGCAACTTCCAGACCAATTACACAATATGCCTCTTATATTCAGTGTTCCAGATAAAATGGCTTCTTTGCTGTTTTCTGTATACAATATTCAATTTGTCTCTATGCCTTTGTCCCTCATGCCTGGAATACTATACCTCCTCAGCTCTATTTTTTCTTATTTCTAGCTTTCTTTAAAGCTCAGTTCAAGGGCTATCTCTTATATAATCACTAGAGAACAGGATCATAGATATAGGTCTAAAAGAGACCTAAAGAGGTGTTTCTACAGTCTTCTCCCAAAATTATTTTGAATTTATTTTGCATTTAAAAAAAAATTCTCTTTTTGTGTCATTTCTCCTATGGAGAATTCCATGAGGGTTTCATTTTTTGTTTCTGAATCCTCTACTCAAAAGAGTAGAGTCTGAAACATAGTAGACACTAAATGCTTGTTGAACTGACCATTAAATGTCTCAGGATTTCAAATTAAGTTTATTTCAATCTAACAACAACAATAAGAACAACAATCTAGGGTAGCATAGTGCATAAAGCGTTAGCCTCAGAGCCAGATAAAACTGAGTTCAAATCTTTCCTCTGATTCCTACTGACTTTGCTCCCTTGGACAAGTCATCTAACTTCCCAGAGTACTCTCTAAGTACAAGAACGGGGAACCTGTGCCCTCAAGGCCCTGTAGGCCACAGATTGCCCATCCCTTCATCTAAGATGGGTTTCAAAAAAGGTGCTTTTTTGAAGACTTACCTTGGTATAGGGAGTACCCCCTTCCTGGAGTATGCTATCATAGTGAATTTGTGGTTCTAGTCTCTATGCCCAAGAAACACTTCTACAAACACAACCAAATGCAAACTGAGAATGGAATTAGTTGGAAACAGAGCTCAATAGTAGTGAAAACTGGAACGTGAAAATTACTAGCAGAATATCAAATTGAGATTCTCAGGAAGCCTGGAGGTTTGGGAGCAGCATATATGATTGAGGTATGTAATGCCATGCACCAGCAGATTCCCAAAGGAATGCTACTGTGAACAGCCTTTAGAGTTCAGATTACAAAATATAGTGAACACTCTGTTTATTCCATTACAAATCAAGACAAACATTCAAAACATTATAATATTCACAACATTACATCTTATCACAGAAAATGGCCACACAGTATTCACTACAGTGGCCACAGTATTC
>CM053585.1:84469654-84520486 GCA_028646515.1 Pseudochirops corinnae
TATGATTCAGAGGTTTTATTTTTGTAAGTTCTATGTACTTAAAAAATATTCTCTCTCTTCCAAGCCAATTACATTGAAAATGTCTGGAAGGAAACCCTGAAACAAGAACTTGAAACATTTCTTTAGTAAAGAAGACAAAATTAAGAAGATAACCAGAAGGAATTTAGCGGATATCTTCAAAGAAAATACAAAGAAAGAACTACTAAAATCAAAAGAAAAAATATGGTTAAGCTGTAATGATACACATCTGCCTTAGTCTCTTCACTGAGTGTAAGCTTTGAAATGGTGGCCCAAAACCCTGCACTCTCGTATCGTCTTACGTCCACAGCCTTGGTGCTGAGGTGAGCAGGTATCTCACGTGTATAAGAAGATGGACGCTGCCTGCATATGCCTGGACTAGGGAAATCTTGAGTTAGTCCATGAAATGAACTTGAAAAATTCTCATAGCTGGTTTTAGTGGGGAGCTTTTTTACTCCTGAGAGAAATTCTTGATGGTGCTGATGTTTGTGTCTTCTCGTTGTGTTTTCCTATGGAAGAATAAATATATATTTAGTTGACATATTTATCTATACTATTACTAAACAGATGATTATACAGGAAGTTCTTCATGATTTTTTAAAATTTTTATCCAAAACTTTCTGAATAAAGTAACTGGCTATAGAGAATTTAGAATGGGGAAAATGTTTTCTGGCTTTTTTATGTCCTAAATTTTTTTTAAGGTTTTTGACATGGGAAATATACTTAACAATTACTAGTAATATAGAATTGAAAATACATGTAGTTATCCTGTGAGCATGTATGTCACAATACTAGACACCATTCTATACACTTTAATTTTTATATTGGAACGATTTACATTTAATCATACATAAAAACTTCATAAGTTTTGACCTTATATGTTTCTTTAAAAAATTTATTACTAAGAAATTATAATGGGGTGGCTAGGAGGCACAGTGAATAGAGCACTGGCCCTGGAGTCAGGAGGCCTGAGTTCAAATCCGGCCTCAGACACTTAACTACTACTAGCTTACTACTTACTAGCTGTGTGACCTTGGGCAAGTCACTTACCCCCAACTGCCCAGTCTTCTACCCTCCAAAAAGCAAAAAAAAAAAAAAGAAAGAAAGAAAGAAATTATCTTTCATGTATATTTCCCAATTTAGGTTATGACTGGGATGTTTTAGATTGTTATTAAAAAGGTTTAGCTGTACATTTTTCTCACCACTGGAGTGACAGTCTACCTACTATATACTGACCACTAAACTTATACTAATTTTCCTAATTGATTTTTCAAGTCAAGGACTGGTCTAGTTTTAAGTTCTAAGAGCCTTTTCATCAGGTTAGATACAACAATTCTCCAAGAACTGTTACTTCTAACTCTAAGAATATAACTAATATGTATTAAAAAGGTCGTGATTTATATCAGAATAGGAATTCATGATCACACTGATAAATGAACAGAACCTTAAAATATTTTCTTTCTTATTTTGATAAAGATAATAGGTGGGGAAAAAGTCATTGTGAAGGGCTAAAATTCCATGTTCCTCCCCAAAGTGGGAAAATACCTCTAATTAAGAAGTACATAATGTAGCTACATACCAGTATATTGCCTTCATCTGCATTTAAACTAAATTTTGCATTCAGTAAAACCATATCAACAAAGTAAGGAAACTGTGCCATTTTGATTCACTTAATAATTTTCTTTTAAAATGTATCTTATTTCTGTCTTCTTGCTTTTACACTTATTATAGCTACATCTAATAATAATGATAACAGCTAGCACTTTTATAGTGCTTTACATATGTTTTCTCATTTGCCAATAAGAAAATACATAATTAAAATGATCTCTTTCTATACTTAATGTAGGTATGCATTTGCACTAAGTAATATGAAGTATATATTAATTAACTTTACAATCACAATGTGAAACTTAATAGTAGATATCGGGATGCATTTAAAACCAACTAACTCCCTTTTGACAACAACCCTAAAAGCCAAGTTTTCTTCTTCACTTTTTTGCCTTGGCCTACCGATCATCATGCAACTTAGAAGTAAAGGTCGAACAACAAGACCTTTTCCTTCACTCTCCAAATGTTCACATTTAACTAAGAGAGTCAGTAATGCGATCTTCTCAAGTATGCAGTAACACTCTTAATAAATTTACTCATAGTAAAGAGCATAATGAAATAGGCCAAAAACAAATGCATCTTACAAGTAATAATAACAACTGTAGTTATATAACTATTATGTGCTTGACAAATGTTGTTCCTTGCAACAACCCATTTTACAGCTGGGAAAAACCAGGCAGGCTGTTCTGTTTTTTAGTGACTTGCCCAGGGTTGGGTCATATTGCTAGTAAAGGCCTGAGCCTGGATTTCAACTCAGGTCTTCCTTAACTCCAAGCCCAGAACTCTATCCATTGTATTTACTGGATCCCTATATTACTGTACCAAATGTAAACAGCAATAGAAAGGCCCTAAAGAGAGGGGCCTGGATTCTCATAATTTGATTGGCTTCCCTACCAAAAACTCTATAGTCAAAATAAATTCTTTAGAGACGTTGGAGGAGCAGTGTCTGAAAGGCACCAGAGTTAGACCAATCATGATCTGGGAATGGTCAGAAAAACACACACACTTCAGAGCTACTTCTGTGAACACCAGTGCCATTTTCTATTATGCTGGCTAAAGGCAAAAACAGTAAAAGCAGTTATTTGGCAAGCCAAAAAGCACATGGGAAGGGTGAGGTGGTGGGGAGGGGAGGGGAACAGAATAGCAATAACTAGAAATCATCAGATGCATCTGCTTTTCAGTGAGTTTTCTTTCCTTACATATAAAAGCAAAGTCACAGCTCAAAAGAACTGCCACCTACTAAGAAGAGTTTAAGGGAATTACCATTTTGTTCAGTGCAGACACCCACCTGTGTGAATAAGTCCAAAAAGACCTCATTTTAATTCTGCCTTTTCTTATTGTCCAGAAGGGTTAGTAATAGATGTTATGTGTCTGAACCAGTCATCTGCTGAAGGGTGATAAGTCAAACACCCACCAGCGCGGTAAGTCTGTAAGTCATTCATCAGTGCAAAATGCAGCACTGTTGACAAGGCTACAACCTAGCTGCATGTGATTACAAGGGTCAGCACTGTGAGATGCTGATTCCAGAGTACAGGCTACATCGGGGTATTTCTAACAGTTCATAACCTAAAAAAATAAAGTGTACTTCATTATGTTCTTGGGATAATGAAAGAAAACAGCACGTGGAAACACTATATACTCAATCTGATCTTGCTTCCATGATAACCAGTGTCAGCTGCTTTGATTAGATCAGCTGGATATTTTTCTGTCTCTTATTTAACAAAACCACATAACCTTGGCTCTCAAGAGAAAATGAAATGTCTTTATTCCCAAAGGGCATATTCTAATGCAACATTAAGGGAAAAACAAAGTAAAACAAAACAAAACAAAAGAAAAAAACCCTCTTACCTGACCTGTTTCACTGTTAATCAATCCAACCAGCTTCTCCTCTTTTTGTACTTGTCTCTGGTTTACATGAGACTCAGCACTTCTCTCATCTTTTGACTTGCTTTGAACTTGGTTGACTTGTTTTTTGATAGGCTTTGGTGCATTCACCTGTTGATATAAAGGGTGTAACAAGGTACAATGAAAAAAAAATTGTCACATGCAAGAAAAATACACTCTAATCTACAGCCCTGAAAGTTCCAAAACTGATAAACTTCTTTTTTTTATGTTTAATATTTTATTTTTCGCCAGTTAGAAGTAAAAACAATTTTTAACATTCATTTTTAAAACTCTTGAGTTCCAAATTCTCTCCCTTCTTCCCTTCCCACTCCACTCTCCCACTGGAAAGGGAAGCCATTCAATATAGGTTATACATGTGTAGTCATGCAAAACATTTTCATAAGTCAGGTTGTGAAAGAAAACATAGACCAAAAAAACTCAAGAAAAATAAAGTAAAAAAAAAAGTATGTTTCAGTCTGTATTCAGACACCATCAGTTCTTTCTCTGGAGATGGATCGCATTTTTCATCGTAAGTCCTTCAGAGTTGTTTTGGATCGCTGTATTGCTGAGAATAGCTAAGTCATTCCCAGCTGATCACCTTACAATATTGCTCTTACTTTGTACATCGTACATTTCACTCTGCATCAGCCCATTCAAGTCTTCCCAGGTTTTTCTGAGAGCTTCCTGCTTATCATTTCTTACAGTAAAATAGTATTCCATCATAATCACATACCACAACTTGTTCAGCCATTCCCCAAATGATGGGCATCCCCTCAGTTTCTCATTCTTTACCCCCAGAAAAGAGCTGCTATAAATATTTTTGTACAAAAAGGTCCTTTTCCTTTTTGTTTTTTCTTTTTTTTGAGATACAGACCTAGCAGTGGTATTACTAGGTCAAAGGGTATGCATGTAAACCTGGTAAATTTCAAGGAGGAAAAATTTAAAGGAGAACATCAAATGGACAATAAGGAAAAACTTGTGAGGAAAAACTGTTGTATCAGGCAGGATCCCATCTATTCCTCATCAGTAAGACACATCCAATTAAAATTAGTGCTTCTGTATGCTCTCTTCAAAAGTCATCTCTAAAGATAACTTGCATATTGAAAAAAAAGGCATTTTTACAGAAAACTGTTTGTCATATTTTAAAGCTGCACATGAATTCATTATTAACCTTTGCTGGGAGTGAATCCAGTTAAGTCTTTGAAATTTAAATTCTTATTAATTAACTACATCTTAGTTTTCTACCTTTGCAGTGAGCCTAATTAATGTGAAAGTCTAAAATGAGATGACTACTCCCTTTCACATAGGTGATTTGACCTTTTAGCAATATAAATAGTAGTTTATATTATCTGATCTTGGGGGTTATGCTCTACAAGTTGTGTGACTAATGCAAGGGTGTTTCTTTTTTATGCCACAGATAATGTTACTGTGGGCTCCATTTTGGGGGTGCTTGATACTCAACATCCTTCAAGCAGGCATTAAAATGGAGGTGGTGCCCCCTGAATGCACAGAGAAAGGGAGAACAGAAGCACTGGTGTAAGGCAAAGCACCAGCTTTAGACCTCTAACAGCTGAGAGTGCAGGGATTAAATACGGGGCAAGAGATGAGAACATCACAAAGGGGAAATAATGGAGGCACCAGTGCCAAAACAGAGAGTGAACTACAATGGCGAGGCAAGCAGAGCTTCAATTTGTAGTCACAATTTAGCCTCTTTTGCCAAGTGCTTGGTGTTCGCCCCTTCCTCCCATTTAAAATATGCTGGCATACTGTGTATAGGTCTAAGCTGTCACAACAACATCTTGTATTTTTTTTTCTTTTTCTTTCTTTTTTTTTTTTTTTTTTTTGCAGCAGGACCCAGCTTATCACAGAAATGGCATCCCCAAGCCTTTCACTACTTGCACTTTGGAAATGCATTTCCTAATTACTCAGGGGCTATTTGTCAATACCACTCCACCCTTTCATACAATTAAAAAAACAAGATGTTCCATTACCAAGAAAACAAATGTGCTAAACAAATACATATACCATTACCAGCCAGCCCCAAACTAAGTTTTCATTATTGCTCCCACATCTGACTCTCCTTAAATGATCTAAGACATTTAAATGTGGGCTAACATACTCTTGTGAAAGAGCATAACTTTGAAAAACCTGTGCTCCAGTATGGATTTTGGGCCCAACAGTCAAGGAAGTAACCTTGATAGAAAGTTCCTTCATAAAACCGAGCAGGTAGGAAGGGGAAGGGAAAAGAATATGAACGAAGGACCCACAAAGCTGAAACTGAAAACAGCAAAAGTTTTTCCCAAAAGCTCCAGGCCCCAAAAGTAAACTCCTAGTTAAAAATCCCCACATGAAATTTTTGAATGATCAAGGGAGATCAAGTATCTAAAGTGCTTTGTAAACCATTAAAACATAGAAATGTTAGCAGTTATATATTCAAATATAGTCCAAATGTGGATAATTTTCCATTTCCCAGTTAAAATCTTATTTAAGAAACCAGCTACTAAAAACATAAGAGGGTCTGACTGCATATGGTCTTAAAACTACTGGAGAATAAGCCAAAAAGATGAGTTTATGTTGCTTCCCCAGATATCCTATTTTGTAGTCCTTTAGATTATAAAATGTATGTTTTAAGGCATATTAGGGAAGGGGAGGATGATGCCAGCCCAATGTATGGGAGTACGGCTCCTTTCTCCTCCCATTGCTGACTCCTTTACTTTCTGATAATCTCAGATAGCAGTTGCTACCTTCAAGTGGTACCTACAGATCCCATCTACAATTATCTCTGATAAGTGGCCACCAAGTCTCTTCTTTAAGACCTTCATGGTGAGGAGATGGGGACTGAGGAGAGACTACCTAAGGCAACCTACCCCACTTTAGGACAACTCTCATTGGGAGGAATTTTCCCCTAAGATTTAGTTGAAATCTGTTTCTGCAGGTGGCTAGGGTTAGGAAGTGGAGAGTGGGGAAGTACAGAGGGGGATAATCCAGTTGGTCCTAAATAGTGTCTAAAAGAGTACATGGATAAACTGGTAACAAAGAAACTACCAGAAGAAGGAAATCATTGATAAACTACATAGCATCAAGAGAAGACAACTAGAATACTGAAGTAGCCTCAGGTCATAAGATACAAAGACTGAGGGAACTTGGGACATGTGGCCTAGAGAAGAAAAGACTGATGGGGAATACAATATATGTTTTCGACTAGCAGAGACACTAAAATTTGTTGGCTTGCTTCCAGAGGACAGACCTAAGACCAATGAGGGAAAGTTATAGAGATGCAGATTTCAAAATAAATACAAGGGAAAAGTTCCAAATAATTAAAGCTGTCCAAAAGTGAAGTGGGCTGCCTTAAAAGGTGGTACATTGCATCTTCCATAGAGGTTTTGAAGAAAAGACAGGATGGCCACTCATCAAGGATATGGTAGATGAGACTGGTAAGTACCAGTCAGAGTAGATAACCTCTAAGAGCTGTTACACCTGAGATTTTTGTCATTCTTATCCTGTGTGATTTATCTTTCACTAATTCTTCACAAAGCCTAACTAAAAGACGGACACCTTCCTTTAGCTCAGGGGTTCTTATTTTTTTTTATTTTTTAAGTATCAGAGAACAATTTGTTCTCTTGAAAACACTGAACAATTTCTCAAATTCAATCCAATCTTCACTCTTACTCAATTTTTAGACTTATTCTATTGTCTATCTGCAGGGTCTATCCAGACTATATGTTAAAATTAATGAAAAGGGCTATTTAACTGCATGGCAAAATCAGAGCACTATGCATATTATCCACTTATTTTTCCGTTGTGTAAACTGTAAGCCTGATCTTGAGTGGCTATGGACCTAATAATAATAACACTAGCATTTCTATAGTGCTTTAAGATTTGCAAAGTGCTTTACAATATCTTATCTTTTTATAGGTAACAGAACTTAGGCTGGCAGAGGTTAAGTGCCCTGCTTAGGGTCACAGCCAGTGAGTATCTGAGGCTGTATTTGAACTCAGGCCTTCCTGATTCCAGGTCCAGAGCTCTATGCACTCTTAAGGAGGTCATGTAATAATCAAGGAACTAATGTAATCTGCATAAAGGCATTGACAATCAGGATCTCCTGGACTGCTTTCGCTCTATATGGAATCCCTCTTTCATTTAGGCACTTGACCAGACGGCCTATGTGACAATAATAAATACATTTGCCAAGCAAATGCTTCCTTGTTTATGCTTCATTTGAAAGTGATAATCGGAAGATTACCAAACAGTTCCTTCTCTGAATCTAGCAAGAAATCTTGTATGACTTCAACATACCCATGGGATATATAGCTTGCTGAAGGACAGCCGCTAAGGCTGCATATTACTACAAAATTTAATGCTTTTTGATAATAGAAAAAAAAAAACTAAATACTGTAGGGTCTTGCATTCTCCCCACTCTTAGGTCAATTGAGTATTTGTGGTCTACTGTGGAAAATCAGCAAAGCCTGTCTGTCCATTTCTGACCAGTTGGGTGGTTTTACTCGAAATATGCAACACTATTTGGAATTTCCAGCTGTGTCATTAATTCTGGATAACTGAAAACCGACTTCTTCACTTTTTCCTTTCAAGAACTGCATGCATTTTTTTCCCCTGGGATACTCCTTTTGATGGGCTATTTTCTAATAGCTAATTAAAATGTATCATTAAAGAAACAGAATTTTAAAAAAACCAGTCACTCCTCCACATGTAGTTGGAAGAAAATAGCTTTTTAGAGCAGACTGATTCACAGACCTTTTTGTCTCTTTTTTCCTCAAAATTGAGTCATGGGAACCCTTTTGTTTACTTTCCATACCTCTTCTATTTACACCCAGGTAGTCTGCGAGCAAAAAAGATCCTAAGAACAAAGAACCTAAGAGTTTGAAATTGACTCAATGTGGGAAACAAAAGTGGTACCGTGCGTGTAAAGCACAAGGGGCAACAGTCCTAGATTTTTACATTATTTTTACACAAACTCTCTGTCATAGAAAGTTTCCTACATTCAGTTTATGTCAGTCTCTTATACTGCCATATTTTTAGATAGAAATTTTCTGATTTGTTTTCTGGAACAGCTTGAAAATAGAATCCTTCTGCTTCAGTGTATAGAGGTCCTGCCTTGGGGCCAGGAGGATTTGATTCAAGTTCTGCCTCTGACATAAAGTATACAAGGTGCTTTATAGTTTGCAAAGTATTATGTGCACTGGATCATTTAAGCTTCTCAACTAATCAGAGCTGAATAACACCATATTATTTTCTTCATTTTAGAGATATGGAAACAGGTTCAGAATGATAAAATGATACAGCTATTGTTACACTGCCAGTGTCAGAGGCAGGATCCGAACCTGGGTCTTCCTGACTCCAAGCCTGGCAATTTATCCAAGAGACCATGCAAACTCCCATGTGGCAGTGCACATTTTTCTCAATGCCACAGATAGCACTCTAAGCCCATTTAGAGAAAACCTGTGAGATGCCATCAGGGGAGAGAGTTTGAACTCAACAAATCTTAAGGAAAAATTAAAATTAAAAAGTTTAAAATATTAAAAAGACTGCTTAGCTGCTTGATGAGAATGCTACTGGTTGTATACCTATTACATATTAACTTATTTAACCAAAATTACTTAAGTGAACATGTATATAATTTTTTATGGTATAAATCTTTGCTATAAAATTTTATTTAAGAAAAACCCTTAAAAATACTCTTTAATAAAAAAAATACTTAATCAACCACTGGTTATATACATCTATATGATAATATTTTTAAGAACTATAACCAGGCTAACATGACAGTAAATTTTGCTTTTAATGTGTATTACTTAAGACATTAGTTAATTTTCTGATATTCTTATGAGTCAATGTTTTGTTTTTGCCTCTCATAATTACTAAATGGCCTAAGCTGAAAGAAGAAAGAGGCAAAATATTATTTCAGGTTGAGGCACCTAACAATAAAGAATTTTATACTCTATTCTTTTCCTATAAAAGTGGTTTTATAAAATATAAAAAACCCTTTGGAATTTCTTGATAAAAATAAAGATTATGGTGGTATAATCTAAATTTTTATATCAAAGGAGGACATAGATATCACTTTTTATATTAGCTTCTTTTATATTTCAATTAAGTTTACTAAGCTGAAAAACTACAAAAATGAGAAAAAGCTGCTTAAATTAGTGCAGATTAAGTGGTGACCATTATTGCAAGGGAAATGTATGTCAATGAAATGGCTTTTCTGTTTTGTTGCAAAAGTGATAAAAACACAAAAGTCAATAAAACTGTTAAAATAAGTCTCAGTAATTACCAAGATCAAAATCCAGTGGCTTTTTATTAAACATGAACTTTTGTTCTGCCTTCTACAATAGGTAAATAGTACTGACAATTGGTTTGTGAGCCACTTGCTACAATAAAATGTAATTGTATCATGAGAGAAAGGTGACAATCAGGAGATCATGAAAAAATTACATATTCTCACTGGTAGTTAATTAGCCATGCAAAACCTCCTCAAACAGATATTCTCTTCTATTAGGAATGATTACTATGCAGGCCTACAGATGTCAATACCACAGTCATTCAAATACTTCTTTCCCTACTAATTGAAGGTTGTAAAGCTCTGGTGCCAAGGTTTTGCTTCCAAAGAGCTAATTTATGACTAGAAGGATATTTTATGTCTTCAGTTGCAGCAGCTACAAAACTCAGCAAATCAGAACCATCTGTGCACTGATACTTGACTCACCATTCATCTAGCAGCCTATCAGTCACATTAGTTTGCATCCTGCATTCTTGGCTCATATACACTTGTGATGATCCAAAGTTCACAAGAAATATTAAAAATGAATGGCACCCTGACCCTGCCTTATTGCACATGCATCAGAGAAGAAACAGGTCTTTTGCATAAGAGTAGTTACACTGAAAGAGCAGGACTGATATTTTGTTGCAGGTCCAGTAATTTCACTAATGGCATCAATCTTGGTCGCTTTTTATTTTTTATTTTTTCAAACCTGCTTAACCAAGCTTTCAAGACTGGAAAAAAAATAAGGGGGAGACAGAGGGTAGGAGGTAGAACCATAAAAATGATGTCTGTTTTGTTTTTAATATGTCATTTTAGAAAAACTAGCAACACTGCATACAAATAATCTAGTTGAATCCAAGAATATCATCACCTCAAAATTGGCAAAATTGTTGGAGGAAAAAGGAAGCAATAAATAGTTGAAACAAAGTGAGTTCAATGCTTTGACCAATAAAGGCAACTTTGCCTTTAATCTGACCACAGGAGGTCAGGTTTTTCTCAAACACACTAATAATCTACAGGTCCTACTTCTTTGACTTGAGAAACTATGGGTTTATCAAAACTACTTGTGACAATGTTCTTCCTTGAGAGATGACATCCCAGAGTTTGGACCAAATGAGGGGAAACAGGAATCAACAAACATAATGACCAAGAAATTTCAGGGCCCGACTCATTTTAGGACCTAAATCAGCTTCCTATGGCACAAAAACTTTCATAAAAATGTAATCATCAACTCCTAAGGATCACATTACTTACTTTTTGATCTTTAGAGGAAGCACTTGGACTCCTGGTATATTCAACAGCAGAAAATTCCAGTAGCCCTTTGTGGAGTATTCCACTTGATTCCAATCCATCCAACAGGATTTTCTTTAGCATTTGATAGTTGGGCTTTTCATCATATGCTAAACCATTGGCACATGCCAAAAACTGGGCAATTTCACCTGAAAAGCATTTTTAAAAAACTGTCATTTCTTTCTGTGAAAAATGTTGTTTCTTTTATAGCTTCAAGTTCTTTGTCACCTATCAGAAAACCCAAATGTCCAAAGGCAAATGTTTTCCAGGCTCTCAAAAGTACTGAAATAAAGTGATCTATATATTAGTGGAGTGGGATAGAGAATAGGTTTTAAAGTAAAAATGAACTTCTTTTTTTGTTGCTTATGTATTATTCTCACAGAAAGAAGGAAAAATTAGCTCTCTGGATTTGATGACTATCATTTTAAAAAATATCAACATTGTAGAATGGTAATAAAGCAGATATATGTTCAGTAGTTAGGCAAAAAAAGTTACTTTTTAAAAAAAAGTAACTTGCCTATTCAAGGTTATTTGGCCAGTATTTCTAGGGAAAAGAATCTCAGCAGGTGTCAACCAAGGTTCCTACTTTGTGGCTACAACAGAACATTAAGGAATGGCCTTGTGTTCCAGGTTCTCATCCAGGCTTGACACCCTGAAGTTCTGTACATCTGATGAGACCTGTCCATTCACCATACAATCTTCCTGACTAATGGAGCTCAAGAAAGAGAGGAGTTTCTCTCTTTTGTTTCCTGGCTGGTGCAATCTTGCATGCATTGGTTCTGTATTGGGAAGTATCATAAAAAATGCACAGGCAGATGTGAGGTGCACTGAAAGTCAGCTGGTACCCAAGAAATGAGGTGCAACCACAGCTGTGATTTGAGTGGACACCCTATTTTTCATTCCTGTTTCAAAGGATCGGGATCTGAAATTTAGGGCATAAGATGCTTTAAGTAAGTGCTGGCACAGGAGCTTTAAAAATCGGTGAGAAAATTAATTGACTGTCATTTTCAGTGAATCCCAGAAATCTAGGGTTTTGTTTTTGTTCCTTTTAATGCTTATTTACACAACCATATGTATAAGGTGGCTCTTCATTCCCTACTTAGATATTTTCATTCTGTGGCAAGAAAATTTGGGGCTGGCAGAAAGAGGTTTCCTGCCATCCTACACACCTCCCATCACGTAAACAGAGGTCCTGATGGTGGTGGTGGTGTGGGAGCTACAGGGTCCTTGGCACTCTCTCCCAACCCCTACTGGCAGAAATGGCAGCAGGGAGCTCCCGCATGCCAATTCCCCCATTATAGCCCAGCCAGTGACTCTGAAAGCACACAGCTCAGGGCTACTCCCTGGGAGCCTGTGGCTTAAATTAGTGCCCCTGATTTCAGTGCAGTTGCATCAAGAACTGTGTGACTACAGCTAACAGCAGAGTGTGGTCTTTCTGAACCATACTGGCCACCAGGGCAGCAGCTAGTTGTTGAAAAACAGTGCCAAAAATGCACCATCCCCTGACCTTGGCTCTTGAAAAATTAAATTGTTTGACCTATTCTTAGCATTGCTATTGCCACCCAATTTCCTCACTCACTTAGTTTTTTGGCCTAATTTTAAAGTAATGTTTTGGGTTTTTTTCCCTTGACTAATTTATAAGGTATGATGTTATCTTTCCCCGTCAACCAAAACTGTATCAATCAGCATTATGTGTTATAGTGCAGAGACAATCAAGTAGCATTTATTTGGAAATAAAAACAGTGTTCTTGCCTTCAAGGATCATGCATTCTAATGAAATGACAATGGATAATGTGACATAATGCCCCTAGTATATTCGAATAGCTAAGGAGTTATGGTCGTTCAGGGCCTACTCACAGGATAAATAATTTTGTATAAATTTTGTGGTCAATCCCAGCTTTCTTGTGAAGTCATTCCTTCTCTTCCACAATGCCAAGCACTGGCTTCCCTTCTTCTTTTCCTACTATCACCACCTGTTATTTACAACCAGGATTTCTCTCTTTCCCTGCGCCACTAGGAATAATAATTTATTCTTGCATAGAACCTTTCTAAGGTTTTCTGAGAGTTTTACTGCTAGTAAAAAGAGTAAAACAGCTCCAGTTTATATTGGCCTCCTCTTACCCCTTCCACTTAGACTCTGCAAAGAAAAACAAAGACACACGTAAGAGAGGAAAGTCTCTTGTACAAGAAAAACTGAAAACATCCCTATTTCAGAAGGGGAAAAAGTCACACAGTCTATCCCAGACATTCCATTATAAGAACAAAATTCTGGGGTAAAAGATGTCCACATCTGGATGTGTTCTGTAGATAGTTCAAACTCAATATATCAAAACAGAAATTACTGTATTTCCCTCAAATTCATTCCTTTGCCAAACTTCCTTCTTTTTGTTGACTACATAACCAACTACCCTTCCACTTGCCAACATCTGCAGCCTTGGATTCACTCTTGACTTTTTTCTCTCCATCATCCCCATATCCTATCAGATGCCAAGTTTTGTTGATTCTACCTCCACAATATCTCCTGCATCTTTCTCCTCTCCACTCAGTCTCTATTCTCCCTCTTATCTAGTTCAAGACTCATTGCCTCTCACCTAGATTATTTTAAGTTTCCTAATTGGTCTCCCTAATGCAAATCATACCCCACTTCAATTCATCCTCCATATATATAAACTGCTGAACTGAGATTCCTAAAACACATTTCACCTTATTACTTCAACCCAAGCATCAATGACTTCCTATTGCTTTTAGAATGAAATACAAAACCTTAGGCATCTGAAGTCCTCTACTCCACAAAAAGGCTCCTAGTTACCTTTTCAGTATTATTTCTATTACCCCTCCCCCCATTCATTTTTTCTAATAAAATTAGCTGCTCTTCATAAATAACATTCCATTTTCTGTCACAGTGCCTTCACAGAAGTGTTCCTATATGCCTCAAATGGACTTCTTCCTCACCCCTTTCCCTAGTTTCATTTTAAGCACAGTTCAGATTGATACCCTGCATGAAGCTTCCCCCTTCACCCATTTGTTAGTACTCTCTCCCTGCTTAATATTACTTTGTTATAACACTTTGCATATGACAGGGGCTTTTATTTTTTTGGTTCCCCATTGTAGCAGGTATTCGTTGCTTAAAAATTTTGATTTGAACAAGGACAGAACCTATGGAATGGAGATTAAGATATAGAGTAGGCCAGAGAGGCTGAGAACAAGACCTGTGCCTAGGTACCCATTAGACAGCAAGAGAAAAGGTAGTAAAGGAGTGCTTGCCTTCCCCTTCTCCCATGTCGTTTCTTCTCATCAACTCTTATCAACTCATGGGCAGGCTTTAACCACAACCTGTCCTGAGGTCAAGTTGAAAGCAAAGACAGGTTGAGTTGGGGGCATTCCCAGAAAGCAAAAGCAAAGAGATAAGGGGAGTTACTACTCTTGCCAGATGTCTACAAGGAATGTAAGACCGGTGTACATAAATCTTAGATTGCTTGTACTTATTAATGGTACTACTAGAAACTAACCACTATTTATGAATAACAGTGTGTCTGTGGAGAAATATGGGGAGTTCCAACCTGGAATGCCCATAACACACCTCTCCTAAGTCAAAGTCCTGGACAGCCCCTGCCACAACCCAGAAACTGCTGAGGGGTAGAGCCTCTGCCTTCCTCTCTCATCTCTAAGTAACTCCCACAGACTGGTATGAAACAGGTGCTTTGGACTCCCTACCAGTGTCTTCTGGACACATAACCATACTTAATAGATCAATATAATACCCTTAATTTTTTTTTCTTTGAGCATTAAAAATTAGTTACTAGCTTCCCTCTCCCTCATTACAATCAGCTGCTTTACAATCAGGATTTCTCTCTTTTCCCCTTCCCCTCCATACTGCATACCCCCTCCTCTCCACCTCCTTACTGCTGGTGGTCTTCTCTCTAAGATACCTTCTGTGTACACAGTATAGATACTGTACATATGGAATTGTCTGCATATTCTCTCCCCTATTCGAATGTGAGCTTCTTGAGGGAAAAAATTGTGTATCTGCCTTTCTTGGCTTAGCACTTTCAGCCACAGTGCCTGGCAAATGATAAACCCCTGATGAAAGTTGACTGCTTTACTAACAACAATCAGGTCTTTTGTGCCAAAAAGGGAAGAAGAAAGGAAACTCTCAAGAGGTGGTAGCTGAGAGGAAAGAAGAAATCCTTGGACCACCTCACTGGGCCAGCTGTTCTATGGAATAGAAGGAAACCTTTCAGGGTCTGGGATTTGAGAAAGAAAAACAATGAAGAAGGTATATAGGGGGAATACACAGCAACCTAAGTCCCAAATAGTGAGTTACTGTCAACCTGAAGCTTAGGCTACCATGATGTGATACAGATTTTAACTTTGGAGGTGAAAAAAGAAAATCTTACATCTCAGAAGATTAGTTCTAGTTCTATTAGAAGTAGTTAGTTTTAGACTTATAGAGTTAGACCATAAGCAGCTTGTATGCAGGGAATATTTTTTGTCTTTCTTTGTATCCCCAGTACTTAGTATAGTGCTTGGTGTATAGTAGACACTTAATAAATGCTAGTTAAAAGATTGGCTAAGATGTAGGGAATATTAATGGTGGAAGAGCTGTCCTTGATGCTAGAGAATGCTATTTGAATATCATCACTGTCTATTATTTTAAGAAGCCTTACCTTTCTGAACTATATTGTTTCCTTCAAGTAGAAATAGTATAAAACAACCTACCTGATAAGACTTATCCTAGGGCTCAAATGAGCTTGTAAAGTGCTTTGCAAACTTTAAAGTGCTATAAATATGAAAACTATTATTAAAGTGAATGTTGTACATTTTAATCCATTTTAAACTAAAAAACTTAACAAAGCGTCCATTTCCATGCCACTAACATTAAACTATTTCCTAATTTAAGAATAAAGTGTCTGTTTTTTTTGATGCAGACCTATGATTTTATTGGTTTGCTGAGCTCTGAATGAGGAAATGCCCTGTACCAAAGAAAAGCTATACCATCTCTGCAATGAACTGTCCTAGAGAGCTGCCTGAAGAACTTAAAAAGTAAGGGACTTGGCAAGGGCAGCACAGCCAGTCTTTGTTGGAGGTGGGATGTGAACCCAGGTCTTCTTCAGTTCAAGGCCAGCTGCCTAACCCTGCGGCTTTTCTCTGTGGCTTGTTAAAGTTACATAATTTTGACAGTAGCAAAGTATACACTTTTATCAATCAATAAGGGAAATGTTAGGACCAAAGAAAGACACTGTCCAATCTTCCTTTCAGGAGACCTGCTGTGGTTCAAAATGATTTCTAACATAGCACCTGTAAGTAATAATAGTAACAGCATCAGTCTTCACTACTGTGTAAGCATTTCTCTTGCTTAATTGAAATAAATCCTTGCATGAATACAATTTGACTGGCCATTAAAATAAAACAAAACTGGAGAGGAGGGCAGAAAGAGGTGTACCAATTTAATTCAAATCTTTATTAAATATCTTTTATAGGCAAGGCATTGTGCAAGGTGCTGGAACATAAAGATGAAATGAGGACCAAGTCCTTGCTCTTGAGGATCTTAAATGCCACATCAGAAATGATCCTCCAGTATAACCAAATAATGCATAAATGTGGTCATCTTGGATTTTTTTCATGGCATTTTAACCATAAAATAATATTCTTAACTTATTTTTAAAATCAACCTTTCATTCCTATCTCTCACTCAAGAAAAAAAGAAAGAAAACAAAGGCTGCTGGGTGTAAAGTGCCAAGGCCACAGTGATACAAAAAGGTAAAACAAATTCACACATACTCCTCCCACTTGAGACATCTTCCCCTATTAGAATGTAAGCTCCTTGAGGGCAGGGACTGTCTAGCTTTCTACTTATATTTATATTCCCAGTGCAAAGCACAATGTCAGGCTCATTGAAAGCACTTAATAAATAATTATTAAATGACTGACTAGAAGAGATTGTTCAAGTTATGGAGATAACTGGGGCAAGTTCTTGCTGTAAACAGAACTTTTTCAAAATTGACAGACATATTAGGTGCCACCTTTATCTCAAAGAGCCTCATTAGGCAGCTTAGGTGGTGCAGTGAATGAGTGCTGGCCTTGGCGTCAGGAAGACCTGACACTTACTTACCAACCCTGGGGCAAATCCACTTAACTTCGCTCAATTTCAGTTTCCTCCTCTCTAAAATGAGAATAATAATGGCACCTACCACACAAATGAAATGTGTTAGGTCACTGCAGTTGGATCCAATTCTTCGGTTTTCTCAGGAAAAATACTGGAGTGGTCTGCCATTTCTTTCTCAAACTTGTTTTATAGATGAAGAAACAGAGGAGAGCAGGGTGAAGTGACTTGCCCTGGGTCACACAGCTAGCCAGTGTCTGAGGTCAGATGTGAACTCAGGAAGATGAGTTCCATCCACTGTACTACCTAGCTGCCCTTAAAGCATTATATAAAAGCTAGCTACTATAGGACTGAAGATTTAGACTGGCCATATGGTCCAAGTCTTTTGGTGGGCTTCATGAGGCACTGAGTGGTTAAGTTGGTTAAGTGACTTGCCCTAAATCACACAGGAAGAGAAGAACAGAGGAATTGGAACCCAAGTCATCTCTTTTCAAAGTCAGCACTCTTTCCACTATGCTAAGCGACTTCCTTTGGAAGCTTAAAAAAAAAAAAGACATTTAGGTAAACAAATGACTAGATATATCAACAATGACTAGCTTTACTTTTCAACTCTTGGATAGAAGTCATAGTGGGACTGCTTCACATTAGGCCAATATGCAAGGTACACAGGTCCCTAAAAGTGTTATCTAACAGCTCATCTGGGGACTCAGCAATACAACAGAGGGAGCAAGAATCCCCTCTGCTTATAATGCTCCGTGATGAAAGAAAGCCTGACAATACAAGCCATGCTGGCCCTTTCCTGGGCTTCTACATGACAGTCTGACTCAGTAGTTAAACCAGAGCTCAACAATGGGTCATAGATGCATACACAAATGACAAGAGCTTGGGTGGTACTGATGATGCTGTCAATTAAAGAATGAAGGCATCCTCTAAACAGTTTCAGAGAGAAAACAACTTAATTCATTTCTACATAAAAAGCTCCCCTGTCCTGGATACGCTAGAAGTTCCTTTTGCCTGTTCAATGTAAAAGTAGAGTACTTATTTTTGGAAGTTAGTCTTTCATTAAGCACCACCGCCACCACACCTGCTTAATAGCAAGCAGTCATCTTTTCCTGGTACAATAGTTTCTATAACTTTTTCTTCTGGTGCTCAACAATTACAAATGAGCAAGAAAAAAAAAGTGTTAACATGTGCACCTGAAATGAGGTACACTTGGTTGTTAAACCCTTGCAGTATTCTCAAAACATTAACCCCTAAAGAATAACCAATTAACAGAGTAATTCTGCCACTATTAGAAATCTGCTTATTTTCTGCTGCAGGCTCATATTCTTTGGTAAAAAATACACTAAATTATCAAAACCTTTGTTTTCCCCATTCCAGACAGCAACCTGTCTATGCTGAATTTTTTTTGGGAGGAGGTGGTGGTGGTGGTGTGGAGGTGGTGGGGTAGGGGGTGGGTGGAAAAGGGAAGGGTAGTGAAGTAGGACATGGGCAAAGGCAGTGAGCTGTAAAATGTACAATAGAGGTGATAATCAGACTTACGGCAGCTGTTTCCAGAAGGATTCCACTTCATCACTGAATTGGGGAGCTCATCCAGAAGACTAAAACAGAGCAAAGCACACATTTAATTTGTTTTATAGCAGGTGATTCATTTGAAAAATTAGCCAACAATAAAATTCAGCTTCTGTGGGTAAGGAATCTCTGAGAGGGCTAACTATTGACAATCTTATTCCCACCATACCTGGGAGAGAGGGAGAGGAGGAATAAAGGCCAGAATTCCTCCTGACCAGCCTTAATTTTTAACCAGAGGTGGACATTGTGGAATGAGATGCAGAATGCCCTGATTATAATAAGTCCACGTGAATGGGATGTCTAAGTTAACTTTGGGAATGAAATCTGCCATAATTATTCTCCACAGAAACATTTTAAGGGAAAATTGAATTAAATGTTAGTGTTTTGTCCTTTTAAAAGAATAATGATAGTTCATTTATATGGTACTTCAAGGTTTGCAAAGCTTCTTATGTACACTATTTTATTTGATCTAAAACATAAAAATGGTGGGAGAGGAAGGAGAAGGATGAATTTTTAGGACACTTGAAATTGATTTTTAAACCTCCTTACTTAGGCAGTTCCATTTGAAAAATTCAAATTGCATTGATAATTTGTCTCCTCAATAAGAAATGGTTTTGACTAAGCTATAATAAACAGGTTGACAAGCAAAGGTCTAAAAAAATGATGCTTTTTTCTCCAATCTAGATTTCCACATATATCTCATGCATTAGGCTGGACATAAACAATTCCTTCTATTGCACTCAGCTGTGTGCACTACAAATACTAAAAATGCAACTTAACATTCTTGTGGTACGCACTTCACGGCACAAACCCAGACATATGCAAAACCACGACAACAAACACATCGTGTGCTCATTTCAATTTGTAATGTCACCGTGGCCTAGGAAAATAAGCGGCATAAAGGAAGAGTTTACAAACACACCAAAATGAGGATATTCAGCGTTATATCTCCCCACAGTAAACATAACTGGGACAGATTGTGTATAGATGTGTGTGTGTATACACATATTACATATATGCTAGGCTTCTATTGTCATGCAGAATAATAGAAAACACCACAAATTAGCCAAAGACCTATGATGTGGTGGTTGGGGGTGGTGAGAACCCGTACTATTTCACAGATTAGATTAACACCAGACTATAGATAGACTAATGAAAAAAAGTTAACATAGTATTTAGTAGTATTTTATTAAAATAAACCACATCTATTTAATTCCAATTATCCTAACAATATTATATGAACTCAAGTTCATTTTTCTCATTCAGCAAAACAGAGTAAAATAACTTGCATTTCTTGATTCTAACTGGACCAGAGTACTGCATGTAAACATCTGTCTTTCTCAGTACTTATGTGGCTCACATTCTGAAGAATGCCAGGTGTCCAAGGGTTAATTTGGACACATGAATCACTGAAGAGCATGAATGATTGATGGAACATTGAATTGTGGCTATGTGTTAGTTTGAGGTGGGGAGGAGGAGCAAAAAGGCTATGGCAATCCAAACTTCCAAAGGAGAAATATTAAATATAACATATGTCAACATTTACAAATGTAGTCTGTATTATCCAGAGTCTGCAGGCTAACCTTTCTCTCTGCTGAGAGCTGATGCCACACAATTTGCAGATTGATTTCTGTGGATCAGTTATCCCTATTGTGCACTTCTGTTGTGACTTGCCCTACTTAAAACTTTGCTGCCTTTTCCAATTGTGATATTACATCTATGGATAACTACTCCTGAGCATATCTTGGTCTATAATGAAAAACTGGTTACTTTGTGCTCCATGCAATTGACTTTCTCAAGCCTGATCAGTGAGAGAATGGAAGAGCAGGAATGTGCTGGGTTCTTATTCTGACCTAATTCTCATTCTAATACAGATTCTGGCTGATAAAAAGTTGGATTTAGAATTCTAATAATGCTCATGTGGCTGTAAGATCATCTGCCTCCTATGTGCAACTTTAAACAAAAGGTTTTTTTCTATAAAAGAAAAAACATCTCCTCTATGTCACAAGAATAGGACAGATATTCTCAGCTGAAAAACAATAAATGGTTCATTTTGTCCCCATGTTAACACTGGTGCTTGGCACAGTTAATGTCACCCATACCAAACTCTCAATACTCATTTAATTGTGTATATATTAATATGAAGATGTTATTCCTTGAAAATAATACTATCTAGAATATAAGCTTTGGAAATCCCTAAAAAGGGAACAAATAAACTGCTTTATGTCTTACTATAGAGCTTATCTACATGTGTATTTATGGGTGGTTTCTCAGAGTTTATATCTTCCCGGTGCTTCTTACAATATTTTTTTAATTAAAGAAATTTGCTTTAGCTTTCATGTAGAGTGAAAGGCGATCTTCTCCAGGATGTCAGATTTCTTTGATGTTTCCTTTCAAACCTGCTTTTGTAAATGATGGAATACGTAAAAAGTGTGTACTTTGTTTTAGCAGTCTGGACGGCCACAGGGTCTTTCAGGTTCTGTTCCCAGGGCAGTTTCCCACATAGCCATTGCAGCATGCAGTAGCCGAGGATTTCAAGGTCGCCTCTTCTAGATGGGGCTAAAGGAGTAAGCATTGAAAGAGAAAGAATGATGAAGGATAAGGACTTCTTGAGAAATAGAAAGAGCTTTGACTGAACTACTGTGGATGAAATATGAAAAAGCCAAATGGGCAAAAGTGTTTTGTTTGTTCAGCTGGAGCAGAGCTAAAACGCCCAGGCTCTTGGCCCCAGTCCACAGACAGGCAGTGACTTGTTGCTGTTGAAAGTAAGGGTCAGTTTCCTCACCTCCTCCAACTTCATCCTTCCTTAGTCTGGCCTGTCACATGAACTTGATCCCCATGGCCTCTGACATGATCCAGACAGCCCATAACCCGGCACCAACACTTTCTCAAAGAGCCAAGCAGTAAAACAAAGAAATAAATGTCTGCAACTAAATTACTAACACATGTTCCAGGAAGTCCATGGGGTCTGCATTGGTCATGCAGAGACCCTCTGAGTGCAGACTAAACATTGATGGCCTTTCCTTTACTGCTACACAAGCAGCAGTGGAAGGAAGCTAGAGAAGGAATGGCAAAACTGCCATCTAGTGTACAGCTGAGAACCCTGGGCTCATCAGAACCTTTTTGCAAACACTTGCCTGGGCCTAAGCTGCAATGGAGTTATGAACGCGGGGACAGTGTTCTGAAATCTTGTAAGCTTTATTTCTAGGTAAAAGGAGAGCTGACATACTACTGGGGTATTGTGGAGGGAGAGAGAGCAAGTAAGGACCACCAACTATTTCTTGATGTGAAAAACTACAGCTACAACATATGGAGTTTTGAAATTGAAATATTTCTTCCTAAAAACAAACAAAAAACCCCCACCTCATTAAAAGGAGAAATTAGTATTTCCAGGCTACTAAAAGCTCCCCACACAAGCTGAGTGGATTCAGCAAAATTATACATATGACTTCAAGAGTACTTTGCTACCCCAAAGAGGGATGACACAATCCAGAGAAATGGGACAAAACCAATAACAGAATTATTTGCTACTTGAGAAGTCCTCATATTAATGAACAAATGCTCAAGAATGTCAACTATTTTTCTAGTTATTCTGAAGTTGGTTTGAACAATGGGCTCGTATTTAAAGCTATATATCTATAAGAATTAATCTGGGCAGAAACATAAGCTCAGAGAGCTGTACCTAATACAATGAATTAAACTTGCTGTAAACAGGTATCATATTTTATGGGGTTTCATTAAATAAATTTGAAAAAGTCACTTAGCAAACTTATTTTTTAATTTAAAAAGTCATCTACTAAGAGCAATGGTGCCAACACATCATAACTGTTTCTTGTTACCATACATAAGTTATCATAAAAGGCAAAAGACAAGATTAGCTCTTACACATACTCTATCTTAACTGCTATTAGAGTATTGGATTATTAAAGGCCCTTCAATCTAGCAGAATGCTACACGATCCCTCGGGTATCATTTATTTTCTGCACCAGATTCAACAATGTCCTAATGCAAGACTTGGCTCTCATATTAAAATAAAAACACAATCTCTACCACTTGCTGTTCTGTAGTGATTTCTTCAGTAATAAATCTCCCATTAATAGTGGAATGGTTCCATTCATACAGATGTTTTCACAAAGCCTTTTTTCCATTATGGTCATTCCAGATTACCACCGTATAAACCAGTGCTTTTAATTTCAGATTCTCCAATTTCCACAAAATGAACTTCGGTCACCTGTTTGGATGACACAGGCTATATGCAAGTGGACCCTTGCAGAAGTCAACAATATGAAAACAGAATGGGCATCCTCTGTGTTCCCTTTTCCCCTCCTACTGAAAGAGTAATTGACATAAGTAGTCACAAGTCCTTTACATTTCTGAAACCAATCTATCATAACTGGTCTTCATCTGAAATAGCCCTTGGAGAGTTAACTTTTACTTCACTATTACAGTCTGGCTTTACTTAATTAAAATAAATTCTCATTCACATTTTCAGTGTTTTGCCCATTTTCTGATCTCCTGCACCCATATACTAACATTACCTTCAGAGCTAGTGTTTGTTTGTTTGTTTGTTTACTATTGTGGCCACTGAATTTCAAAAGGAAAAAAAAAACCTTTATTTAAACAAAGAATACCTCACAGTTTCTCACTATCATCACTGAAGAGGGAATTAATGAATTAGAAAAGCAGTTGCTACCTACAGATAAGGGCAGAAACTTAAAAGTTACAACTTTTTGTGAAGTTGAGCCCTTAGACATTCTAACAATGATTATTTCTTTTCTTCTTCCCTTCAAACTTTATATTTTTTTAACAGTTGTTAAAGGTTCAGAAATGCCTCAGAAACGTATTCCTTTGCAGTCAAGATTTTTGCTGGCAAGAATATCATTCACAAAAGCAAGGCTGGTTTTAATCCCTAATAAATTACAAGTAAAAAAATCTTACTTAGGACTAAACATCCCCATAGTGACAAGTACATATAGTTAACTTGAAAAGGAATTATCACAGCTGAAATGTTCTAAAGTTTAATTTTTTAAAATACAGCTCTTCTGAAGAATTTATAAATGGTTCCACTACTTTTTAGAGAACTACTTTCAAATAAATAAGTTATACTTTTCTCTTTCATATGTTTTTCATACTTGGTGGGTATGTGCCATCTCTTACCCTTTAATGCCAATTTTCAACTTTAACTTCCACAGACATTTATTAAGCACCTACTGCGTGCAGAGTTATATGGCAGGAATAGAAGAGTCAATAATATACAATACCTGAATTCAGTGGCTTCATGATCTAATAGGAGAATAAGACCTTAGTGCAAATGCTTTGCCATAAAATGCATCAACTTTTCAAGCTGATGTTATAATTAACTGAATCAACTGTACTCATGCAACAGTTCAGTAAAAAAAAAAAATCTGAAGATCTAAACTTGAAATCTGTAACATTCTCAGAGAAACGTAGTAAATTTTCAATACTGAAGCAGATCTGCTTATAGCTTCTCTCAAAACAGTGGATAACATCCCTCTAAAAGAATAGATTCTCTTTAAAGCTAGCATATCTTTTACAGTTAGCCTGTTAATATGAAACAATTCTAGTTTGCAAACTTTTGAGGTTTTCAAAGTCCAATAATCCAGTTCTTTAAAATATCTATACAAGTGAAAAATAGTACCTGGATATATAATTATGTAATTCATGGACAACAGTTGGCAGAGGAGGGAGGGTGAGTATTAATTCTACTTCAGAATGCAATTCTAGGATAATTTTACAGCAGATGTACAGTTCATACTCTATACACTGTATATACAACTACTCTTCTTACTGAAACTATGTGTAGTTATAGAATATTGTGCCCCAGGTTTATAGGGGGATAATTTATTACTATTTTTCATGCTATGCCAATTAAATGGTATAGCCATTTCCTTTGGAGTGGGAAGGGGGGAAAGGGAGTGAGAGGGAAATGGCATTTATATACACAAAACGAAAGACAACTTCTATTATTTGGGCTTATGAATTCGAAAAACTAGTACTTCCATTCAAGCATATGAAGATGGAAGCCCAGTGGAAAAGAATACTGGTTCTAAATTCAGAGACGGACCTTGGCTCAAATTTTACCTAGGACAAATTCCAGTTTGGCTAAGTCACTCTAATCTCTATAGGCCTTGTTCTCCTAAGTAGTAAGATGACAGGAAGTATTTTTTAGCTTTAGATCTATGATCCTCTGAGATCCTGTCTGTCCAAATGAATGAGTTCTGGACAAAGGACATGGGCAGGTGCCAGTGTCTAAAATTCCAAGTGGGATCACCAATAAAAAGCCTTCCTATGCCACAAAGTTTCTTTATTTGAAGAGTTACTTTCACAGAATCTCAGCGTTGGATGAGACTCCAACGGCTAAATTGTCCAACTCCTATCTGAAACAACTGTTTGCTGTATGTAAAGCCATGCCTTGAACTGCTATATGCAATTAAATTATTACAACTCTAGTACCAATTTCAGAAAACATGTGGTCAGGTCAAGGAAATGAATTGTTTAGGGTCAGGATCATTGCTGTTCATCCTTCGCTTTTTGAAGAGGACCAATGACATCATGGGGTGATGTCCTGACTTGCACATGAAGTGGGGCAGAGTCAGAGCAAAATATCTCCATCTATATTGGCTGGAGCTTGACTGGAGTGTAGAGGGGAAGAGTGAATGAGGGTGCTGATTAGAGAATGTGGCTATCATGTGCCCCTCTCCAGTTTTGTTGCTTATAGTATATTATAACACTATGACACGTGAAAAAATATTTAACAGATAATACGAATGGGAAAATATCTACTTCAGGCAGCTATGTAGTGCAGTGGATACAGTGCTGTGCCTGAAGGCAGGAAGACCCGAGTTCAAATCCAGATTCATACTATCTGTTACTAGCTGTGAGACCCTGGGCAGATCACTTAACCTCTCTCTGCCTCAGTTTCTTCAACTGTAAAATGGGGATCATAATAGCACCTAACTTGATGAGTTGTGAGCATCAAATGACATAATATTTGTAAAAGTGCTTAGCAGAGTGCCTGGAATATAGGTTCTATGTGAATGCTTATTTTCTTCTTTGCTAAATGACTGATATATGAAGGAAAAGGACAGTAAGGTAACCAAAGCAAGGAAATCCTTCCCCAAGAGGCTGATAATGAACATGTGGAAAATCAAAAGAGCAAGGGATTTCTTGTTTTTCTATCTGAGCAACAAATGGAAATCAGGGCTCATGAAGTTCTGTGTGGAATGGTAAAGAGCTAAGCATTTTTACGATGACTTCTGGAGTCCAGATCTGTGATTTCATCAGTGGGAAGATCTCCCTAGTGTGAACACTTCCTCCTCCACTGATAAAGAACTGTAATGTTGCAACTTATATTCTTAGAGGACAGTGTTTAATGCTTTATTTGAAGTATAGCATATTGCTCTCCCTTTCAGAAACTGCAGTTAATATTCAGGCAGAAGAATACTGGCCTCTGAGTCAGGAAGACCTGGATTTTCAGTCATGCCTCTGACATATTCTGCCTGTGTAACACTAGTCAAGTTACTTACCCTCTCTAAGAATATAAGTTGCATGGAGAGGTAAAGAGTGTACTGGGTGTAGAGTCAAGAAGTGGGCTCAAAATGAACCCAGCCCCTTGGCTTGCCTGCTCCATCACCATCGCTATCTCTAGTATTTACACAGTGCTTTAAGTCTTGCAAAACACTTAGCAAATACTATTTCATCTTATCTTCACAAAAACTCAAATAGGTTAGTATTGCTTTCATTGTGCAGATAAGGAAAGTGAGGCAAATAGAACTTGCACAGAGCCATAAGCTAACTGAATATTTCAAGCTAGATTTGAACTCAGGTCTTCCAGACTCCAGGTCCAGTGCTACCTCTAAGCTTCTGTTTCATCATTTATATAATGGAATCAATAATGCACTAACCTCACAGGTTTACTGTGAGGATCAAAGGAAAATTTACATAAACTGTCTTACAAATGAAGCACAGGTATTATTATTGGTAATATGCACAATAAATAGTATCCATCACAGAAATAATAGTGACCACAAGCCTAAGGAAGGGGATTTGGTTTCCTTTACACTGGTTTATCCGGTAGAACGAATACATCACCCAATCAAAGAGTTCTGCTAAGAGTACAAAGAAATGTGGTTAAGATACATGCCAACACTGAAAAGTCAACCCCAAATGCCAGATCTAAGAGGGGAGAGGAGGGAAGGCAGAGGGAAAGTGAAAAGCTGTGTCCACAACAAATGCTGTTTCTTGGATGATGTATGACACCATATTTTTTTTTATTAGAGCTGATATACAGATTATGGAAAACAGCCAATTTTATCTACATGTAGACATAACCGCCCACTTTAATGCTATTTGACTGACCACTGTTTGAACTAAGCACGGCGCCTCATTAAGAAAGGGGTTAATTTTTTTGTTATTTGCCATTTAAGAAAACTAGTAGAGAGCATAAACCATGTCATTTTTCCAGGTTTTAAAACATATAAACACATTTTTTGTTTATTTCACATACATTCTGTAAATCTGAGGGTTTGATTATAAGTGAAGGGAAGCCATGCAAGAAATAACACTTTTAAGATTTAGATTTCCTGCAGATACAGCAAGTGACTAAAAACAATAATAACATAGTACGTAACATTTCGTTCTACTGTAAAAAGGAAAATTATGCTGAAATTCCCTACATACACCAACATATTTTAAGAAGAATGTAATTTAGATAGCTTATACTCTTCTTATGGTCATCAATGATGGCAAATTAAAATGGGTCTTACATACTCAATGCACAGGTCTGGAGTATTTAGAGAAGCTCAATATGTTAAGTGCAGTATATCTCCAGAGAAATTAGGTATTGACTGCATGCCTCAGTGAGTAGAAAATCTACAAAAATCCATAGTACGTATTGATCTAAATATTACTTTTTAACACTACTAACAATGTAACAAATTTTAAAAAGGTGCATTTGACGCACATATAATTCTTTTTAATTATCAAGCAACAAGCCTGAAGTGGTGCATGGTTTATACATCTTGGGCTTCATAAAAAATTAACAAATGAACAAGGAAAAATTTCAGTCCAATGTGTTTTCTTCTAATTTTACACTAAATGAAGCACTTTAGCCCCTCAGAAAATACCTTTGGGTTACACAAAAGAATTAAGTTTGGAATAATCCACGATTAAAAATATATACAAGATTTGCTTCAGTAATATCATCTTTCTTTTTTTTTTTGTCAGCAATAACTGAACAAGCTAATAGCCAAGAAGTCTTTTTTAACTCAATGATAAGACATTCAGATGGAAAAGCTGATTGGCAAAAATCACCTCTTACAAGCTACCTCATTATAAAAACCCAATTATTCCAAACAAAAATGAGGTTTAGAGCTTCAGTTCCCAGATCATCATTACAAACAGCAGCAAAAACTAGACATCTAGTCAGATCACCATAAATGGGCAACTCATAGGTTAATTCTAAATTGAACCTGGAATATTTCATTGGGTCAGACCAAACATAGCAACGTCAACATTTCTGAATTTTTACAGCGGGTGCACGTCAAATATTCTGACAGTTTTCTTTGTTTATATGTATTAAGTTTTTATAGTATTTCTTTCTTGGCAGAGTAGAGGGGAGGCTACTCTCAGATTAAGCTACAAAGTTAATGTACTAAAAGCTGATAAGTAAATTTTAAGGGGTGTGAACCAATGCATTTAAAGACTTCCCCATATGGGGACTATGCTGATGAGGAACCATCTATGACATAACAGACAGGACCTAGGGAGTTGCTTGAGGCACACAGATTCTATATGGCTTTCCTAGGCTAAAAAGGCTACCTCTCTGAAGCAGAATTTAAGTCTTTTCAGACTCTAGCACTCTAATCATGACAGCACAGTACTATTATTCAATTTACAGTCACAAAAATTTATGGATCTCTTTTGTCTGACCTACAGGCACAAATACAAGATAAGTCAATGAAATTTCAGATCAAAAAAATCCCCCCCAACAGGGAGGGGGTATACAGTGGGATCGCTGTTTTGGAGTACTGGGTAGGGGGAAGACGGGGAGAAAATTTGTAACTCAAAATCTCATAGAAATGAATGATGTAAATGAAATATAAACAAAAGTTAATTTTTAAAATATCTCCCAACATCTTTTGTTTCTGTTTGTTTTATTTTGGTTTTGAGGCAATGGGGATTAAGTGACTTGCCTAGGGTCACACAGCTAGTAAATGTCAATTAAGAGTCTGAGGCAAATATTTTTATTTTTTAAAACTCAGTATGGCTTAATGAATTTCATTAATTTAATTTAGTATAAGTCAAAAATGTAATTTTTCTTTGTCATTTTCTATAGCTGGGTCTATCTTTTGCTATAACAACTGGTGAAGAAATGATAATACTAGCTAATATATAAATAGCATTTTATGCATATTATCTCACTTGATTTTCACAAAAACCCTATGAGGTAGGCTCTATTATTATCTCTATTTTCCAGATTATGAACTGAGATTGAGAAGTTAAGTGGCTTTTTCAAGGCTACACAACTGGTAAATATGTAAGGCAGCGTTCAAATGTGCTCTATGTACTATGACAACTAACTGCCCTAAATGAAATGTAAACAATTGGTGGTTTTCTCTACATAGCTGGTATCTACCAATCATATGATATAAAAAAATGTCTTCACTGAATTTCTGACTTGACTGCACCCCATCCAGTTTGTAGTAAAATCAAGAAGGCAACGCAACTAAGCTTTAAACGGAAAGTAAAAAACTCATTTCGGTAATTTTAAAGAGGGTTTATACACATAAACCTGTCTTCTACTCAGAAACTAGCTGTAGACAGTATATAAAATCAGTGAGAACTCAACCCATGGGCTAGCATCCCCAAAGTGGCCTTGGTATTATGGCTAGAGAGTTGATTTGGGAGGAGGAAGGGCATGAGAGCCTGAAGACATCTCTTCCTGGAAGAACAATTCATCATCAGGAACTGCTTGCATGGCTTTTCTTGTGCATTTTTTTGTATCTTTGTGTGTTTGTTCTTGGGAAAGTATGGACTGGGCTATATTATAAGCTGCCTAAGGAATGAAGCAAAAATCCAAAAAAGAGCTGGGCGATGACATAAGTTCAGAAACTGTTGTTTCCTCGACAGTACCTTCTGAACCCTTCCATACTGTCTCCATCGTGCCTGTGTGAGCAGAAGTCATAGTTTTATGGAAACTGCATAAAAAGTATAAATGGAAAAAGGAGGAAGAAAGCATATTACACCTACATTGTGTGCAACATATGGATTCCTAAAAATTTTGTAAAAATCAAATCCTATTTTAAATGGACTAATGAAGCTTTCTACTTTGAATCTTAGGTGAATCCTTTTGAAAATTTCTTTTGATTAATCTGTCTTTCCAATATAAATTCTGATGTTCTATATGTTCTGTTTAAGACAAATCACATCTATGGGTTAAGTCTAATAAAGAAGGAAATAAATTAGGAATTTGATCAATTTGCTAAATAAATGGTGATCCTGATTTTGTTCTTAGCAAATCAAGAACCTAAATGTAAAAATCCATTTGCCAAAACTTATTATTTTCCAGGAAAAACAATGACCCCAAGTGTTTACTGGGTAATGGGGGAAAAAAAAACCCAACTTTTTTCTTATAAAAGATAGCCCATTCAGGTCATAATCCCAAGTATGAGAGGAAAAGAACGATACAATCAGAGCTGGCATGGCACAAACCCAGGCCCATCCAATAGGGAATACTACCAAAATAGCGGTTTCAGAGATGGAAACTGTCAGCTGGAGATGGGAAACTTACCTCACTGTGAAAAGGTGGAGAGCGTAGAAAAAAATGCAAAGTGTACATTTACTACCTCAAAAGTGCCAAGTCATTGAGGTAAGGTGGCACAATTTTATACTCTTGCCTTGGGTACAAAATTAGCTAGTTACAGGGTGCTAGAAAGTTCTACAGCATACTAGAGTTTTATGGGTTTTTACTGGAGGAAGGAGGAGGGTGATTAAGAGAAAATACCTCAAAAGTCAGAATTAACTCAGTGTTGTAGTGGTTTCAGTTAAGATAGGTGAAATACTTGGGCCAATCATATTGTAATATGGTTATATTACCAAAATAATGCCAGCTCAGGAGATACAAAATTTCCAGTTACAGTGATGTGATATAAACATCTTAAATTCCTCCCAAAAGTCTCAGTCTGCCAATAATCTGGAAAAAGATAAATACAATCCACAACTAATTTAGGCAGAAAAAAGTTTTAACCTAAAAAACTATCAGTAAACACTTTAAAATATGAATATCAGTTGGATTAAAACTTAATTATGTAAGTGGTTTTCATTAGGTATGACAAATCTAAATTAAGATACATTTATTGGCCACCTGAGAGATGGTATGTAGAGGCAAATATATAATTATTATTTTTCAAATTTAGTCCTAGCTGAGAAAAAAATAGTAGCTTTCTTTATATTCAGAGAAAAAAGATGGGTTCCTACCTTTGAAAATTTACCCTGGGCTGGGGGCATGGTCACCCTCACCTGTAATCCCGGCCACTGGGGAGGCAGACTACAGTTGGTGATTTAGTTCTAGATTTCTGAACTGCAATGGGCTAAACTGACTGAGTTTATTCCATAAATCCAGTACCCATATAGTGAGCTCCAGGGAAAGGGGGACCACTAAGTTTGGGGATTGTGGAGTGGGGAGGTAAACTACCTCAGGTTAGAAAATAGAGTAGATCAAAGCTCTTGTGTCAATAACAGTGGGACCAGGCCCATGAGTGGCCCCCATACTTCCACAGCCTGGGCTACACAGGGAGACCCAGTCTTTCCAAAAAAAGAAAAAAAAATTACCCTGAAAACACTTCCTTGGTGGAAGAAAATACAGCTGACAATCTTATTTCATTTTTCCATTGGCCTACCTTAAACTACCATGGGTTTTAATAGCTCTGGCAAATTATCAAGACCCTCTACATTACATGGTCAATGGTCCTTTTAATAGAAAAGGCAATAATACACAGTTGTTTGTGCCAACTAAAACTCGTTAGAAAGTATTAGTTTAAGGTAACAGTTCAGCAGCTATTAACAAGTGCAAGTTTCTAATTGTAATTAGTGACACCGTAATCCTTTCCAAAAGGGTAACAAAATACCACTTCAATTGGGTTAGTATATTTGAAAACATTTTTTAAAAATAAAACTTTACAAAGACAATATTTTTTGCAAACCAAAGTTTTTCAATAATTGCCATTTTTTCCACTAGCATAACATTCGAATTGACTTTTTGTCTTGCTGACATAGCAACTAAGAAAGTTGTGTTGCATTGACCACATTGATTGTGAACAAGGCAGCCATCAGTGGAACTTGGTGCCATATATTTCCAATATTGACCTCCCACTCCCTCTTCCATGGCTCTATGGGTCTGCTATTGGATTTGGACTGCAGTGTAATAAACAGCTAAGGTTTAATTAATGGTAAATGAATACAAGACATAGGTTATGACTTTAACTAATTAGGGAATTGTTGAATTAAGTCTGCCTTGGAATGCAAGGCAGTACAATCAATATCCAATAAAAGGACTATGTATGTAATTTACCTGCAAATGTGTTTCCGATACCATCAAAGTGAGTTTAAATAAGTAAGATATATGAAAGGCAACTGGAACAGATTTTCAAAAGTTAACACTTTCTAGTTTTGGAAAAAGGTTGGGTTTTCCCTCCTCTCATTGAGAGATGATATCTTCAAATACTCTGACATGGAGATTACCAAAAAAATGGGAACATTTCTATACATATTCACTTTTCCACGCCTGTAAAATTTCCGATAATACAGAAATGACAAAATTCTTGCCCTTTGGGTTTACTAGTGTAAGCCAATGAATTCCTAAACAAATTGCACGTGAAGTTTTGCTCGGTATACACAGCTCTAGCCCCTTCTCACTTACATAAGCAAAAGTTATCAGTCTCCAGCTCTCTCCACTGTCAGAAGTGATATTCACTGCAATAACAGTAGCTCACACTTTCTGATACAATCTCACCAATGCTCAAAATCTCACCCCTCTTGAAAAGGACTTTGCAGCCTGATTACTCATTCTGTAATCACACTACTGAAATAAAATAATAAAAAAGAAACCTACCTACTCCCTTGTGGGCATCTAAGCTGGTAAACTCTACTGTCCCATTATGGCCCTTTCTAGGATTTTCCTGATACTGTTTGTGGTTCCCATTGGGACAATATCTGTAGGAAAGTCCATAATCTGCAAGATAAACCTGGAAGACATGAACAGACAAATGAATAATGCTTTTGTCCTCTGAAAGTATAACCTTTATAATTAAGTCTTAAGAAACTGATAGGTTAAAGACAGTCTTAGATCTCCATTTTATTAAGCCAAATGGTGCCTTAGGATAAAATACATACAACTGGGGGCTATAACAACTAACCTCCCCATTTAAATCCTTCTTTCACTGTAGTCATATCTTATTTCTGGGCTGAGTTAGATATTTTTTTTTGCTTTTTTATTTTGTTCCTAAGCTCTTTTCCCTCCAGGTGGGCATCCAGACATCATAAAATGCAATGTTGTCTTTTATCTGTCCTCATACTGAAGACTCATGTCTCTCCCCAGACCCCCTTCCTGCAACATATACATATGACAAAAGGTGGGGGGAGGAGGGGGGGAAGAGTAGACTGCAAAGGTTTTTTTTTTTTTAACTTAAACATAATGTTATATGAGTTCCTATTAACAAGAAACATAAAAACAGTGGACACACTGTGAAAGGCAATGACTCTTCAAAAAACACCATCAAACTGTCTATGGGTAAGAATGGAACATCAATGCAGGACTTCTGGCCTTACAGACCAATCTATATCATCACTGTTATCTTTGCAAGTAAGTCAGAATTGCAAGCAGGATCTCCAAACGGAATATAGATTGTTAGAAGTCAGAAAGCAATCCAAGTGAATTTTTCTCAGATTACATTGGAGAAAGAAAAAAAAGGAGTTGGTTTTACAGCTACAGCATCACTGAATGAAGAGCTGTTTTGACTAGACAATTATTCTGACCCATGGTCAGAAAATGGTATTTTCCAAGGGACATATGTGAAGGCTGCCCAAGATAAAAAGAAGCCAATCAACTTTTTTTCTCCTCCTTTAAATGCTACATTACTATTTCTTTAAGTTTTAGTTTTGGAATTGAAGTTTAATGAGGTGGCAGCCTGAGGACTGAATTAAAGCAGTGGAACCTGCATTTTACAATTAATATCTATAGAAAGAAAACATAGTTTTTTTACTTTAATTTTAATCGAGCTATGAAAAAACTAACATTATATCAGGAGAAATTTTCATCTACCAAAAAAAAAAAAAGAATAGTCCATTAGCATGCTTAGATAGCTATCTAGGATACAACAGAAAATGAGGTTTGAGTTTCCTTTATTTTTCAGTCCAATACTATTCCGTACTGAGGTCCTAGAAATCACTGTTCTCTCTGCCCCAAGGAAATATAAACTACTGGAATAGTTGGTCACTTGAATGAATTGTTTCTGTTGTGTGGTTATTCATTAATTTCCAAGACTGAAGAACCCCTTAAAAGTCTGTGGTCAAAAAAGGCTGTGGAGTCACATTCTCTACATGGAACACCATCATCTTAGAAGAGTTAAAGGTACAAACAATTCAAAGGACAATGGAAAGAGCCATGAAGAAGACAGTAACTATGTCACAAACAATGAGAAGTGACCTAAAAGGCATCATTGGGGACATGACCAGAAAGGGAGGTAGATTGGTCATGAAATAAAAATGAGAGATAACAGATGGATAGTCATCTGTTCTGATTGTAATGGTACCCCTAAGATACAATAAGGAGAGGCAAGTCTAAATGTCACCAGATAGATCCTCTATGGAGAACAAATGGCAAAATATAGAAAGGAATTACACAGAGGAAGAAATAGTTGTAGGGCTACAATTATCAGGGTGAGTGTGAAATCATGATGAAATCATGATTTTAGCAAAGAGCACTGAACTAGGTACCCTAACAGTACAGATGCACATTTCTTTGCATAACTGATATACAAATATCCTCTGAAAGTAGTACCTTTATAGTTAGATCCTAGTTAGCTAACCCTCATAAAAAGCAGCTATATGAAAACATGCATACTTAAAAAAATGAACTGAATCATTTTAAATGCACTCTGGGAACTTCTCTTTTAAAGGAAGGCTCTGATTAAATTTGAAATATTAACCACTCAAGAAAAATGAAAAGCAACAGAGGCCTTGTCCTTCAGGAGCTTACAATCTGATAGGGGGAATAAAATGTTTACAATCAAGGAGGATACTGGGTAGAATGTCACGAAGACAAAGGAAAAGTCTAGACAAAGTGCTCTGACTAATCTGAGGGGGGAGCATTCACTTTCAGCTTGGGGTGAGGGGGAAGGGCAGCTCAAGAACACCTTGACTGAAAAGATAAGCACCTTACCTGGGAAAGGAAGAGCAGGACTTCAATAGGCAGACATGTGGGATTAATCAATCAATCAAACGTTATTAATCATCTCCGATGTTCCAGGCACTGTGCTAAACATTTTATCAATATCTCAACTGATCCTCACAACAACACTAAGAAACAGGTACCATTGTTCCCATTTTACAGATGGAAGAGGAATAGGAGAAGGGAACAAGCATCTATACAGCACCTGCAAGGCACTATGCCGAGCACTTAAAAAAAAAATCTCACTTAATGAGGAAACTGCATTCACAAGGATTTAAAAAGAGGAAATATAATTGGAAAGGAAATGGTGGCTACAAGATTTTACTAAGATAGATGAGAAAACTGAGGCAAACAGAGGTTAAGTAGCTTGTCCCAGGTCACACAGTCAATAAATGTCTAACGCTGGATCTGAACTCAGATCTAATTGCCTGCAGGCTCAGCGTTCTGAACACTGCACCACCCAGCTCAACAAGTATTTATGAAGAGCCTCCCAAGATACTGCTGAGGCACTGTCAAACTGCAGGGGATACAAATATAAAGAATGAAACAAATCCTGTTCTCACAGCGCTTACAGTGTAAGGCAGAAAAAAACATGTATATAATTATATAAAGAATAGGTACAAAAATATACATGAGATGGTTAGGATACAAGTGAATTTGGGAGTGTGAGCACTAGGCAGCTGAGTATCAGTGTGTGCTTCATGGAGAATATGATGCTTGAAAGCAGACAGGCATCCCCTGAGACAGAAGTGAGGTGGGCATAAAGTGGAAGCTTAGAGGTCAGCCAATGCACAAGCATAGACACAGGTCGTGAGATGCTTTCTGTGAGGAACATAAAGGACGCTAATTCTGCCACATTCAAGAGTACAGGATAAGGACAGGATAAGTAATAATAAATAATGGGGTTGAAAAGCTAGATTGGGACTGGGTTATGAAGGGATTTAAAAGTTAAATACAACCTTGGGGAATGCTGGCATTTAGGGAGCAGAATATGAATGATAACCCGCAAAAGGGATTGAGGAGCACTTAGAGACGTAACGCAGGACAGTGCATGAAAATCCAGTGAGGAGAGAGCATGGAGAGAGAAGAGAGAGAATGGTCTTCAGTATGAAGAAATACGGCAGAAGAATGAGGACTAAAAAAGACCATCAGATTTGGCAAGGCAAGAATGGCCGAGTGAATTCTTGTGGGAGAATGCCACATTACCTGATGTGGAATACTCCCCAATAGAATGTGAACTCATGGAAGATAAGGATATTTTTGGTTTTGTCTTTGTATCCTTAGCACCTACTGTAGCACAAGGCACATGGTAGGTGCTTAATAAATGCTTGTTTGTCTGAAAGGAAGGACAGGAGCAGAAAGCTTGAAAAGACAGATTGGAGTCTGATTGTAAAGGTCAATAAATGTCACTGTAAGGAGTTTCTCATCTAACCTACAGGCAATAGGGAGCCACGGAAGTATTCCACGCAACAGATGGCATATTTAGACCGTACAAATAGACTGGGAGAATAGAGAAGAGACAATTACAACATCCCAAGAAAAAGTTAATGAGGATTTAAATTAAAGTAGAGGCAGTATAATTTAAAAGGAGATGATAGATGCAAGATTTTACCAAGGTACAATCAATAAATCTTAGCATCTAATTCAACAGATGGGGTGAAGGAAAAGGAAGAGTCCTAGAAAACGTGTAAGTTTCGAGCTTTGGTGACTTAGAGGAGCAGCAGGAAAAGTAAGAGGATGAACAGATTTTGTCATTTTTTGCTGTTGTTGTTCAGGGCAGGGAGGTGAAGGTCTGATGCTAAGTTCAGTTTTTAGACTGTTGAGTTTGCAGTTCCAGCAGAATATCTGAGTGAAGATGTTCAATGGACTAATAGGAAGAATTTAAACTATCAAAGTGGATGCAATTGCCAAGGGAGCAAATACAAAGAAAGAAGACAGAAACAGCCCTTTAGAGATCACCCTCATAGAAGGGAATATGAAGAACAACATGTAGGAACGATCGGAGGCATGAATGAAAACCAGGGGAGAACACTCCACAGGAGCCAAGGGAGGAGGTGTTTATTTTTTTTAAGTTAATTAATTTTTAGTTTTCAACATTCACCTGCATAAGTTTTAAATTTTCTTCCCCTCCATCTCCTCCCCCCTCCCTAAGGCAGCATGCAATCTGATACAGGCTCTACATACACATTCCTATTAAACATATTTTCACATTAGTCATGTTGTATGGAAGAATTAGAACCAATGACAGGAACCATAAGAATGAAAAAAAAAGAAAAGAAAAGAAAATAGTCTGCTTCGTTCCGCATTCAGACTCCATAGTTCTTTCTCTGGATGTAGATGGCATTTTCCATCATGAGTCCTTTGGAATCAATTTAAGTTCTTTGCTGAAAAGGACCAAGTCTATCAAAGTCAGTCATCACACACTGTAGCTATTACTGTGTACAGTGTTCTCCTGGTTCTGCTCACTTCACTCAGCATCAGTTCACATAAGCCTTTCCAGGTTTTTCTGAAGTCTGTGTGTTTATCATTTCTTATAGCACAATAGTATTCCATTACATTCAGATACCACAACTTGTTCAACCATTTCCCAATTGATGAGCATCCCCTCTGTTTCTAGTTCTTGGCCACCACAAAAAGAGCTGCTATAAATATTTTTATATATGTAGGTCCTTTTCCCATTTTTATAATCTCTTTGGGATACAGCCCTACAAGTGGCATTGCTGGGTCAAAGGGTATGCACATTTTTATAGCCCTTTGGGCATAGTTCCAAATTGTTCTCTAGAATGGTTAGATCAGTTCACAACTCCACCAACAATGAACTAGTGTTCCAATTTTCCCACATCTTCTTCAATATTTATCACTTTCCTGTTTTGTCATGTTAGCCAATCTGATAGGTGTGATGTGGTACCTCAGAGTTGTTTTGATTTGCATTTCTCTAATCAACAATGATTAAGAGTATTTTTTTCACATGACTATAGATAGCTTTGATTTCTTGGGAGTAGATGTTTAAAGAAAGAGAAGTCAATTATACTAAAGTCTAAAAAGGTCATAAAGTAATCAATCAACAAGCATTAATTAAGCACCTACTATGTTTCAGACCCTCTGCTAAGCACTGGGAATACAAGTTGACAAAAGTCTCTGCCTTCAAAGTCCCTGCTTACATTCTAATGGTATAGAGCCATTACTGCAGAGGGTTGAGGAGTAGGCTGGTGACATAGCTGATGGAACTAGTTTAAATTACATTTTAGAGAATTAGGAGTGAAGGGCAGCAGAGACATAGTCTGGAGAAGTAGATGGCCATGAGAAGATTTTTTTTTAAGTCTGCTTTTAGGATAGAAAAAGAACTAAGCCTGTTTATATGCACCAGAAATGGAGACAGTGGAAGGATAAGGTTATAGATCTGCCTACGGTCTTCTTTTCTCTAAACTGTCCTCTGGTAATCTTATTAGCTTCCATAGGTCAAATTAGTTCTCTTACAAAGATACCTCCCAAGTCTACACATCTAGCCTTAACTTTTCTCTTGAAATTCTTTCTTTCCACAAATGTCATTGTTTCCTTAGTGTTATGTTCCTCCCAAACAACCTTCAACCCATTTGCCATTATGTAAAAAGTCTTCTAGATAAATTAAAGATGAAGCTTTTTCAGTAGGATTGTGAATAAACTGTACAATTAGAGAATGTTACAATGAAAGATATTAAAGATCATTTGATTACCTCCCCCCCAATTATGGAAACTGAAGCCAACAGAGAGGTTCAGTGATTTACTCAAGGACACAGAACTAGTTACAAGACACCAAACTGGAACACAAGTCTCTTTTATTCCTATTTCAGCCTTCTTTACACTTGATAGAATCATGGAATATCAGATGCAACCTCAGTGACCATCTAATCTAGTATTTTAAGGTTTGCAAAGCACTGTAATATGTTTTCTCATTGGAGTCTCACAACAGGGTAGCTGTTATTAATGTCTCCAGCAGGGTGGCTAAGGCAAAGTGGATAGAGTGCCAGATATGAAGTCAGTAAGCCGTCTCTTCCTGAGTTTAAATCTGGCCTCAAACACTTACTAGCTGTGTGACCCTGGGCAAATCCCTTAACTCTGTTTGCCCCAGTTTCCTCATCTGTAAAATGAGCTAGAGAAGGAAAAGGAAAATCATTCCAGTTTCTTTGCCAGGAAAACCCCAAAAGGATCACAAAGAGTCAAGAGACGACTGAAAAACAACTAAAGAAAAGCATCAATGTCTCCATTTTACAGATGAGGAGCCTGAGGCAGAGATCAGGTGGCTTGCCTAGAAGTCAAATTGCTAATAATACCGGTGGAAGAATATAAATTCAGGTCTGCCTGATTCCAAGTAGCTGCCTCATACTCATGCCTGAACAAGTATCCCCTAAAACATATCCAACAGTTGGTCATTCAGTTTTTGCTTGGAGAACTCTAATAAGGAGGACTCCACTTTCTTAATGTAATCCAATGTATTTTGGGATGGTGCCAACTTTTAGAAAGTTTCTCTTTAATTGGAACAAAAATCTGCTTCTCTGCTATTTCTACTAATTCATCCCAGCTCTGCATCTGGAGCCAAAGTTTATCTGAGACTTAACATATTTCATTAGAGGTGGACAAAATCCCATCAAATTTGTTTCATGAGCTGCCGAGACCCCCAAAAAATCTATCATCTAATGAGCTCTACATGGAGATGGCTCTACTGTCCCTGGGATGGGACTTCCATGTATTTCAAGTATGGCAGACTCTGACAGAGGCACATTCTACTACCATAGCCTTTGAGATTCCAGGAAAGAAACCCTGCCATCGAAAATACAGAATCACATTTGGAATTGGCCAAGACCTCATCAGTCAACTAGTCTAACCTATCCATACCTCAAAACAATCCCCATTGTCACATGGCTAGTAAGTGGTCATCCAGTCTCTACATGAAGAATGAGGGGGAACATACTACTATCAGAAGCAGCTCCTTACACTTTTGGAAAGCTCGGTTAGGAAGATTCTTCCTTTATCCATTCTAAATTTTCCTTTTTGCAACTTCGACCCATCAGTCCTGATTTTGCCCTTTGCAGTCAATAGTACAAGTTTAATTGTACGTGAAGAGATCATTCTCCCCTCCCCCCCCCCCCCATTCCCTTGGCCCACCATCTGCCAAGTCTTTTCTTGAGTTACATTCTTGGTTCCTTCAAACTGATCCCCATATAGCATGGCCTCAAGGTCCTTTATCATCATAGTTACCTTCCTGTGGATTCTCTTCATTTTAATAATCAATGTTTTTCTTAAGATGTGGATGCCTGGAACTGAACGTAATAATGTGGATGTGGTCTGACCCAGAGGCAGAATTAACTGTTGCTTCCTGATTCCTAGAAATCATGCTTCCTCGTGATGATCCCCAGATGGCACTGGCTTTTTTACCTGTTACATAATGCTCTTCATTCATACTGACTTACCTCACCTCTAGTTCTCTTTCAGAAAAATTGGCCCCAATACCTTCCTTTTCTTATACTTGTGAAACTAAGTTTTAAACCAAAGTCTATGACTTTACATTTATGCCTACTAAATTTCATTATATTATGTTTAACTTGATGTTCTATCCTGTCCAGATGATTTTGGATACTGTCATCAGTGTGTCTGCTATCCCTCCTGGCTTTATGTGATCTACAGATTTTGTAAGCAGCTCATCTATGATTTTATCTAAATGTTAAAATAGATGCCCTGGGGCACTCAGTGGAGCCCTTCTTCCCACCTTTCACCAGTTTAGAATCTAATTGTATGACAGCCTATGCCACACATTCTTCTCCCTCACAGTAATAGCATGAAATACTTGAATCACTTTGCTAAAATATAAATAAACTATGTATAAAAGATCACCTTGTTCTACCCATTAAAAATAGCTTAATTAGGCACCGCATGACCAATGACTGGTCTCTCATACTGACTCCCGGACCAAACACAACTTTTCTAAATTTTTCACAAACCATTCACTCAATAAGCTGTTCTAGAATTTTGCCAGGAATTGAAGCCAAGCTCACTTGCCAATAATTTGGGAACTCTTCCCTCAAAGAAAAAAAAAAACCTTCTCCAACACTACTGTATATCATCCAATCTCCTCTTTCTCTCTCAGGTAATACTGACAGCGTCTCTGCAATCACATCCATCTCTCCATTTCAGGAGGGATTTCCCATGGGCCAGCTGATTTGAATTTATAAGGTGGGAGGAGGGAGAACTAAATGCTATTTGTATCATGTAGTAATGCTTTATTAACCATTATTTTTCTACCCTTTCCACAAGTCATTTTCATTGGCAAAGAGAACAGAAGTAAGGTTTGAGCAGGAATGCTCCATTCTATGCTGTCAGTTATCAGCATCCCATGCAACCCACCAGCAGTCCTATCATCCTATCAGATGATTTTTCCCCCTTTTTCCTAGTATAGCTAAACACAACATCTACCCTTTTTGTGGTCCTCAGCCTTCCTCTCCAGCATTGGCTCATACTGAGCTTTGGCCCACTCCTGACACTAATTTTTACAACAGGCATTTGTATCTATCCCCTTTTACTTTTTTTGCTCCATCTTCTATACATTTCTGCAAATAAAAAAAATCTAAGTTGTTTGGTGAGTTCTCTGTGCATCCACATGGGTCTTTTCAGGAAATTCTCCTTTTCTTACATAGTTGGAATTTTTTCTTCTTCTATCTTTAGAATTTCAACAATAGGATTTTGTTTATTTATTTTTTGCTTTTTTTTTTGAGGGGGGAAGGCAGGGCAATTGGGGTTAAGTGACTTGCCGAAGGTCACACAACTCGTAAGTGTTAGGTGTCTGAGGCTGGATTTGAATTCAGATCCTCTTGACTCCAGGGCCAGTGCACTATTCATTGCACCATCAAGTTGCCCCCATCAATAGGATTTTATATCAAAAGGCCCCCTTTCGGGGACAGGAGGCATACAAGAGGGAAGGCAAGCATCGGAACCTGTGTGCAGTTAAAGGCAAATGCTAAAACAATAAAGGAGAGCGTCCTATAAAAGCTGTTTAAGCAAATATTACACAGGCAGCAGCTCCCTCCCTGAGGAGGGGCTGAAGTTGCATTCATGTTGCTCTTTGTCTCCACTTACCTGCTTTTTAAAATTTTTGAATATTTTTGCATTTATTCATTTATCATTTATTTGAAGGTTTGCTTAAAAAATCCTTTATAAATATTTGTATAAATACGTAGACACACTCAAATATGTGCATTCAAGAGTCAGCTTGGCATAGCAGATAGAGGGCAACATTTGTCAGGAAGGCCTGAGCTCAAGTCTTGTTGCTGACATATAATAGTGGGGTAACTGGGTAAGTCATTTAGAGGCTCCAAGGGAAAGCGTGGAAGAGAAGAGTAGTATAAGCTGCCTGCCAAACTGAAGGTCTACACAACTGTTGTGCTCACCTCACTGTTGTATGCCTGTAAAACCTAAAGAACGTACCAGCACCACGCCAGGAAACTGAATCACTTCCATTTGAAAAGTCTTAGGAAGAGTCTGAAGATCATGTGGTCCCACCTAGGTCCTTTCTTGAGCTGAACTGGTAGGAATATACTGCGGAGAGCACAACTCTGATGGAGTGGCTGTGTTGTTCAAATGCCAAGAGTGCATTTGCCTTAAAGACTATTTTTATGGAGAATTCATGCAAGGTTCATATGGAGGTCTGAAGAAGTGATACAAGGACACTCTCAAGGTCTCTCTGAAGAACTCTGGAATTGATTGTAAGACATAGGAGACAGTGGCATAGGACTAGCATAGTGTGCTCACATCAAAGAAGGCATCGTGCTCTGTGAGCAAAGCAGAACTGCAGTAGTTCAAAAGAAATTTGAGATACACAAATTTAGAGATATCGCCTAGCCAAATGTTCACATTGATTATCTGACCCTAACCTGGGATAGATTCTTCCAGGCTCATACTGGCCTAATTAGCGACAGTTGGACACACTGTGCCTTGATCCCAATATAGTCATGTCACTTTGGTCCTCTTCAAGAATGAAGGACAACAACCAACCAATGAACCAGGCACTGTGCTCAGTTGTTTGGGATACAAGAAGAGGCAAAAAAAGAGTTCTTGCCCTCCTGCAGCTCACAATCTAAAGGGGGAAACAATATGCAAACAAATAATATATATAAAGCTAGATACATACAGGATAAATAGGAAATAATTAATTGAGGGAAAGTATTGGAATTGAGAGAGGTTGGGAATGCTTTCTTTAGGAGGTGGGATTTCTTTTAGTAGGTATTTTAAAGAAGTCTAATTGACCTCCCTCATCCATCAGCTAATTCTAGCCTTCACTTGGTACAGATTCACATGCTGGTACTAAGTGGCCATGGTTCCATGAAGGACCTTCCCCTGAGGAAGCAGTGCAGTACTTTGAAGTTTAATGCAATTGCCACAATATTATCCCCAAATAGGCACATCTAGAAAATTCACCTGTAGGGATTCAGGGAGTCCTTCCATTTGTACTGTGAGGTAGACATCAGTGATGACAATGGTCAGTACTTTGGTGACCATATGATACCCTGCTCTATGCCTCACTTGGTATTTATCATCAGATGATCAACACACATGATCATTTCTGTTTACACCTCTCAAGCAGTCTCTGAGGAAAATGAGAGGGCAATAGTCACACAAATTATATAGGTATAAAGAATATAAGCCCTCAGTCTACTGTTTATTGGCTACAAAAAAGCATTTGACTCAGTAGAGCAAAATGCAGTCTTAAAACTTCTTTACCAAGGTGTCACCCATGCACATGACGAGATCATATCAGCTAACATATGATCTTAATCTAGACTTTTTTCTACAGTCAAATCCTCTTAATTAGCACACCCTGCTAGAAACAGAAGTGTGCCAGTTAAGCTCTCATCCTGATTATCAAAGACTGATGGGAATTGGGCTGGTAGAAAGAGATATTCACTATTCATGAATCTCTTTTAAAACAGGCAATTTAGAAAACACTTAAAAAACTTTAGAAAGGGAAGATCATCTTATTCAGCAACTCCAGTGGTTTTCATTAAAAAGCTAACGTTTATCTTGTTACAATAATTATCTTATTGGAGTAGGTCATAATATTTTCCTATTCCTTCATTGAGACACTGCAATATGAAAATCATCACAATAAACTAAATGCTAACTTATTAATGAAAATCACTATACAGAAGAAAGGGAATGAAGCATGGAATGAATAAGCAGCAAGTTTATGTTCCCAAAAGCCATTCACACCTGTTAACTGCTATGTGTACTCTCATGGATACACCAGATTTATCTTCTTAACTCGTGCTATTCTAGTCATTACTAAACAGTAGTCTCAGAATTTACTTACTGCTCTGACTGGCTGGCCAATGATCAAAGTAGCAAAAACGAAATGCAAACGTACTTTCTTCCCCAAATCACTGGTCAAAATAAGTGGATCATAAGGAGTTAACCTGCTCTTCAACTTCAGCATTCATTTATATGACCACAAAGGTAGAGCATTCTTGTTGTTGTTATATAGCTTAGTTATCTTTCAACAAATTGCAGAAAGTCCATAATACTTGTTTATGATAAAGGTGACATGTTTAAATACCAACGCAAGTTGTTTTTTCTCTATTTGCTTTCTGATCTCATAATCAACTACTCTATTCATAACATCTTTCATATACATTCCCTTCTCTCTCCTGATACAGCCACCACCCTGCTGTAGACCTTCATTAGCTCATGCCTGGACTATTACAATAGGCTGTTGATCTCCCTGACTCAAGTCTGTCCCTCTCTCCATTGTAGTCTACACTCCACTTTGCTGTCAAATTGATCTTCCTAACGTGCAGGTCTGATCATGTCACTCCCAACCTCACACCATTTAATAAATCAGTGGCTTCCTATTGCCTCCAGGATCAAATATAAAATCCTGTTTGGCTTTAAAATCCTTTATAATCCAACCCCTTTCTACCTTTCTATCTTATACTTTACTATTCTTTCTTCCACATCACCCTTTCCCATTTATTCTATGACCCAATGACACTGGCTTCCCTGCTGTTCTGTGCTTCATCTCCTAACTCCAGGCATTTTCCCTGACTGTCCCTCATACCTGGAATTCTCTCCCTCTTCATCTCCAAATCATGACCCCTTCATATAGCTTGTGTGTACATAGTTGTTTACAAGTTGTTTCCCTCATTAGGTGGAGAGCTTCTTAAAAGCAGAGACTGCTTTTGCCATTTTTTTGGTGTCCCCAGTGCACAGTTCCTATGCACATAGTAGGCACTTAATCCTTCTTGACTTGACTTGATTCACTGAAAACAAGGACCTAAAAAAACAAACACACACACATCCCCACACAATGCACTATTTTCTCATGAATAAGACATGAACTTTTTAATCAGTTCACTGATTAATCCACTTCTAGACCATTCACCAAGAGTACACACAGTTCCTTTAACTCTATAGCATACTTCAATCTAATGAATTAAGTCCTTGAATCAGAACAGTGGGAGTCTTAGAGTTTCCCTGATACTGTTTGCAGTTGGCTCCATAAAATGCCTTCAGTTCCCCAACCTACCATACTTTTCCGAAGATGAAACCCTAATGTGATTTCAGGCAGTACAATCCCTAGGATTTGGGGAGCTTCTTTTCCCAAGGATGCCTTCATTTACTAAGGACAATTTGGGGGATCGTTCTTTATGTCAAATCTGCCATTAGGCAAATCTACCCAGATAGCTGGTGGCTCAGTGGACACAACACTGGGCCAGCAGTCAGTCAGGAGACCTGAATTCAAATCTGGCCTCAGACACTTATTAAGCTGTTTGACTCTGGGCAATTCATTTAATCTCTGTCTGCCTCAGATGTCTCATTGTGAAATAGGGACAATGACAGCACCTACCTCCCAGTGTTGCTGTGAGGATCATACGTGATAATATTTGTACATGGCTTAACACAATGTTGTTCAGGCATGTTTGACTCTTGCTGACCCTTTCTGGGGTTTTCTTGGCAAATACTGAAGTGGTTTGTCATTTCCTTCTCTACCTCATTTTACAAATGAGGAAACTGAGGCAACTAAGGTTAAGGGACTTGCCCAGGGTCACAAAGCTACTAAGTATCTGAAGCCAGATTTGAACTCTGGTCTTCCTGACTTCAGGTCTGCTGTTCTACTCACTGTGCCACCTAGCTATCCATAGTAGGTACCTAATAAATATCAGTTTCATTTCCCCTCCCCATTTTAAATAGTTCTTATGGAACTGAGAGTACTTCCAATATCTCATCTCACTTAAATTCCAGTTGGATTTTTAAAAGACACAAGGGGTGCTGGGCTTTTAATGGGAATAAATCAGCAGGAAGGACAATCTGATTTATATCAACCTTTGGTCTTTCTGTCTAAAGCAAATCTGAACTTTACTGGGAAATCAGTTGTATATAGGATGTGTCCATGGGCATTACAGGTACCTACCACAGTAATGTAAGCAGAGAAGGTGCCAATTGATATTTGCTGATTCAATCTGACTTTACTGTAAGAATACTTTCTGTGTAAAAATACATATTTTAAAGGTTTTACAAAATATATGGCTGGGTTTAACCAACCTGCAGCTGTTAGCATCTGAGCTGTTTATGGGAATGTTCACTGCTATGTCCTGGGAACAGCTCCTGAGCTCTTTACGGACTGCCCCCTGATGCTCATGAAGCGAGGATTTCTCTCAGGCAGCTGTTAACAGCTACCACTCTTTAGTTTATACGACCTAGACTCCTTAAAGGGGTTTCTTAACCTGGAATCTGTGATCTTAGGGTCTTTTGTTTTGTTTAATGTTTTGATAACTGTATTTCAATAATTTGTACTCCCAGATACATTATTTTGTCCATTAAAAATCATTATTCAGAGAGGTCATAGGCTTCATCAGATTGCCAAAGGGATTCACAGTACATACAAAAAAAGTTTAATATCCCTCTTCCAGGGAACTATTCAAGTTTCTTTAACACCACCTTCAAAATGCTTGGGATCATAAGTCTAGGGCTGGAAGAGACTTATAGGTCATCTAATCTAACTTTCAATATGTGAGTGACAAAACTGAAGCCCAGGAAAATTCTGTGACTGGCCCACACAATTAATATGTGGCAGAAACAATAGTCACACTGAGGTCCTGTAACTCCAAATTCACTGTTCAAAGTTCTGAATGCTTTCCAATATCCTCTTCACTCTCGAGTTAGTTTGGCTCAGGGACATTGGCCTAGGCCATGATTGGAGATTCAGGAATGCCAATCACTACCAAATAAGATATTATCTACAAGCTCTCAATGGCTCAGATTGGGCAAATCTTTCAGTCAAATGTGAATACTCAGCCTTAAGGAAGTTAGAACTGAAATTTTCCAGTGGAATGTAATGGGCACTCAAGAAATAACTGCGGATTGAATGAAGAGTAAATCACTCATTTCTTACAAAATACTGGCACTGTTGGGTAACTAAAATACCTTTTCTTTGGCTTAGAAAGAAAGTATTTTGTAAAACTTATAATACAATATAATTTGGAGGGCCAATTTTTGTTGTTATTTGAGGTAGATAATTTACTAAAAGGACCATTTTCTCTAATACCATAGGTAGGACCAAACATTTTAAATTATCTTTATGTCAAGTTTTCACCCTATCAACTATTCTTAGCTTTATTTCTGCTCCCTAGACCTGAAAGTAGTATGCATCACAGGAAAATACTAAAAAAAAAAAATAACAGCTAGCATTTCTAAAGAACTTTAATGTTTGCAGAGTACTTTACATTTACTATTTCATTTGATCCTAACAACAATGCTGTGAAATAGGTGCTATGGTTATCACCATTTTAGATGATTAAACTGAGGCTGAAAGGGGCAGCTAATGGCACCATGGATAGAGTGCTGAGCCTGAAATCATACCGACCTGAATTCAAATATAGCTTCTGTTGTGGGACTCTGGACAAGTCACTTAACTCCAGTTTCCTCAATTGTAAGATGGGGATAATAATAACATCAACCTCACAGGGTTGTTGAAGGGATCAAAAGAGCTATTCATAAAAAGCACTTAGCACAATGCCTAGCACATAGTAGCTACCATGCTCACCCCCTTCCATTCCTTCCCCTCAGGTGACCTGTCCAGGACTGAAAGGTTAATAAGTATCTGAGGCAGGATTTGAACTTCAAGACTTCAAGTCAGGTGCTCTATGAACTGCATCACTAGCTGACTCTTCAAACAGTTCCACGCTTTCAGAGTCTCTGCCCTTGAATTATTCTCTCTCCAGTTTCAGTGTAGTGACTCTTGGTGAACCAGGAAACAGGGAGTAAGAGCCCAGGAACAGGAAATTAAGGTAAGAGGTAAGAAAAATAAGACATAAAAAAGAGGATGAATCAGTTTCTTTTTAATTCTACAGAATGGAAGAAGTATAGATCTTTGTTACATGTTTTTGTAAACCAGAAGCTAGAAATAACTGATAGTCCATCTTTCTTCCTAATGGTCAAGGATCCACTTAAACCTTCCAAAGTGGACACTTACTCGCCCATTTCAAAGTTGTCAAGTGCTTCAAATCTTCAATTTGTTATTACAGATTTCTAAAGATGTCATGACCAACAGCTCAGTTTCTTCTTACTGTATTGCTAAATTTGGAGGAAATCAACCATTCTGATCTAATGACTGAAAAAACACAGCTGAGGGGCAGAGCCAAGAAGGCAGAGTAAAAGCAGGGACTTGATTGAGCTTGCCCCCAAACCCCTCCAAATACCTGTAGAAAATGACTTTAAACAAATTCTAGAGCTGCAGAACACACAAAACGACAGCCTGGAAGACCCACAGGAAGGGTATATCACCCAGGGCTGGGTGTGGAACACAGCCTGGTGTGGGCTACCCTGGGCACAATGAGGCAGAAACAGGCCTCAGGGAACTAAATCACTGGCAGCTGTGGTGATTTCCAGACCTCTCAACCCACACACTCCAAGAACAGCACGGAAGGTCAGTGGGGTTCTGTGGGACCAGGGTGGAGGTGCATGTAGTCCAGTCCATGCCTCCCCAGGGTGGCAGAGGTGGCGGTAGCAGTGGCTGCTTCCAGTGCTCTGGACCCACAGACGATGGGACAGTACACCCACCCCAATCTCCACCGAAAGCAGAGTCCTGACTTGACAGGGAGTTAGAAAATCAAGTATTTGGCTGGGAAGATGAATAAACAGTGTAAAAGAAAATCAGACTTTAGAATCTTACGGTACCAACTTTATTTAGCCCATAAGTCTTTTATAAAAACTTTTATAGAAATTATCTTTTATTTCTTTCTCCTGGCCCTGAGTAAAGCATAAACTGGATAATTAGTTTCAAAACAATCTCGAGTTGATTTTATGAAGGATGGTACAATGCAAATTATAAAGACTAATTACACTGAGGCCTTGTGCAAAAGAATAAATGACTTCCCAACTCCCACCTCATTAGTCCCCACCCTAAGCAAAGTTACAAAGCAAACTCCCCTTTCCTTCAGTGGATGTACCCTTCTCTCTCTTTGCAGGGCTTCTGTACCTCTCTGCTCCCACTCCTCCACTCCCAGGAATTCTAAATAACCTAGGTCTTTCTGGTCATCTGGGTACATCTAGTAAACTCACTGATAATTAGGTGTTCAAGACTTCAAATGTTTATTAGGGTCAGTTTAAATTTTAGAATAAAAGTCTGAGAACAAAGAAATGAATTATAGTCAATGGTGGAATAAATCTTTTCTGGGTAGAATAAGTGCTTATTTTCTTTAAATCAGACAACATAAACAACCTCTGAATCATTAGGCCAGATCAGCTCCCATAATATTTTAAAGATAATGTCTGAGCTCTTGGCTATAAAATATTCAGACAGGTGGTTAAGTAATTAAGCAACCTGAGCAGCCTGTGTTGTCTTCCTATAAGATTTTCTGGAATTTGCAAATAGCTTCAGACATAGAATCTGAACTTACATTGAGAGGATCTGACCATGTCATTTCTGTTCAAAAATATTCTGTGGCTCCCTACTGCCCCCAGGGAAAAATGTAAACTCTGTAGGCTAGCATTTAAAGCCTTCCTCAACCTTGCTCCCCCTTCTGAGACATTTCATATTTCTTCCCTTCTTGCATATAGAGATATGCCATTCAGACTGATCTCATAGTGGCTCCTCAAATCCCTCATTTCATCTCTCCTCTACCATGGCACACACTATCTCTTATACTTGGAACACTTCCTTTTTCACTTCTGCCTCTGAAGAGTGGATTCCTGGCTTTCTTCAGCCCTCAGCTCAAGCTCCACCTCCTATGCCAGACATTTTCTTGATCCCTCAAAGTTGTTATTCCTTTCTCTTGCCCTCTGCAAAATACCTTATGCTGCTCTCTATCTAAGGTCATGTCACATCCCTGCAATAGAATTTAAGCTTAAGGACAAGGACTAAATAGTCCCATTTTTGTCTGTGTATGTATCCCCATTGCCTCACATAGTAACTGGCTCAGAGTATGAGTTGAATAAATGTTTGTTTACATCTCGCCAGTCAGATTGGCTAAGATGACAAAACAGGAAAATGACAAATGCTGAAGAGGATGTGGAAAAATTGGAACACTAATGCATCGTTGGTGGAGTTGTGAATTGATACAACCATTCTGGAGAGCAATCTGGAACTAT
>CM053585.1:84520986-84565883 GCA_028646515.1 Pseudochirops corinnae
AATCTGTATGTGCCTCAACCAGCCCCCACTGAGGCTGGAGGGGATTTAGGGGATGCACTAGTTGTGCCCATCGAGCCATAGGGGTAGTCGCTCCATATTCTGGGCAGCCCCTGCAAGAAGGGTGATTAGGGAATGCTGTAGGAGTTTGTGCTAACCCTCTTCTGAGGAAACTAGACTAGAATAAAGTAAGATTATTAACTCCTTTTTAGTGTCTTTCCTGTCTGACCAGATCAAGAGCAAACCTGAGCTAGCAGCCATCCTGTGTACTGTGTTTATTTGTCTTACAAGGGAAAATAAACCTTATGCTTTAAGAAATACACCTGCTTTCAAAATTAGCCATATTTTGCTATAAATTGTGCAAAGACAGAGTAATTAATGCATTTTGCTTTACCTGGAAAGGCAGACATGATCCAGGAGTAAAGTAAGTACTTTTCACTACAGACATACCTCACTTTGACCAAATTTTTGATAGGCATAAAAAGAGTTTTCCAAAATAATAAATTAGGAAGTGATTCCTTTACAAAAAGATGCAGAACAGCAATTCCTTTGCAAAGCAAACTCCAACATTTGAATTAAAACCACTCATTTGATAAACATTTAAGAAATGCAAATTTTTTATAAACACACCTGTTATACAGAGTAAGGCACACCTGCATGCCAAATGCCAAAAGTGGGAAATACACTATTCGTTACTTTAAAATGATCTTAAAATAGATCTTTTTTTGTATACAAACTAGAAAATTTCAATGATTTAAAATACCTATCTATGACAGACTTCCCAATGTCTAAAAATGGATTAGATATATAGACCTTGTAATAATGATAGAATGTTATTTTATCTCATACTAACATTGTCTAAGGGCTGTGGAGCTTATAGTTAATAAAAGTATTACATCTTTCTTATGGATGCATGCCTTCATCATCCAAGGAAAACTGAAGGATTGTAAGTTCCTAGAGGGCAGAAACTATCTTTTGCCTTTCCTTGTATTCCCATCACTGGATACAGTGCCTGGCACAGAGCAAGCACTTAATAGATGCTTGTTTACTGACAAGGTTGAATATCTGAGGGTGCTCTATGCAGCCCTGTGAAGTTCGCAAAAGACAAAAGGTGCTCCAGCACCCATGATACCATCTCAAATGAGGCAAAGGAGTGATCGAAGAAAAAACAAGCTGTGGAAAATCCCAGTAACTTTCTTCTGCCAGCTATATTCCCTGGAGAGATATAAAGGAAAATCATCTGACTAGGGATCAGAAAACCTAGCCTCTAGGCCTGATTTTGCTACTTAAAAAATTGGGGAAAGTACTTAAATAATCTCAGTCTAGTTCTCTTATCGGCAAAAGAGGAATAATGTAGTAATGTGTAGCAGCAAGCACCCTAGCATACCCAGGATGCCTACTAGCACAGGTTCTTAGATCTGTTTTTCTAAACGAAACCAACTCAAAAATGGGTTAACAATCTTACTTTAATCAATCAAACATATATCATTTACTTAGTTCAGAGGAAAAAAATCAACACCCTGAACTTCAGAGAATACAAACAGAAGTTACAAGCAGACAGACAAACAAATCAGCAGACAGGCTTCCAGTCATCTGACCATCACATCTATACCTGGTTAGTTACCAGAGAAGGAAGCACCAACATCTGGGTTTTTCAAAGCCAGGGGGCTCAACGGCTACCCAGAGTCTCATCTGGCCAGATCACACAACTCTTCCAAAGTGAGCCCCAAAGCAAAAACACATCAGGGTATATATAGCTTTCTCCTGGATCAGAGAATGTCACAGCCCTCACTGCCCAATCACAAAGTAATAAGGCGTGGGCATTCCTGAAAAACAAGCCTCCTGCCACAGGCTCCTTGTGACCGCATTCAGCCTATTAGGGGTAGAGTATATTTTCAAATCAGGAAAGGTTCTCAGAGTCACTTAAGCCTATCAAAGGGCCTATCTCAGAGGTTTATTTTAAGGCTTAAACATAACAGCACTTTGCAAATTTTAAAGTGCTATATAAATCTTAGGTGCTGGTAGTGGTGGCGGTAGCAGCAGCAGCAGCAGCGGTAGTAGTAGTAGTAGATATAAAAAATATTAATCATTATGTAAATAAAAGATACTGGTTTTATTTCATGTAATAAACACAGCATAGCATAGTATAGTAGATAGAGAGTTGAACTTGGAACCAGAAAAACCTGGGTCTAATTCCCACTTCTGATACGTATTGGTTGAATGATTATTGTTCACTCACTTAACCCGCTGGTGACCCAGGAAACTCTCAAGACTTTAAGCTGCAGAAGCAGGGTCAATCTGAATTAGTAAAAGAAGTCTCTCCATCTGGGAATGTCTGATAATAATCAAATCACAGGCCCAGAACCTAGCCTTATCCCCAATATATTTCTGTGCCCACCACACAAGACAAGAAACACTATCAATTAAATAATTAAATATAAGATCAAGTGCAATGATTAACGTTTACATTGCTCATTTGTGTTGGTAGTACCAGTAAAACAGACAGGGCCTCATGGAGATGTGTCTAGGGTGTTGTAGCTGGTAATTAACTACGCTACTGTTTTAGGTGAGCAATAAGATAATATGGATCACAGAGTTACATGGATGGCTTTTGGAAACAATTCTATGACAAAGTTATGATTCATTACAAGTCATCTAAAAATTGTTGCTGTAACTTGCCTGAAAAAAACTATAAAGAGGGGCAGTAGTTTGACTCCTTGCCTCACTGGCTTAAATGACTACACCGGGGAATGGGAAGATAAACACAAATAGAATCCGACAATTCCCCTGAAGTAGCCAAAGAGGCAACTGCAGTCCCTGGGAGGGATTCTTTAATGTAAACCATGAATGTAGTTCTTATCACTATAAAACAGGTTAGTCTATTAAATAGCAAGTTTTCCATTAGAAGTCAAGATTACTTAGGTGGAGGAGGGAATAAGTATTTATAAAGTGCCTATAATGTGCCAGGCACTATACTAAGTGCTTTACAAATAATATCTTATTGGATCCTCACAACAACCCTGCGAGGCAGGTACTATTACAAATCCCCATTTTACAGTTGAGGAAACTGAGGGAAGCCAAGGCTTTGTAACATGCACAGGGTCACACAGCTAGTAAGTGTATGAGGCCCCATCTGAATGTAGGTCTTCCTGACTCCAGGCCCAACACTCTATCCACTATGCCATTTAGCTGCCCTCTATATGTGTGTATTACTTGGAACAAAATAAAATAATTAAATTTATTCTCTTAAACCATAAACTTTAAAGTTAGCATAGCAAAGTAGATAGAAAGCCAGTGTCAGAGTCAGGAATACCTGAGTTCAAGGTTGGCCTCTGGCACATGCTGGCAGTCTGACCCTGGATCAATCAGGTAAATCTCTCACTTTAACACCCTAAGACTACAAATTTCAGAGACAGTGCTAACCTGAATTATTCCATAAAGACTCCTTACAAAGAAATTTCCTATACCAGTAAAAGCATAGGTTCGGTACCTATTTAATATGGAGTATGTTTTCCTTATGCTGCAAACACTTGTTTACATGACTAGGTACTGAATTCTTAAGATTCTGAATTAATTTATCATGAAGCTTTTTAGGATGTTTTCAATTATTTTATTATTGTTTTTTGCTTGTTTGTTTTTGATCTAAGTCTATTATTTCCCAAACCCAGGGAAGTTATCTTATGCAAAGCTTGTCCACTAAAGCAGATGACATATAGTTTGTATATTAGTGTTTTTAAAAGTTAGTTCAGGCACCAGAGGCTATGTGATTTGTCCAGGGTCAGAAAACTAGTATGTAAGAAAGGCAGGACTGAAGTTAATGTCTTTCTTATTCCAAGTCTAACCTTTTATAAACTATGCAATGCCATCTCACTTCATCATAATTAGGTCTCATAAACTTTCTGAATTTCTAGTATCTACATAAAACTCTTCACGGTTTTACACAATAGGTCTTCTATTTTTGATTCTCTAGATCTTTATGACAAAAGTATTTTCTAACAATTAGACAGTATCAAATACAGCTAATAAAATGTATAACTCCATATACTTTAAAAACTTGAAATGCAATACCATTCAATCATAAATTAGCTTACTATTTTATATTAGGTGTCTCTTTAGCATGTTATTGACTTTTTTCCTCTTCTAATTCCTACTAGGTCAAGATGAGTTTAGAGATAAATGTATTAAGTCTAAAATATATAACTGGTTCCATTTGCAGTGGGCTACTTTGCTGGCACTCCAGTTGTAGGACATTTAGTATTTATCGGCCATTCAGCAAAATCATAAACACTATGGTTTTTTTTTTAATTGAATATGATCAGTATATCTTTCATCACGTCTGTGAATCATGCAATACCAAGATCTTAGAAGAATAAATATTTTATGTGACCCAATGGGCAATGGAGTGATATCTGTCAAATAAAATCAGGCCGCAATATACTATCAATGATAATTTGTTTGTGAAAAGTAGTGTAAGAGACATCATCAAGGGCATATATGACCTGAAAAAGCATTAGAAGATCTAGAAGAAAGCTCTATACACTCTCTCTCTCTCTCTCTTTCTCACTCTTTCTCTCTGGAGGATTTATGGAGGAGGATGGATAAGAGTCACACAGATGAAAAGGGACAGGTTGGTTGAGAGTAGAGGCAGTGCCCACATTCATGAGATCACAGCACCACTGAGGAATTCCCACAGTTCACTTGATTTTTCTATCATGATCTCAACTCCCTTTGTACTGATGTATCAAATTAAAGGAGACATCACAGTCGAGAGGAAAGAGCACTGGCTCTGGAGTCAAAGGGCCTGGGTTAAAATTCCATATTTGACTCTTAGTACCTATGTGATGTTAGGCAAATCACTTAAGCTCCCTGCTCTTCAATTTCCTCATTTGTAAGATGAGGAGGCAGAATTCTATAATTCCTGGAGTTCTTTCCACCTCTAGATCTGTGATCTCATGAAATATTTGTTTGACTCAAGAGCCTCTCCAAAGCTTAACAATTCTAAATATAATCTTTTATTTCTAAAACACCTTCATGGGACCTATGATAAGTTCAAACAACTATGTAGAGATATCTTGAAAGTGATGTGAAAGTTTTCAGAAATCAATTACAAAGTATATTTTCAAAGACAGACAAATGATTGCTCTAGTTTCCTGGCTCCATATCTTGTACCTGAACCAAACCCTCTGTATGAGAACATATTCTCCTCTGAGTTTCAACTATTGTAGAAATAATGAATTTTATGGCTCTTTAAATGACCTACTTTTCTTAAAGCTACCTCTTTAAGTCATCATGCAATAAAAGAGAGTGGGCAAAAGTACTTTCAGCATTCAGGACCAATATCTAGTCCTTTATGTTACTCTCTTTAAAAATGTATCACAGCAATTGAAAAAGACACTCTCTTAGCCCTCCCTACTGCCTGGGCTATCACAAGATTCAAGGCAAACAAACCTGCCTAATTGAGATGTTTTACAACCACAATATGAATCTACGTAACCTTCTTTCTCTTCCTATCAGGAGCTGTGTTGGTAGGGCCACCCTTTCACATTTTTTTCCACAGAAATATTGTTTGATTCAGGATATAATCTTCAATTCATTTTCCACAGTACTTGACATCACACTTATTATAAATAACAGCTGTTCTCATACATTTTGTGACCTAAGTATTATTGAAGAAATAATCACTTAAGTTCATAAGAACTGAAAATGACAGTATTATTAGCACCATCGCTAAAATTTCTTAACTAAGTTGTCAATACTATCAATAATATAATACACTATTATCTGAGAAATGAGGGTGGTAATGGGTATGCCATTCTCCATTATTTCCTCAAGTTATTTAAAGATTCAAGGTATACTCTGAGTACAGTTATGTTTTCATACACACACAAAGAATAAAGGAATGGAGTCTGATATCATTTTACTTGCTACCGTCACATTTGCCTAATGATAACTGAGCCCTTCTTCTCCAGTAACTGTGTTTTTCTTGACTTTTCTATCTTCTGTTTTCATCATTTCCTAATCAGGTTAGTGATGTCACCTTTGAGAATTCTCATTAAGTGGTACTCAACAAACCTTAAGAGGAAGTTGTAGTCTCCATCTCTCTCTATTGAATATGCATGTTTCTAATCTCTTTTACCTGAGACAAATTTGTGGGGAGCTATGTCTTTACTACATAGTAAGCACACAGCAGAAAAAATAGCCTCCTTCTCCAGGGAATAATTAACAAAAAAAAGTAATTAACAAAAAAAAAATAATTAACAAATAATTAACAAATGTGTTCCATCTTCATGATAAAATACAGATTTCCTATTAAAAGGCAAATTCATCATTTCAAAAAAGTTAAATAGGATGGCACTTAAAAAGTAATTCCAGCTGGTTAAATTTAGGGCACAGAAAAAACAAATGATTCAAGAATACTCTCTGAGTCTTTCATTTGATTGTGAATTGTATTAACGTTCATTTAACTTTGAGCCCTTGCCTCTCAGTATTCTGTTCTGAGAGAGTCAAACAAGTGGCAGTAGGCCTGCTGGGTTTGGTAATACTGCCTCTCAGATTTAAATAATCTGTTTTACTTGGATTGCAAGTCAAATACAGTCTCATACACATTGACACATTTTCTGAGACTGATTTTGTAAGCAGTGTTGATATTTTCTTGGACTGTTTGGACTCTTCATGTGTCAATTTGGCCTTCTCTCCTTGTTCCCTTGCAGCCCTGGGCACAAACTTCTTTGAAGGCACTGTCCTGCTTGATGTGAAAAACTCACTGGTGAGAATAATTACCAGTCTCATCTCAAATACCAATGGTTATGTCCAGGAGCCTTAGCAAAAGCTTCTGATTGCCCAAAACCCAAAATTAACAGAAACTTTAATATAGACAGTCCAAGAAGTTGTTTTCTGTGCACAGCTGTGTTTTGGTACCTGGAAAGACTAATGTCTGCATGTATTTCCCATCCCTGTAGATCACTCCTTTTCATAAAAAGTATCTCTCCAAAACAGCTGTAACTCTCATTAGAGATGTCTCATTCAAATACCATTCAAGGGAATTGTTTCATTATAAAAGGAAGTTATCTATTCTTAATATTCTCTCAATCCTTCCTTTTAAACCATGTCCTTTTCCAATGTTTTAGAATGTACTGGATTTGGGAGTCAGAAACACCTAGATTCTAGTCCTGTCTCAGCCACTTACAAGGTTTGTGATCTTGGGTAAATCACTTAACATCTCTCAGTCAAGAAGGGGATAACAGCCTCTACCTCACAGGGTTGTCATAAGGATCAAATTCGATATCCTAGGTAAAGCGCTTTGCCAACCTTCACATGCTATATTAAATGAGAACTACTATTATTAGCAATATTTTTATAGGATACCTTTCCTCCGCTTACAATGTCCACAGGCAAGTGTATACTGTGTCAAGAATAAATGAGAAATAAAACAAACTCTCTTTCCTCTCTCCTCCCACCTTAAACATTCTTTAAAAAATCCGTCTCCCCAGTTTTATTTCAGTACAATAACTACCTATGTGCTTCAAATTCTTTTTTCCCACTCTAGACCAATTCAGGGCCAATTTTATATGTTCTTTTCCACAACCTGCTAACATTTTCTTTTGAAGGCCTAGCTGCAAACATTCCCTCCTACAACCTGCCCCAGATCTAGCCAGCATCCTCATCATTATTCACATTATTATTAAAAACATCTATTGTTTATAATAATATTTACAAGGTTTGCAAAGCACTTTGCATATGTTATCTCATTTGAGTCTCACAACAACTTTGTAAGACAGATGCTATGATTATCTCCATTTTGCAAATGAAGAAACTTAAGTTCAAAGAAGTTAAGTCACTTGCTCAGAGTCCCATAGATAGGAGGTGTTTGAGATAGGATTCAAACTCAGGTCTTCCAGACTCCAGGTCTAACTCTCTATCCACAGGTCTCCCACTACAACCACCCTGCTCATTTGGTTGCTGAGACTCTTTCTTCTAGGGACCCAATTCTCTCTGCCTGTGTCCATTTCACAGAGGAACCAATGACATGTACTTAGTATCACCTACACAGAAGTAGCCCTGATGGTATCCTATGTTGCTATCACTCTCAATCACTAAAGACATCTCCCAACGTACCAGTTGACTAGGCATGAGGTTTGAGGTGCTTGCAAATGATGTTTCAGAATGTTTAAGAAGGGGGAAGTGGAAAGAAGGCATATTACCTACCCTTCAGAAATATCCACAATAACTAGGCATAGCAGGTTGGGTTAAGGTCTGCACGGAAGCCAAAGCCAGGAATTTCATTGCCTTTGTTGGCTCATGTCACTACCTTAATTAATGTCACTTTCTCTGGTTTAATATCGGAACAAGTGACAAAAGTGCTTCTGGATGAATTGTGTTTTCCTAGGACTGTATGGCACACTCACCCGCCGCAGTCTGACAGAGGGATGTGCCAGTTTTATTTGGCAGTCACAGCGTGCCAGCTTTAGTTTTAGTAGTTTAATTTGTGGCCGTTATAGGTTTTGAATCCGGCAAAGTATGCACAATGGTCTCATGGAACCTGTTCCATACACAAAGTTTACACAGTGGAAAAGAAAAAGCAATGGCTATAAGGTGATTAGAGAGAGCTTCTCCTGGCCACAGCTGGTCTTGTATGCATTCCTAGAAATTTAAGAGCCTTTGGGGATGTGGGTAAAGTGGTCATAAGGAACAATTCCCTGATTCTTTTTTTTTTTTTTGCCTGGTTCTGCGGTGAATGTGAGACTATCATGAGGGATATGGATATGGTGCTTAAAACTCAATTTTATGCAAAATCCATTATTCAAGAAGCAAAGTTTATATACATGACAGATATTGGAGGAACTGGTCTTCATGCAACAACTCCTGTTAAAGTCTAGTACACTCAGCCTTGGGTGATATAAAATGCAAAGAATCAGACCATGCTTTTGAGCAAAGAGTGATGAACTACTTTTATTTTGTTGTGGTTAAAAGGTTTCTCTGAGTTAGTATTCTGAAGTTCTTTTCATTCAGATTTTCTTCCCTCTTCATCTCCTTTGTGTGATTACTCAGTGAAGACTCATGACTTCATGGGGAGGAGAGCTGATGCTGAGTTCTTCCCAACTTCTATTTGCCCTTTCGAAACTGAGGGTTCTCCACTTCAGCAGGTTGAGGATCTGGCTTCGACTGCACCTGGCTTTGCTAGAGAATAGGAATATTCATCTCGACCGAGGGCCCGCTGCTTGAGCGCTGGAGGACCTTGCAGGAGAGCATCTCTGGTTGGAAACTTCATTACAATACTTTCTCTTCCCTACAGGAAGCAGTAATTCTGATTCACCAGAGTTAGGGTTTTGCCTGACACAGCCACAGGAGCTACTGTTTGACTTTCAAAATTAATCAACCTCTAAGCTGGAGTAGAAATGGCATATCCTTTCACCTTAAGCACAAAAAGCTCTAAACAGACTGCAGCTTTAACATCCCTGGATGGGAGTTTCGGCCCCTGATACTTAAACTTGAAGCACATACTGGGTTTCTGGCATGCTTGTGCCCATACCCATCTGCTAGACTGGCACAGTGCCCACTCAGAAGGTGTGATGCCAGTTTCAATAGGGCATAGGTGCCAATCAAAGATGGGTTTGGAGGGGCAGCCTGCAGAACGCAGCAAAAGTCAGCTCTTCTGCCAGAAGATCCTCCTGTTATCATATAATGCCAATGAAGGGCCACATGCTTCATTGCATGGGATCACATTGCATCTGTAGATGCTTCTGGCCATCAATGGATGTCTTTCCACTGAATCTTTTTTGTATGCCTCCAGTATCCTTGTTTGGAACCCTTTAAAGAAAAGTTACGCCCGCCATGTTAATCAAGTGTCATCCCAATCTCTACCAAGGAAGTCTTGGAAACACTTTGAGACAGAAGCAGTCAATAGTGGGTTTGGGTTTTTTTTGATTTTTTTTTTTTTTTTTGCTTTTTTTCATTAAGGTTCCTTCCTTTTTCATTGAAAAATACTTTCCTATAGAACATCATATATTATCAAGTAAAGACATGGGCAGTGAAATGGAGAAGAAGAAATGAGCTTTGGAAGCAATACTCATTGTCTGCCCAAGGATTTAGACAACTAGAAGTCACAATCACAATATGTAATACTAATAAAAAGGCATACTCATAAATCAATTAATGATAGTAATAAAAATTAAGTGACTAGCAAAATTCCTTATTTTTATCTTTCAAATTCAATGATTCTCTTGTTAATTAAGTTTCCCAAATACACACACACACACACACACACACACACACACACACACACACACACAGAATGTCTTTCTAGAAAGTCTCCTCTTTCTCTCTAAAGCAGAGGTTATCAGCCTGAGGTCCATGAACTTCTTTCTATTTTTGTTTTAAATATTTTGAGGACATTTCAATAAATTGGTTTCCTTTATAATCCTATGTACTTTATTATATAGATCTGAAAATATTATTCTGAGGAGGGTTCCACAGGCTCCATCAGACTGCCAAAGGAGTCTATGATGCAAAGATTAGAACCACTAACCTAAAAATACTTTAATGCACAAGCAAAATAACACTGTCCTTATTTTATAGAGAAGTCAGAAGCTCTAACAACCACAAAGAATTTTCTCATTGTTTGACTGCAGAACAGAGATTATCTCAGGAAGACTAAAAATCGATCGATTCTTACATACTCTTTATATTGTTTCCTCATTTACTTTCTTTCTTAAACCCTTCTAGTTCAAAAGAAGACTTACTACATAATGCTTCAGTTATATTTGCATAGTGTGTCTAATGCATCTTGCCCACGTAATTGACAATAAGGGTCAAATTGCAATCATCAATAAATTCCTTACTTAAAAAACTCAGATAATGCCCTCTCCATACACACACACGGTAAGTTGCATAGTATGAGGTTTAGAAGACTGACTCAGGAGTTAAAAAGACCTGGATTCAAGTCCTGCCTCTGATACATAATAGCTATGTGATGTTGGGAAAGTTACTTAATATCTTCATGCCCCAGACAATTCTCTAAGACTATAAATTATGCTTGAATTTAGTGAGCAGTGTAGAAGAAACAGAAGACAGTAATGGGGAAGTTTTCATACCAGCCATTCTCTATACCAATGAAATAATATGTCTAGACCAAAAAAAAATTACAGAGGGCTGTGCCCTATTTCTCCATAAAATGAGCACTAATAATACTCTTAATAACTACTTTCTAAAGAAAGCAGAAGAAAAATCAATTTTTGGGCTATAACCCAATTCAATTCAATGAAATCTAAAAAAGTTTCACAGATTTTGATCCAGAAGAGACACCTGGGAAGCAACCCAGTCCAAACCCCTTATTTTATATATGGAGGAACAAAGATCAAGAGAGGTCAAGTGGTTTACCAGAAGCTATACAAGTATTAAGTGGTGGGTCATCTGACTGCAAATTCCATTCTTTCTATTTAACCTTCCTGTTTGTGATTAATAAGTCTCTGTATAAAATGAATGACATGTCATCACCCTGTCCCAAGGTTTTCATCTTGGTCCCTACTGGCTATATACTGCTATTAAAAATTTAAGTAAAGTCAAGAGGGCACTGGACTTAAAATCAAAAGATCAGAGTTTTAATTTCACTTTCACTTACTATATGACCTTGGCAAGGGTATGAAGGTAAAAGTCTCTGAAACAAAAATTGATGCATGACATACTTTTAAGTTTAATCCGCACTATTAATATTTCCTACATCCCTTTCTTAAGTCTAGACAATCAACAATACTTAAAAAAATACATCAAGTTCTGATTTGTAGTATTTGCTGATTTCTGAGATATAAATGCCCAGACTGAAAATTTAACAATCACCTCTTATGATCCATTACAAGCTTTCCTCAGCACACTCTTGAACCTTGGACAAATACCAGTCTGGGCCTCAATTTCCTCACCTATAAAATTACTAAATTGTATTGAATGATACCTAAAGTCACTCCTAGGTCCAATGTCTATCATCCTATGACAAATGTGTATCACCTAGGCTCCCTGATCACAGATAAAACAGACTTCAATGAAACTAGAAATTCTGGAGATAAATCCATTCTAGTTCTAGTCATGTCACAAGACAGACACAAAAAGAGCCTTTTTGACAAATTTGGCAGAAACTTATCCCATAATTTGTTCCTCAGAGTTCTTGTTAATTCTAATATCCAATGCCTTTAGAGCAGATGAGTGTAACATGACCTTTAAGTCACAAATTTTTAGTATGTCATTATTCACACAACTATGGTGACTAAAAACATCTACATGTAATATGTGATAACTTTCCATCTTGAATGTCTGTGATTCATTCAATTTATATTTTTGTAAATACTTATGGACAGGTTTGTCTCCCTCAATAAAATGTAGGCTACTTGAGGGCAAAGATCACTTTATTTTTGTCTTTGTATCCCCCACCCACTCCACCACCAGTGCCTAGGACAATACCTAGAAAAGAGTAAGTGCTTAACAAATGCTTGCTGACAGATTGAGGGCAGCTAAGTGGATCAGTGGACAGAATGCCAGGTCTGGAGTAAAGAAGATTCACCCTCATGAATTCAAATCTAGCCTCAGACACCTACTAGTTGTGCGACCCTGGGCAAGTCACTCAACCCTGTTTGCTTTAGTTTCTTTATCTATGAAATGAGCTGGAGAAGGAAATGGCAAACCACCAATATCTTTGCCAAGAAAACCCCAAACGGGGTCACCAAGAATCAGACGACGGAAACGACTTAACAACAACAAACAGCTTGATAGCTAGGTGGCACAGTGGATAAAGTACTGGGCCTGGAGTCCGGAAAACCTGAGTTCAAATCTGGCCTCAGAGAGTTCCCAGCTATGTGACCTTGTGACCTGTTTGTCTCAGTTTCCTCATCTGTAAAATGAGCTACAGAAGGAAACAGCAAACACTCTAGCATCTTTGCCAAGAAAACCCTAAATGGGGTCACCAAGAATCAGATATGGCCAAAGAATTAAACAACAATAATAAACAGACTGAGGAAGCTAGAACTTCTCTGGTGGAGATCCTGATCACTCTCCTCTTCTCCTATAAGGCCAAGAAACTCTGAATCAGCATTCTATCAAAAGAACCCCAAAGTTCCCGTGCAGAGAAGGAACTAATGAAGTTTGCTAGACTCCACAACATTCCTTGCCTTAGAGCTCTCTCCCCCATGAGAATTCTGCAGAACTATTTTTCTCATCTGATGCTAGGGTCATAGTAATTTTTTCCTTCCCTTAAATAATTTTTTTTTCTTTTCCTCCTTTCTCTCTCTCTTTTTCCTTTTCCCTCCCTCCTTCTTGTCCCTTATACCGCATCAGAAGAACCTGGACTTTATTGCTGTATTCAGACTTTTTTTCCCTTTCACAACAACTTTTCCTACAAATGCTACAGGCACACTATCACTCCAAGTCGACTGTAAATATCAAAACTTCCCTGCCCCTTTGCCTTCTCTGTAAGATGCTGATTACTGAAAGGCCTTAGTTATTGATCTCAAAGCTAGAGGATGGTTGAACATGCACAATGCAAGAGAGACAGCTAGTTTATTCCCAGCCTTAGGCAACAGATTCTGATGAAGTACCTGCCAAAGCAACATATTTTGGAGAGGATCATACCTGAAAAGAATGTTATCAGGCACAAAAGTATTAAGGAAAACTTGAATTTATCAGCTTCTTCTTCATATAGTACATTGATATAAGAGAGGACAAGAAAAAAGATGAAATATAGAAACTTTATGTAATTCCATACAGATTAGCTTGAACATCTTGAAAATTGCCATTCAAAACATCAGTTTGATGGATTTATTACTGATGGCTTCTCACCAAACAGTTGACTCTCTCTATAATTTATTAACATCATTTCTGATAGAAAGTAGATATTCTGAAGGTACTGGTTTCATTAGGGACATTGAAATATCTGGCCTCTTCCCAAAACAGCTAAACCCATTTTCAGAGACTCTAAAGTGCACATTCTCTAACAACACTGATGTCTACTTTCTAAATCTCACCAAAAAGAACCTTGAAATGTTTCAGAAAGAAAATGAGTGAAGTAAGCAGAATGCTTTGTAGTTTATACACAACTGTAATAATTTAAACACAAAGAACACTAAAAACACAGCTTTTAAACTCTACATGTGACTGGAATAACAAACCTTGGCCCCAGAGAACAGATAAAGAAACACACCTAAATGGGAGAATGTTTATGGAATGCTGCATATATATGCTATTACTACATAGGCTGGCTGCTTTTACTTAACTTTTTCTTTATTATAAAAGAAGGCATGTCAGATGTATGTACTGGAGAGAAAAGAGATGAGCACATACATCCAGAAATGACTTTAAACTAAAAACAAAAAGTCATCGATAAACATTTTTTCAAGGGGAAATTTTATACAAACACTATTTAGCAATCTAGAATAAATGAGTGATGGACCTGGAATAGATGCAGTATTTGTGATCAGAGTGATAAAAAGCATGAATCTTCTTGCATCTGGCTTTTCAAAAATAATAATAATAATAATAATACATGATGCCAAATGGAATATCTGCTAAACAAATGCATTCCCTTTCTTACAACAGAAGTCAAACTATGGCCTTACAATGCTAAGAGAATATGAAAGGTATGCTGAAAATTAATTTGAGATGAATGCTTGCCTTTCCTTCATGGGCTCTGTATTAAAATATCTTGCTACTATGATGCATGTATGAATCAAATGTGATAGCAAAATCCAAACAAAAGCATCTAAAGAAACTATATATACACACACACCCTTTTTCATGCTTTTCCTTTGGAGTTACTTATGTAATTCCCAAACCAGAGGAATAGGCATAGTAGGTGTTATTTACAGTTGGGTCCCAAAGAGTGTGAATAATGAATCTTTCAAAATAGTCACACTGCTGGAGTTCACACTGCATACATACATTGGGCCAGAACCAATTACCCTACTTTACATAATTATAACTTTGAATAATGTGAATTTGAAAACATGACCACTTTAGAGGATTCATTATCCTCATTAATCAAGACCTAACTGTGGTTCTGTTTTCTCTGTCAAGGAGAATGATCTTTGGACCAGAAAGAACACAACAAAAATGGCTAATAGTTATTCTGCATTATGAGTCTGGAGAAAACAAAAGGGCTTGTAGTTACTGTTGTTCAGTCCAAGTCACAAGGCCCAGTGCACAGGAACTTAAAGAAGTGGGAGATGTGAGCCACTTGCCCAAGATCTTAGAAAGTGAAGACTACAAGAAGTGCTAAAGAATGGAAGAAGGCAAATGTCCTGATTTTGAAAAAAGAAAGTCTGCAGACTAGAGATCAGTGAGTCTGTCTTTGATTGTACATAAAATTCTAGTCCAGAGCAACCTTTTTTGTGCCATGGCACCTTTTGCGTGCAGCAATCTGATGAAGGCTATGGACCCCTTCTTAGAATAATGTTTTTAGATTCATTAAGTAAAATACACAGGATTACAAAGAAAGTCAGTTATACTGAAATATAATTATCAATACATATATATTTTTAAAGCTCACATTTGGACAAAGAGGAAAAAAGTCCTATATGTACAAAAATGTCTATAGCAGCGATTTTTGCAATGGCAAAAACAAAGCAAAACAAAACCAAAAAAACCAACAGAAACTAAGAGGATGTCTTATTGAGGAATGACTGAATAAACTGTAATATAGGAATGTGACAGAATACTATGATACTGTAAGAAATAGAGAAATGGATCATTACAAAGCAACATAGAAAGACTTGCATGAACTGATGCAAAGTAAAGCAAGCACAAGAAAGTAAGTTATATAACATCAATTTTATAAAAATAAATTATTTTGAGGATTTTTATAAATTGATGAAAATGAAATGAACAGAACTAGAACAACTGATGCAACAACACTGTCAAAACAAATAATTTTGAAAACTATAAGAACTATGGAGAAAAACAAGAAAATTTTTGTAATATGCATGGTTAAGCAAAACAGATTTTCCCCAGAAGCTCTATACAATAGATAGAGAGAGAGAGAGAAAGAAAGCGAGAGACAGAGACAGAGAGAAAGACAGTATCTGTATCTATTTGGTTACTTCATATAGTTTATACACACACACACACACACACACACACACACAGACACATAGACACACATACATACATATGTCTCATTCTGTATCTTAGATCTATTGCCTCTCTATAATGGATAACATGTTTCATCATCAGTTTTCTGGAAATATAAAGGATCATTTCAACTGATAAGTATTTCCCTAGTTCACATGTTTTTGTCACCAGCTCTAATAATGGGAAGTTTTTCCTGAAATCTAATCTAAATTGACCTCTTTGCACCTTCCACCCATTGGTTCTGGTTTTTGCCCTCTAAGGCTAACCAGAAAAAAAAAATCTAATCTTTCCTTCCCCTGAAAAGTCCAAATCCTTAACAAAGTTATCCTGCATAGTCTGAATCTTTTCTTCTCTAAGATAAACAGGTCTAGTTTTACTCATATGACAAGGACTCAAAGCCTTTAACCATCCTGACTGTCCTCCTCTAGCTACTTTCTAGCTTATCAATATCCTTTTCAAACCATGGTGCAGAAACTGAATACAAAACTTTAGATGAATTCCGAAAGGTCAGAACACAGCACAACTCTCCCCTCTCTATTCCTGAAAGGTATATGCCTCAATGCAAACAAGATTTCATTAGCTTTTTTGGCTACCACATCACACTGCAGGCTCATATTGATCCTAGGAATGGAAGTCAACTCTTATTCTAGAATCAGCCATTTCAGAAAGGCAGTATCTTCCCCCTTTGGATCTTTTGTTTCTTTGTCTTTTCACTGTGCTTGTCCTACTAATCAGGAGCCTCGGTCCTATCACAATGTCTTACACATCTTCTCTTGAACCTAGGTATTTCACTAAATACTTCTTGGCATTTTGCTGCTAAATGAAATAGATTTTTGAATTACCTCTTATTTCAAAATTCCATTTGGAAAACCTATCATTTTCTAATCACATAAAAGCAATAATCAAATACAAATAAATTTAATAATTGCCACTGATACTTTACCTAAATATATTAATCCAAACCCTCCAGAACCGATCATATTACCCAACTGCCATGTTTTTCCTTCTGTATCTTTCAAAATCGTGCCTTCTGGAAGGGGAACTGGAAGTTTGGATTTCTCTTGCCTTTTGGGAGCCATTATTCCTACAAAAGTTAGAAGAGGGTATGAGTATTACAGAAAACAAAAACTTTATCAACTAAACAGTTTCTAATTAGAAACAAATAATCAATTTCACATATACATTATTTCATTTAAACTGTAAACTGAAAAAAAAAATCAGAGTTTCTCCAGTAAATAAAGGAATGGACCATTTTAGATTGTCAGGACCACAGCCATATGATTTTTCATAATTCAGTGCTTAACATGAAACCACACAAAATCAGACATATATAAAATATTTCTAACAATGACAACAATGTCTCCCCTAACTGGTCGTTCTACTCTCCCCTCACTCTAATTTATCCTCCACCCAGAAACCAAAGCAATTTTCCTTAAGCAAAGGTCTAACCATGTCACCATCCTTAATCAAAAAACTCCAATGGTTGCCTATCATCCCTAAGATCAAATATAAACTGCTTTATTTAGTATTGAAGAAGCTTCACAACTTGGACCCATCCTATTATATGAACCCCTCATGCATTTTGCAATCTAGCCAAACTGGTTTTCTTGTTCTTCACACTCAATAGTATCTGCTGCCCCCATGTTTTCAAATTGCTCTCCTCCATACCAGTGCTACAGTGGACAGAGCACCAGGCCTGGAGTCAGGAAGACCTGAGTTCAAATGCAACCTCAGATACTTACTAGCTGTGTGACCCTGGGCAAATCACTTAACCTTATTTAACTGCCTCAGTTTCCTCATCTGTAAAATGAACTGGAGAAGGAAATGGCAAACCACGCCAATATCTCTGTGAAGAAAACCCCAATGGGGTCACCAAGAGTCAGATATGACTGAACAAAACACCAATAAGAAAATAAACTCACCGTCCCTCTTTTACCAGCTAGGTGCCACAATACATAGAGTGCCAGGCTTAGACTCAGGAAGACCTGAGTTGAAATTTGGCCTCAGAGATTTGCTTGCTGTATGTCTCTGGGCAAGTCACTTAACCTCTGTTTGCTTTTTAATCCACTGGAGAAGGAAACAGCAAACCACTCCAGTATCTTTGCCAAGAAAATCCCATGGAGAGTACTGGCACGAAAACATGACTGAACAACACAGTATCTGGAATATACTCTCTCCCCATCTTTGTCTCTTAAAATCTCTAATTTCCTTCAAGATCCCACTTTTGCATCTGCCTTCTGTGTGAGGCCTCTCCTAGTCTTCTCCAGCTCTTAGCTATTAGTACTTTTCTCCTAATGTTACTCCTAGTGTCCAACTGTGTTGTCTGTTAGGATGTAAACTTCTTGAGGGCAGAATTTGTTTTGTTTTTGTCTTTGTAACTCCAGTACATAGAATAATGAACAGTATATAGGAAGTGCTTAATAAATATTGGACTGACTGATGATTACCTAATCTCAGCTAATGAAAATCTACTTCCAGCAAGGCACTGATCACTTCCTTTCAGTTGGCAGGATTCAGGAATGTCATAGACTTCCTTCCACTAACTATTTAGGAAGTCAGTCAATTAACCTTTACATAAACATATCCTAAAAAACAGCTTGTGCCCCCAATGTACTGTGTGTGTGTGTGTGTGTGTGTGTGTGTGTCTGTAGGTGTATGTGTATATGTTTGTGAAACTCACCAGAAACTCATAGTCTTAAAGCAGTCTTTTAGGGCATTAAAAACTTAAGTGTCTTGCCATATATGTGTATGTGTGTGCACACATACACACACACACATATATATATAAACATATGCATATACACATATACGAATGTTGTTTCCAAGCAGAATATAAACTTCTTGAGGGCAATAACTGGGGGGGAGGGGGGAGGGAGGAAGAGTATCTGTATTGCCTGCCCTTCCTAGCACAGTACCTGAATTTCATTGGCACTAAATAATTGACCTTTGTTCAACTGAATAGATTTTCCCCTCTAGCTACCAGAATATTCTGGTAAGATTAGTGTTCATATAGGAATAAATGATTAAAGTGGTGGAGGTTAGGGAACTGAATCAGAATCTAAAATGTTACTTTCTGCCCTAGATTCCACTGGACAGGACACATAAGCAGGCATTCAGTATTTGTTGATTAAATTAGGGGCCCAAAAAGTGTATCTGGGCAGGAACCAAGAATCAAGTGGGTGAACACAACTTTGAAGAAAGCTACCTGAAAAACAGAATCATAATGCTATCATGGGATTTAGTGATCAGCACCTCCTAAAAAAAAAGCCTTGTAGATGGATGGAAGTATTCCCTGGATGCTCACCCTGTTAGCATATTCACAGTCAGAGCTGCAGTCTCCATTATATGCCTTCTTTTGGCATCAATACTCTTCTTTTTCCTGCCTCACCTCACTGTCCCCTACTCCTGACCATTTACTTCCATTAACTTGCTTCAAAAGCCCTTCCTTTCCTGGGGCCTGATTAAATACTAAGACATTCAACTTTAAAAAGAATGCTACTAACTAAAGGCCTTTAACATAAAAGGGAACAAGTCATCGGGACTTTTCAGGCCATAACAGCCTTCTCTGAGGCAAAGTGACTCATCCAGAAAGCCAGAATTGACTTGCCAACACCGAATCATATGTAGACAAGCCAAAGAGTCCGTCAGCGAGCTAAGCCTGAGGGTGGTGAGCTATCTTGAGGGAAAAAGGTTTTCCTTTCACTGCCCTACATTTGGGGGCATCCACGTCAAAAGGCTCATTTTTTTATGGAGGGTCCCAGGCTATACCCTACTCCCACTTTATCTACTGCGTGGTTCTCATTTGTTACAAATAATCTGAGGCAAACCTTGTCTGACAAGTATCCCCAAACTAGGCCTTCTGTAGGAATACAAGATGCAAACAAAACTCTCTTGGGGAAAAAAAAAGGGGGAACTGCCAGCCTCTGGTCATTCTCCAATCCACCCCAACCCGCTTAAAAAAAAAACTGCTCACGAGAGAACAGGACAGTAAAGGTGCGTACCACGTTACGATCACAGAAAGAAAAACTTAAAAAAAAAAAGCAACTAACTAGTAACCATCCTCTCTAGTCGGCAGGGAGTCGAGTTCTAAGTCTGAAATAAATTGATAGACACCGAATGGAGAGTGAGGGAGGAAGGGGTTAATTAGCAAGCGGTGGAGAATGGGGGAGTGAGTTCACAAACCCCGGCTTAGCGCTCAGACTACACTCAGCTCGCCGGCCATGCAGGGCGGGGCCTCCCACTCCAGACACCCTCAGCGTAGGGGGGGGAGGGTGAGAGAGAAGAAGAGCGGGAAGGGAGGAGAGGAAGACCGGGGAAGGGCAGGGGAGGGGAAGCAAGACCGGGGGGAGGGGAAGAAGATGGAGAGTTGGAGAGGGCAGTGCGGAGGTGGGAAAAGTTTGGAGAGGGGAAGCCTGAGCTTTTTGCCACGGGGAAGGGGGTGTGATCGGTTCATACCCTGGCAAAGGATAAAGAAAGACTGACCGGTTGTTTCAGTATTCCACCCTAAACTAGCCAGCCGCTTCCAGGCTCTTCGGAGGCTGCGGGCCTGCTCAGGGCCCAGGAGAAGCAGGGAGGTGATCGGAGCCACGCCCCTGGTCGCGGGGAGGGGCGGGGCTTGCCGTAGAAAGGAGGCGCAACTTTGAATTTGAGCTGTGTCGGGCTCTGCTCCCGGCTGCCCAGGCCCACTAACACGTGTTCTTCCGAGCGCGCGCGCGCGCGCTCTCTTTCTCGCGCTGGAATAACCTTTAGCAACTGGCTGTGCAACATGTTGCTATTCCAGATCTTCGGGAATGTAATTGAGTAAGGGAAACTAGATTGGAGAAGTAAAAGACAGCTATGGGTTGAGCGCATAAAAAACTGCTTTAAGACTATGAGTTACTAGTCGGTTTCTAAATCCTCCACTGATAGTCACAGATTTGAATAAACAAAACTAGTAGTACAACAATCAACTACGTAGGGATAGTGTATCTACCGGCATTCGACAGAGAGAAGGCAGTGCAAGCTATGGAGATGGAAGGAGGAGAATCTCCTCCTAGAATTTACTGGGTGGCAGGTCCCAAAGGCCTTAGGCCTTGTGGGGAAGAGTCAAGCTTTAGGGACATGAGCAATCACTGAACAGGCCAATACAATAACCTGTGGAAACTATTAGAGACCGCAGGAAATAGAGATGCGTCTCTGAACCGAAAGGCAAGGTCCCTGCCTTCCTGGAATTCACAAAAAGCAATCAGTTGCTTGTGATCACGGACTTATTCCGAAAAAGACTAAGCATCTAGATTTAGAAAGGACCTGAGAAATTACCAAATTACCTTTTACAGATGGGGCAAATGTCTCAAAAAATTCTTTTTTAAAAAGCATCAGTAGTGGCAGATTTTGCCGTTTTGAAGATGAATTTAATTTTTGAAAACAAAAATGTTTTTTGGTCAGTTGTGGTAAAGGAGAGATGGTAATAGTAATAACTGACCTTTACATGGCAATGCCTTTCACAGAACCAGAGGTAGGAGTCAAACTCAGTTCTCAACTGTTGGCTTCTCCAAGTCCGACTCAAAAAAAATCTAAAACTTGTTTTTGTAACAGACATTTCTGGAAATATACAACTACCCTCACAGAAGGAGGGGAGGAGTGACACACAACCCTAAAACCTCCCTTGTAACAAAACTTAAAAATATAAGATACAGTAACCTGCTTGGGCCACAAGTAACATTCTGCCCTAGAGGTCTCCAAACTCTAAAAAAAAAAAAAAATGAAGGTAATTAAATAATAGCATTTGTATGGTGTTTTAAGATTTGTTATCTGGTTCTCACCAAATGTCAGATCAGCACAAAGTCATCCTTAAGGAAACATCTAGAGAAGACCTCACCATACACAGGGATCCTCACCCTGGATTCATCACTGGATCACCTCCATTATAGTGGGGAATGATTTTTGACAAACATGCTTCCCCATGTTTTATTTTTCTCTTGATGTTTGAACATTGAACAAGGTCGTTTGAACATTTAAACATTGGTCATTGAACAAGTCTGTTTATGTTGTTATGTCTTCCAAAAAGTGAATGGTCCGGATATACAGATGGAAAGCATCTTGTAAAGGAGTCTTTAAGGCAGCGTTCTGTTCTTCCAATTTGAATGCTTTTTGGTGATCAAGAAATAATAAGAAAAATTGAATCTTCTATTCTTTACATCTATACATAAATACATACAAGGCAAACAATAAGAAATTTGGGGATGGGTTTGGCACTAGCAGCTGTTGAAAAAGACTTCATTCATGTGGAAGGTGTTGCTTGAATAGTTTTGAGGAAAACAGTGGATTCTAAGAATGGAGATGGGAGCCCAACCAGTGTAAAAAGCATGAAGATGGATGTCACATGTAAGGAAAAATAAGGCCAGTGCAGAAAAGGGAATCACAAGAAATAAGGTTCAAAGGTAAGATGGGACCAAACAGTAAAGGACTTACTTTAAAAACTGAACAGAGATGTTTATGGTTTATCCTACAGTCAATAGGAAACCACTGGAGTTTATTGAATAGGTGAGTGACTGGCTAAGACCCATACTTTGAGGAAATTACTTTGGCAGCTGTGGGGAGGATGGGTTGTAGAGGGGAGAAACTTGAGGCAGAAAACAATTCTAATATTCTATTCTAATACTCTAGACATAATCATAAGTAGCATTAATATAGCAATTTAAGGCTTGCACAGTGCTTTACAAATAGTACCTCATTTTATCTTCATAACAACCCTGGGAAGTAACTGCTGCTATTATCCCCATTTCACAGATGAGGAAACTGAGGCACATAGAGATGAGGTGATTTGCCTAGGGTTATACAGTTAGTGAGCCTTTGAAGCTAGATTTGAAGTCTTCTAGGCTCCAGGCCCAGCACTCTATCTACTGTCTCAACTAACTCCCTCTATATTTAGAGGTAGCTAGATCATTTATATAAAGCATTTTACTATTGTGTGAGTGCTATATGAATGCCAGCTAGGATTTTTGTGTCAGATTTCTATCTTAAATATTTCCCCAAAGGGCTAAGCATTAAGGATAGATTGAAATGGGGGATACCATTGGATGCTATCTACATTACCACTATTTATTTCCTTACCTCTGGGAAACCAGGGTTTTCCTCATCTCATGCAGCTGCTAGAAATCACTCTACCTCCAAATTACCTTGTACATATTTTTTTAATCTATATGTGTATTGTCTTCCCCTATAGAATATAAGTTCCTTGAGGGCAGGATTTTTTTTTTTAATTTACATCTTGTATATCCAACACGTGGTACATAGTAAGCACTTCATAAATGATTGTTGAAAGATTAACTTTGCTCATATTCTTACTTCTAATAGGCCAGTGGTTCTCAAATTTTCTTTCCTTTCTAACCCCTCTTAATTCTAGTGCTTTCCCTCTGTCATTTATTTCCTACTTAATCCTGCATATAGCTTGCTTTGTATATATTTGTTTCATGTTGCCCCCCACTATTAGATTGAAAATTCTCTGAGGGCAGGGACTGTCTTTCGCCTCTTTTTGTATCTCCAGCACTTAGTACAGTGCCTAGCACATGATAAGCAGTTAATAAATGCTTATTTATTGATCTGTTGATCTTTCCTTATTTATTTGTTTCTTTTTTTCATTTCTGACAGAACACTATTATTTACCATAAGGAATTGTGGCACACTAAACTTTTAATGTGGCAAAATATAAAAGTGATCCTGACCCCTGGGCTCCCACACTCATTACCAGGGTCTAGAATTCCTCCCTCTTGCTCTCTCTCCCCTAAGTCCTGACCCTTTTTCTTCTTTCCTTTCTAAGGGTGGCAAGAAGAGACACATTTGTGCCTCTGAGAATAGAGCTTCTACTCTGTCCTTCTGGTTGTCAAGATTAGGTGGCACACTACAGCTATGGACATGTGGAAGTGTTAGGATTATGGGAAGGAGTTTTCTGGTACATGTGCCCTTTGAGAACCAATGTAAACAGCACCAAATTAATCATGTAAGGTTTGGACCAAGTATGGACAAGGAGTATTGAGCAGAAATGGAGGAAAATGTATATTTACAATATAGGTTTTAAAATCCATTTAAAATATAATGCTAACTTTGAAATCAAAGACAAATTCTCACAGTAGTCTTAACTGCCCAACAGATGGTTCAAGATAAAAATTAACAATATGATACAAAATAAAAACCTTGGGGAAAGACTTTACCCATTAACTATTTAAAAATAAGGAAACTAAATCTAATATAAGAAGCAATACTAGCTGTCATCTTAAAAACATAGGGAAAATAAGAAGTTGAACAAAATAATTTTTGTTGATTTAATTCAGACTATACAATCTTTGATAGGATTCGTTTAGTAAAATGAAGATTTTTCTGGGTGGCCTCTCAGATTCTAGGTGTGGGGTCAGCTCTCTGAAAAGACTTCCAAGCTATATATTTCCAATATTGATTCAAAAGAGGAGAAAAAACCCTGACCATCTTGAGTATATCATTCAAAGGTAGGATTATTTGAAAGTGTTTAGTGTTTCACCAGTTAAGTACTTAAAATGCAATGTTTACCTTATAATTTGAGAAAGATAAGAAATTTCATATAAAATGTTTTTATTTATAGCAACAGAAGAGGTGCTAGTTTTTATTTTTAAAAAACCAGACACTAATACAGTTATCCCACTATTGCTTTTTGTTGGGGCGTTTACCCTTAAAGATATTTAGAGATGAAATTAATGGAATTCTTAAGCTTTTGAGAAACACTGAGGAAGGAAAGAAGGAAGGAAGGAAGGAAGGAAGGAAGGAAGGAAGGAAGGAAGGAAGGAAGGAAGGAAGGAAGGAAGGGAAAGGGAGGAAGGGAGGGAAGGAGGGAAGGAGGAAGGGAGGAAAGGAGGGAGGAAGGGAGGGAAGGAAGGAGTAAAGAAGGGAGGAAGAAACAGTTACTAATTGCTATTATTATCTCCAGTCACAGCAACGGAGGCAAACAAAATTTAAAAGACTTGCTCAGGTTCATAGAGCAGAATCTGAAAATGGATTTGAGCTCAGGTCTTTCTGATTTCAGGGTCAAATATTCCTTGCTTTCTTACAATAGAAATTAATTGAAGAATTTATGTATCTCTAATTTTTGATTGTTCATGCAAATGAAGCATAAGGATATCATAGATTTTTTGAAAATTTCTTTGCTTTCATCTTTGACAGTAATTTCAATTTTCTTTATAAAACCATATGTGAGAACCATTAACCACTATGATAGAACTCTTATATAATATGATACACATGTCAATCAAATTATGTCTTCCCAAACATAATTAGAGTATAACCTGATATCACATAGTTAGCCTAAGGCAGTTGTTAGTTCTATTTCCCCAACACTATCATAAAGGGATCAGACAATAGCTAAATTGATTAAATTTGCATTTTACCTCTTCTCTCTGCCCAAATGCTAACACAAATATAAAACTCAGGCATAAGGAGGGAGTTGGAAGAGATAGAAGCCTGGTTGCTGTTGCAACTGAATATTGTTGGTATAAACTGATTCATTCTTCTGAAGGAAAGAAGTTGCCCCAAGTTGACTTCATACTGAGTTTTAAAACTTATAACTGGATAATTGAATGCTTATATGTACAACACTATAGAAAGCGTAAGAGAAATACCCCCCTAACACAAAGGTTCATCAGTGAGAGAATGGGTCTACAGATTAGATCCAAGTTAGCTGCTTGTAATACAAGATGGCATATGATTAAATGAGAGAATAAATGTTACATTTAAGTGCTGTAGATTGTGAGAAGATTCAAAGAAAGCTAGGGATTATGATTAATTTGCAAACTTTACCCATCCCTCAGTTTCCTTATCTGTAAAATGGATTTTTGTGAGGATTAAAATTATATAATATTTGTAAAACATTTTGCAAACTTTAAAGTGCTATAGAAATGTTACTAATTAGTGTTGTTTTTATTAATTATTTCAATTTTCAGGAATAGCTAGTTTTCATTTTATGGAAGAGCGTAGTTATGAAAATGTCTCCTATGTAGTATGTAACTTAATTTATTATACAGAGCAGAAGTAAAGTAAAATAAATTGTACCCAAGTAAATTGGTTCTTGAACTCAAAAATAACCAGTAGTGAGTCTGTAAGTCAATTAGCACTTATTATATACTGCTATGTGAAAGTCATGGCTAATCACTGAAGATACAAAGAAAGGCAAAAACCATACCCACTTCCCAAGGAACACATGGTCTAATTGAGGAAACCATGTGCAAACAGCTGGACAAACTTATCTATCTGTTTGTCTATGTATCTATGTATCTATGTATCTACCTACCTACACACCTGCACACACACAAACACACACACACACACACACACACACACACACATACACAGTAAATGGAAACTCTCAGAGGGAAGGCACTAAAATCAAGAAAAATTGGGAAAGGTTTCTTACAGGTAACTTTAGCTGAAACTTAGGGAAAACCAGGAAAACTAGAAGGTAGAGATGAGGATAGAGTGTATTTCAAGAATGAATGACAGTTAGTGAAAACATTAGGAGCTGGGAGCTGGAACATCTTTGAGGACCAGCAAGGACTGTGTCAGTTGATCATAGAGTATATGGAGGTAAGATATAAGAATAAGAAGGAAGCAGGTTATAAAGGGCTATAAAAGCCAAACGGAAGATTTTATATGTCATCCTGAAGGTAATGGAGAGCCAATGAAGTTTATTGAATAAGGAATGGGTAGTAACATTGTCAGACATGCACTTTTGGAAGATCTTTTTAATATCTCAGTAGATGATGGATTGGAGTAGGATGAAACTTGAGGCAAGGAGGCCAACCAGGAGATTACTGTAATGTTTCAGGCATGAGGTGATGCCTGTACTAAGGTGGTTGCAATCAATCAATAAACATTTATTAAGCACCTAGTAGATTCCAGTCACTGTGCTAAATTGGTTGGTTTCTGTCCTTTATTCTCTAGGACAGCGGTTCTCAACCTGTGGGTTATGTTCAATTTGTAACAATGAAGACACATCCTGCATATCAGAATTTACATTATGATTCATAACAGTAGCAAAATTACAGTTATGAAGTAGCAACAAAAATAATTTTATGGTTAGGGGTCACCACAACATGAGGAACTGTATTAAAGGGTTGCGGCATTAGGAAGGTTGAGAACCACTGCTCTAGGAGGATCAAAGTAACATAACTATTTTGGGGTCAAAGTACAGTGTTTCCAGCTGTGACTTATCAGACAAATTCCAAAGGCTCTACCGCAGGTCAGGCACAAATAGTCCATTTGAACATTTGGAATGGAGATGTCTAAATTTGTACAGTTTGTGTTTCTTCTGAGCTGCTGCAATTCTGCTTTGCTCGTAGAGTACAACACCTTCTTTGATGCAGGCACACGATGCTGGGTGGTCTTGTGTCAGTGTCTCTCATGTCTCACAATCCAATTCCAAAGTTCTTCAGAGAGACCTTTAAAGTATCCTTGTATCTTTTCTTCTGACCTCCATGTGAATGCTTGCCTTGTGTGAGTTTTCCACAAAATACTCTTTTAGGGAAACATACTTTTGACTTTCAAACAACATGGCTAGCCCATCAAGGTTGTGCTCTCTGCAGTAGAGTTTGAATGCTTGGCAGTTCAACTCAAGAAAGGACCTCAGTGTCTGGCACCTTATACTATGGGGTGATCTTCAGAATCTTCCTAGGACAATTCAAATGGAAGTGATTCAGTTTCCTGGCATGGTGCTGGTACACTCTCCAGGTTTCACAGGCATACAACAATGAGGTCAACACAACAGCTCTGTAGACCTTCAGTTTGGTAGGCAGTCTAATACCTCTTCTCTCCCACACTTTCCTTCAGAGCCTCCCAAACACTGAACTAAACTCTGACAATGCATACATCAACCTCATCACCTAAGTGGACATTCCTGGAAAGTATATCATTGAGATAAGTGAACTCATCCATAGCATTCAAAATTTCTCCATTTGCTATAACCAGTGATTCCACATATGGATGGCATAGTGTTGGCTGGTGGAGAACCTGTGTTTTCTTGGTGTTAATTGTTAGACCAAAATGAGTACAGGTAGCAGAGAATCCATCCATACTTTGTGTTTCAGCCTCAGAGGGTACACTGAGTGTGCAATCATCTATAATCAAAAAGTTGGACACCTACTCTTTCTCCACTTTAGTCTTGGCTTGTAGACTTTTCAGCTTAAATAATTTACCATCAGTGCAGTAGCTGACCTTAATGCCATTTTTGTCCTCATTGAATGCATCCCACAACGTCACAGAAAACGTAACACTAAAAAGCACAGGAGCAAGCACATAGCCTTGCTCCACTCCATTGGTGACTAGGAAAGTGTGAGAGCATCATCCATTATCCAGATGTAAGCGTGTAACCAAGTATGCATGCCTTTATGAAATGGACACAGAATATTAACAAACTTCTCCAGGCAACCACATTTTGACATAATTTTCTATAAGCCCTCACAGCTGATAGGCCTTGGTCAAATTGACAACATTGTATACAGACCTCTGTTTTACTCCTGGCATTTCTCCTGGAGCTGAGTAGCAAGCACCATACCAACCATTCGTTGGCCCTTTCTGAAGTCACACTGGATCTTGGATAGATGACCATCTTCCAAGTGAAGGATCACCCTATTAAGCAAGACCCTGATAATAATCTTGCCATCAGTGACTGAGAGGGATTGCTTACCGCTCCCTACTCCCAACCATGATTGTCACAGGACAAGCTATTTCCCTTTTCTTTATGATGATGGACAATGGAGGCATCTTTGACCTCCTGGGGGATAACCTTCTCTTGCCATGTAACCCCAGAAAATTTTGAGCAGTAGATCCCATGCCTTGTAAATCTCAGTTGTAATAGAATCATGCCAGGTGCTTTGCCACATGAAAGGAACCTAACAGCATTCAAAACCTCTTCATCAGATGGAAGTTCAGCTAGAGAGGGCTTGACTTCAACCTGAGGCAAATGATTGATGATGGTCTGTTGAGAACACTTTGGAAGTGTTCAGTCTATCTCTCCAGGATCATGTCCTTATAACTAATCAATGTGGCTCCATCAACACTGAGTAGTTGAGATACACCATAGTTCTTTGACCCATAAACAACCTCCAGGGCATCATAAAAGTACTTTGAATTGTTGCTATCAACATAAAAGTAAATTTTGTCTATCTGCCTTTAAGAAGCTTAGTAAGCTGAGCCAAGTTTGGCATCTCTCTACTCTTCACTTGCATTTTACTTTAGATGGAGTTAAACATTGCCTTCTTAGAGACAGATGAATTGTCCTGTTAGTAAACCCTGTGGACTTCTCATTTTTTCTTTATCATCTTTGGAATTTCCCCATCATTTTCGTCAAACCAATCTTGATGATTATGAGTGTTCTGGCCTAGATGAGTAAATGCAGTGCTATTCACCAAGTCTCTGAAAGCTGCCCACACTTTTTCTACTCCACTATTGCCAACCATGTGTTGGCTCAGTTTTCCCTCCAAGTTAGCAATGAACTGTTCATGCTCAGAGAAGCACTCTAATCTGTTGACATTAAATCTTCTAGTAAAATATTAGCCATATCCAGAGAAAAAACTATGGAATCTGAATGCAGATCAAAGCATACTATTTTCACCTTTTTGTATTGTTTTGTTTTTTCTTTCTCTTGGTTTTTTCCTTTTGTTCTAATTCTTCTTTCACAACATGACAATGTAGAAATATGTTTAATATGATCGTACATATATAATTTATATTATATTGCTTGTTGTCTTGGGAAGGGAAGAGGAGAGGGAGGGAGAAAAAGATTAGAACTCAAAATCTTATAAAAGTGAATGTGGAAAACTTTTTTTACATGTAATTGGGGGAAAAATAAAATGCTATTTAAAAAAAAGTCTTCTGGTAGTCATCTTGCCTTGGGGATGCTCCTTTTGTTGAATGCAAATGTTTGGCTTGGAGAGGATGTCTATTATTGGTTCAGCACTCTGTACCACACATTGCCTTCATCACTCTCACATCCTGTCACTTCTTCTTCCAATGCCATTGTCTGTTAAATGCCAGTGTTTGCTGGAAGGGTGGATTCATGAAGTTTTATTTCATTTAAGTAAAATGAAGACAGTGTTAGTAATATGAATGTCATGAGATGTATAAGTCTTCAGTGGCAAGTGGCCATTTCTGTTGCTGTTTCTGACTCCATTTCTCCCAAGGACTCCCTACCATGTCTGATAATCTATGCCTATTCTGGCATTAAAGTCACCCAGAATTATAAGCTTGTCCTCTTTTGGCACATTGATGATGAGGGTCTCTGGGACTTCAAAAAATTTTTCTTTGACCTCATCAGGGTTTGTCGTGATGGGAATATACACACTAATGATGATAGCATGGCACTTTCCTGCAAAGGGCAATCATATTAAATTTGTACACAATCACAGACACATCATATGTGCGATGACCAACTTTGAAAAACTGGACTCTTCTCAGCAATGCACAGTTATAACACAACTCTGCAAGTCTCAAGATGGAAGGAGATATGTACATTCAGAGAAAGATCTAGAAAGAACAGAGTTTAAATGGAGACTGAAGCAATCTACATGGTAGTGTTATTTTCTATGTTTGGTTTTCTTTCTTTTTTCCCATTGTTCACTCCATTGGTTACAACTCTTCTATACGATTAGACTAATGTCCAATGTGAAAGTATTTGCAGGTCCTATACTTGATTGCATGCCGCCCTGGGGTGGGGGGGAGAAGAGAGAGGGGAGAAAATTTGAAACTCAAGGGACTGTGGAACTGAATCTTATAAACTAATGGTAAATAAATAAATCAATTTTTAAAAAAGGGCAATCATATTGTCATGAGACTGTTATTCACTCCTTTGGGAGGGGCATACAAGCTTGTTGACTAGGATAGTTTTGATTGCAGAGCCCATGCCAGCTTCCCAGCACTCTCCATCACTGGGTCTACTCTAGAAAAACATGTATCCAGTTCCAACTTCAGTCAGCTGGCCTTCATTTGCCAACCTTGTTTCACTCAGGGCTGCTATTTGGAAGTGATACCTGTTGAGTTCCCTCAAAAGAGCTGTTCATCTATCAAGTCTGCTAGATTTTGTGTTGTCCATAAACATGGGTTCATTCCATGTACTGACGGTGAGTAGAATTATCTTCACAAAATTTTTTTGTACATTTTTTTGAGTTTTGACCACAGGGTGGGATCACTGCCTACCACAGCAAGCAGACAGGGGTTTGGTGATGCAGACAATTTTAGGGCACCTTTTCTAGCCCCTTCTTCATGCCAGGATGTGAGCAATGCTGTCCTTCAAAAAGACTGCTTAGTTATCCAGGGAGCTGCTGAATTCCAATGCTGCTTCAGTCCAGTGAGATGAGCCTATGACCTGGACCACCTACGTGCAGGGTTGTGACTATGGTTACCAGTGTATCTGTGCCTATTGCTCTGTCACTTGACTGTCACCACAGGGTTTTGAGGTAGGTAAAAATGGCAAAATGCTATGGGTGATTGATGTCTTTTGACTCACACATAAATTGGATTTAAGTGAGGCAGAGTTGCACAAAGTTGTCAGCCTCACTCTGTCTTCCAGAGTCATCAAAGGCCAGTGGCAAGATAAAGTCAAGACTACTGGTGATGTCAGGATGCAGTGGATGATCTTGGCACCTTAGATGTCTAAGCAAGCTCTAAGCCCTCCACAATGCCTGCTTTGTCTTCCTTCTTGTCCATTGGAACAAATTGTTCTCATCTACCCATTCCAATGGGAGAAGTCTTCACATGTTTGGGGTAGACACCCCCCCTAACTCATTGACAGGTTTGAGACCCCTTAGTTACCCTCAACCTTGTTTAGCCTGTCTGTGAAACAGTTTACCAGGGCATAGCCACTGTGAATACTACAGCCTCTTGGAGCCACAGATGAGAGGTGAATCAGGAGGACACCAATGATAGAAAGCAGCCCAGAAAAGCATTTGATGACCCTTCCACCAGAGGTACTGATCTCTGAAGACCCTACACCCCATGCTAAGTTGTTTGGTTGTTGTTCTCCATTCTGGAAAAGGACCAAAATGATATTAAGATTGATGATGCCTGGACTATGGTGGTTGCAATCAATCAATAAACATTAAATAAGCACGTAGGATATGCCAGGAATTGTGCTCAGTATTGGGGATACAAATAAGGGCAAAAGAAAGTCTTGCCAAGGAGTTCACAGTCTCATAGCACAAGAAAAAGCTGTATACAGGATGGTTGGGGGAAAAACACAGAGGGAAGGCGCCTAAATTGCTATTATCATCAACTTCCATGGATTTAATTACCATTTCTATATTGATTTTCAGATCTCCCTGACTTGCTCCAGTCTCTCTGCTGACCTCTAATCTCATCGCTCCAATTAACTTTTAGACATCTCCAACTAGATGTCCAGGATGTCTTGAATTCAATATGTCCAAAAGGGAACTCTATCTTATCCTCTAAACTCTCTCCTGCTCCTACCTCCCCTATTACCATGAAGCACATTGCCATCCTTCTAGTCCCTCAGGCTTGCAATTTAGGAGTCATCCTTGATTCCTCACTATCTTTACCCCTCTATATCCAATTTGTTGCGAAGGTATCTGCATTTCACCTTTGCAATATCTCTCAAATATGCCCTTTTCTGTCTTCTGATCCTGCAACCAGTCTAGTACATCATCTTATCATCTTCTACCTGGATAGTTGCAATAACCTGTCTGCCTCAAATTTCTACCCATTCCAATTCATCCTCCATTAAGCCACTAAAATGATTTTTTTTGAAAGTACTGATCTGACTATGTCACTTCCCTATTTAGTAGACTCTAGTGACTTCCTATTGACCTCAGATAAAATTCTCTGTTTAGCAATCAAGGCCCTTCATAACCTAGCCCCTTCCTACCTTTCCAGTCTTCTTACACTTTGTTTCCTGACTGGCCTCCTGTATCCTCCACAGCAAGGCATTCAATCTCTCAGAGCTGTGCATTTTGTCTCACCATCCCCCATGCCTAGAATGCTTTCCTCCTCTGCTACAATGACTGAATTCTCTTGGCTTCCTTTAAGTCCCCATTGAAGTACTACCTTCTATTGGAAACTTTCTCCAACTCCTCTTAATCCAATTGCCTTCTCTCTTAATTTTTTTCTTACTTGTCCTGTATATAGCTTGCTTTGTATATACAGATAGTTGCTGCATATTTGTTTGCATATTGTCTACCCCATTAAACTATAAGTTCCTTGAGGGCAGGGTCTCTATTTTGCCTCTTTTTGTACAGTGCCTAGATATTTAATAAATATCGATTGACTGAAATAAGGAGAATACTGTTAAAGTGCTGCATTCAATGTCAGCAAATACATAAAACTCAAAGGTGGTCACTGGATGGAAAAGAACTGTTTATGTTCCTAAAGAACGGCAATGCCAAAGAATATTCAAATTACAAATAATTGTGCTCATTTCATACATAAGAAAGATTATCCTTAAGATTCTGAAAACTAAGCTTCAGTAATATGAGAATTAAGCATTGTCAGAAGAACAGTCTGGTTTTCAAAGAGGCAGAGGAACTAGAGACCAAATTGCCAACATGCACTGAATTATGGAGAAAACAAGAGTTCCAGGGGGAAAAAAATCTACTTTTGCTTCATTAACTAACTAAACTAAAGCTTTTGACAGTGTGGATGACAACAAACTGTGGCAAGTTCTCAAAGTGATGAGAGTACCAGATCATCTTACTTGCCTCCTAAAGAACCTGTATGCGGGCCAAGACGCAACAACTAGAACTGAACATGGAACAACTGATTGGTTTAAGTTTGCAAAAGGAGTATGACAAGACTGTATATTGTCACATTATTTAACTTACATGCAGAGTACATCATCTAAAATGCCAAACTGGATGAACCAAAAACCAGAATTAAGGTTGCCAGGAGAAGTATCAGATATCTGATCTGATATACATATCTCAGACATGCATCTGATACCTCTCGGATGGCAGAAAGTAAAGAAGGATTAAGAAGCCTCTTGGTAAAAGAGGAGAGTGCAAAATCTGGCTTGATGCTCAACACAAAAAAACAAAAACCACCCCAGAAAACTAAGATCTTGGCAACTGCTCCCATCATATTTTGGCAAATAGAGGGAGAAGAAATGTAAGCAGTGTTTGATTTTATATTCTTGGGCTCAAAGATCACTGTAGGCAGCAACTGCAGCTATGAAATTAAAAGATGCTTGCTTCTTGGAAGAAAAGCTATGGCAAATTTGGACAGCATGCTAAAAAATAGAGATATCACCGTGCTGACAAAAGTCCATGCAGTCAAAGCTATGGTTTTCCCAGTAGCAATGTATGGCTATCAGAGTTGGAGTATAAGGAAAGCTGGGTGCCACTGAATAGACGCTTTTGAATTGTAGAGCTGGAAAATGTCCCCTGGACAGCAAAGAAGTACAATTAGTCAATACTTAAAGAAATTAATTCAGGCTATTCACTAGAAGGGCAAATACTGGAGCTGAAACTTGAATACTTTGCCCACATAAGATGAGAAGATGAACTCATTGGAAAAGATCCTGATGTTGGGAAAAACTGAATGCAAAAGTAAAATGGGACAGCAGAAGATGAGATAACTACATAGTGTCAGGGAAACAACAAACATGAACTTGGACAGACTTCAAGAGATAGTGAAAAATAAAAGGACCTGGAGTGCTGTGGGGTCTATGGGGTCACGAAGAGTCAGCCACCACTGAATGACTGAACAACAACAGGGAAAGTCTTCCCATAGTAGATGGGATTTTAGGTGGGATCTGAAGGAAGCCAAGGAATGAAAATAAGTAGAGAGAGTATTCCAGGTATAGGGACAGCAAATTAAAATGCCCACAGTCAAGATAGAGTGTCTTATTCCAGAAATAATAAAAAAGTCAATGTCATTAGATCACAGAGTATGGGGAGTGGGAAAGGCTGAAGAGACGGTAAAGCACCAGAGACTTGGAAATATGAATGGGGGGTAGGAGGGAAGTTATGATGGGCTCTGAACACCAAACAGAAAATTTTATATTCAGTTCTGAAGGTGATAGGAAATGATTGAAATTTATTAAGTAGGGAAATGACATGGTCATATTTGTGCTTTAGAAAAACCCCTTGATAAACACAAAGACTCCAGATTCTGGGATAAGAACTCATTATTTATAAAAACTGCTGGAAAAACTGGAAAACAGTATGGCAGAAACTAGGCATAGACCCACATCTTAGACCATGTACAAAGATAAAGTCAAAAAAGTCAACATTTTAGATATAAAGGCTTATACTATAAGCAAACTAGGAAAGCAAGGAATAGATTTATGGAGAAGGGAAGATTTATGTTCAAACAAGAGATAGAGAACATTATGAAATGCAAAAATGGATGATTTTGATTACATTAAATTATAAAGGTTTTGCACAAAGCCAATGCAACCAAAATTAGGAGGGAAGCAGAAAGCTGGGAAACAATTTTTACAACCAATATCTCTGATAAAGGCCTCATTTTTAAAGTATGTAGAGAACTGAGTCAAATTTATAAGAATACTGTTGTACCCAAAACCAAATCCCAGGTCACTATACACCACCTGACTTGTGGCCCACCATTGAACACCTCTTATATTTCTGTCTTTGTCCCTGTTTTATATTTTATCATAGCTTGAAACAGCTTAAGGCATGACTGGGCACTGCTCAAGGCATTTCCTGACTCCTTCTGTCCTAATCAGCATTTCATATTTTCTCCTTGAATCATTATAGTGTACCAGGTTCATTATGGTGCAAGGATCTTATCTATGGACCATCCTGTTCTGTCCCGCTGACCAAGCAGGGCCCCTACCCCTTTAACCCAGAACATGATCCTGGCCTGTTCTGGGAAATTCCAGTCCCCCTCACCCTATGGTCCTCCACTCTATGCCCTCCACTGAGTTCTAGGAGGGACCCCCATATCACAGGATAGATCTAACCACTGACTGTTCTTTGCTTCTGTAGGTCATGGCTTCTGCTAGCTCCCCTCCCTAATTGTGATTTTTGTGGTTTTAGCCTTTATAATCAAGCCTGTATCCCCAAGAAGGGACTGCCAATTTGAATGGTGAACACTCTGGTAGTCATGTGTTTAATCAATAAATCTACCCCTAGATTTATCCTGAACCCAGGTCTGGGCTCACTCTTATTTTCTACAACAATGCAAGTTATTATCCAATTGATAAATGGGTCAAATGAAATAAACAAGTAGTTTTCAGATAAAGAAATTAAGGCTATCTATCGTCATGTGAAAAACGTTCTAAATGACTATTGATTAGAGAAATGCAAATCAAAACAACTCTGAGGTACCATATCACGCCTATCAGATTGGCTAACATGACAAAACAGGAAAATGATAAAGATTGGAGATGTGGGGGAAATTAGAACACTAATGCATTGTTCGTGGAAATTTGAACTAATCTAACCATTCTGGAGAACTGGTGTTGAGTGAAGTGAACAGAACCAGGAGAACACTGTACACAGTAACAGCAACATTGTGTGATGACTGACTTTATTAAAGTTGACTCTTCTCAGGAATGCAAGGATCTAAGACAACTCCAAGGGACTCATGATGGAGGGTGCTATCCACATCAAGAGAAAGAACTGTACAAATTGAAGAACATTATTTGCTCTTTCTCTCTCTTTTTTGTTTTGCTTCTTCTTTCCTGTGGTTCCTCCCATTGGTTCTCGTCCTTTACAATATAACTAATGTTAAAATATATTTAATATGAATATACATGTAGAGCTGATATCAGATTGCATGCTGGAAGAAGGAGGATCTGAGAGTCATCTGTATACAGAGATAATTGCAATCATGGAACTGATGAGACCATCAAGTGAAATATACGAGAAGGGCCCAAAACAGACCCTTGTGGGATCCCTACTCTTTGTTCGTATGACGTGGATGAACATGTCACAAAGAAGAAAAAAAAGCAGAGAGGTAGGAAAAGAAACAAGAACAGTACCAGGGAAAACTGGGAAGAAGAGATCATTGAAGAAAAAAGGATGATCTAAAGTATCAAAGGCTAATAGAGGTCAAAAAAGATAAGAATTGAGAAAAGGTCATTAGATGTGGCAAGTAAGAGATCATCATTAACTTTGGAGAAAACTGTTTCATTTGAATGATGAGGTTTGATACCAGATTGAAGAGAATGAGAGGAAAGCAAGTGGAGGGGAACCTATTATAGAAAGCCTTTTCAAGTAGTTTAGTCACAAAAGAGGGAGAAGAAATATAGGTTCATAGCTAGCAAAGATGGATAGATCAAGGGAGGGTTTTTTGAAGATGGGGGAGACAGGCTATAATGGTAAAGGAATTTGAACATCTTCCCTGCCCCTTAATGAGCTTCAAGTGAGGCCCAACAAGAAAAGCTTGCTTAGGGGATGTTTGTTTTTCAGGAAGTAATCTTTTGTTACTTTGTAATTAGGTGGTGGGTCACTAAGATTGTGATGTTCTCTGACTCTGAGGAAAGCTATGTATACCTCTGAGGTGAGGTTTTTCTTTGGTGCTCATTTATTGGAAGAATTGTATGATTTGACCAGATGACACTCTGGGCAGCTGTTAAGACCCCCGGCTTTGAAAACTCAGATGTTGGTGCTTCTCTTCCTGGTAATTAACACTGTATGTATGTAATGGTTAGACAGCTAGAAGCCCTTTCTGTTTGTCTGTTGAATTGTGTTATTTTCTCTGTCTATATTTTTTGTCTGCTTGTAATTTCTGTTTGTATTTTCTGAAGTTCAGGGTGCTGACTTTTCCCCTTGAACTAAGTAAATGATCTCTCTCTCTCTCTATTTGATTAAAGTAAGATTGTTAACCCTTTTTGAGTTGCTTTGCTTTAGAAAAGCAGATCAAAGAACCTGTGCTAACAGCCATCCTGGATATGCTAGGGTGCTTGCTGCAACACAGGCATATTAAAGTTTTGTGGGTTTTTTTAAGCCATTGGGGTTTGAAGTACCTACTCCCTGTCTTTAAGGCAACATCATACCAGAGCTTCCAGGAATTAAAAAAAAAATCCTTAACAAGAAGGAATAATTTCTTCAATGCAGAGCTTCCTTCTGTAACACATTCAGTAAGGCAATTACCCTTTGGGAATTTTTTTTTGTTTACTTTGGGAGTTTTCAAGATTTATTTGTAACCCCAAATTCTAAAGTTATAGTCAAACCCATTTTCTTCTATTTCATCTGTGGTAGAAAATGTGGTGGGCCATGATGTTCCAAGGTAGCTCATTCTATTCTAGGATAGTTTAATAATTTGTTTCTTTGTAGCATCTGTCCATTGCTTCTAGTTCTATGCTTGAAGGCCAAGAAACTGTTGATCAATAAAACCAGTTACTTCTACAGTCTGTTGTTAAGATCTACTATCTTCCTTCTCATTTCCTTTTGTAAGAAATTAATGGTAAGCCTGCTGAAAGCATTAAGAACATTCTCACAAAAGTCAAATAGTCAAGAAATGCTGAAGGGCTAATCTGGATTTTTTTTTTTTAAAGAATTGAGACTCTTCTGTAAGAGAAGCCTATTTCTCTGATGCCCCATAGCCCTTAAAATAAAGTGAAATTGAAGACAGGGATATATTCAGGTAATATTTGTTGTCAGTTTCAGGGTTACCTATAACTGGAAACACTGGGGTTAAAGGCTGGTCTTTAAAAAAAAGTTTCACAGATTAAAATTTACATTCCCCGTGGGAAGTAGGGAAGCAAAGCCATGTAGCCCAACTGGCCAGTTTCAATTGGTCCTCAGGGGATAGTACCTTTTCTACTCACAGAGTTTGCTGTTTGTCCTTTGTTCTCCATAACATCGGGGAGGTGATGCCATGACAAGCAAGTGAATTGAATTTAAGTGAGGGAGGGCTGTGCAGTCACCAGCCTCACTTTTTCCTCCAGAGTCATCTGGGTCCAGTAGTCAGCTATGTCAGGATGACTAGAGATGGTCCAGGATGCAATGGGAGACCTTGGCCTTTTCAAGCTAAGGTCTTTGACAGGTTTCACTTTGACTGAAGCTATGGCTATTCAATGATTCTGACTTATGAAATGGTCATTGTTTGCACCCTGATTGGCTTACAATGAATATGAAGAACAATTGTTTTCTGTTTTGCCAGAAACTTTGAGGGTCTTCCCCAGCCAGAACAATTTTTTTAAGAGGTCATTCTCTACTTCATTTCTTATTAAGCCTTAATCACTGAATGGGCTTTGCCTCAGTCAAACAGACCCATTAAAGACCTTAGCTTGAAAAGGCCAAGGTCTCCCACTGCATCCTGGGCCATTTCCAGTCATGCTGATCTATATCTAGTCTCTGGACCCAGATGGTTTGGGAGGTAAAAGTGAGACTATTAACTTTGCCCAGCTCTGCCTCACTTAAATCCCAATTCACTTGCATGTCATGATATCACCTCCCTGATGTTGTGGTCCTCTTCCAGAACAAAGGAAAACAGCAAGTAATCAGAAGCAGAATTTGAACCCAGGTCTTCTGACTCCATAGTCAGTGATTTGGTGGAGGCCAGTGATCCTGAGAGGGAAAATATAGGGACTAGGTAGGAATTAAAGAATAGTGAGTTGCTCTAGTCTAATACTTCATGTTAATATGGTTGTATATCAATAAAACACTTTTTCCATCCATTTCATTCATATTTTGAGTACTCAATAAGTCATAGAACCAAACATCTGCATATAGGGGATTTTGGGGATTGGGTGAGAAGGAAAAGAACAACTGGTTAGCTTTTATTTAGAGAAAAATATTTGGGGAAAATCTTATGATGCGGTACAGTTTTTTGTTTGTTTTAAACAGCAAGTGGCTCACAGTTTCATCTAAAACCATCACCAATACTTTTAGATTTATTCTTCAGTCTGCACAGTCTGTATCACAAGTGTTGTTATTCCAAATCCCTATAAGAAAAGCAAAATTTCTGTATTATCCTGAATTTGTGTGAGCAATAAAAAAGAGGAACAATACTTACATTTCCAAAATATACAATGTTCCATATGACACCCTCTTCATCCACATATTTCATATGCTCTGTGTCTAGAGTGAGACACTGGGGTACCCTATTCAAGCCAGTGGAACTTGGACCATCATAGCCAACAGGAATCTCATCTGTTTTCCAAAAGAGAATCTTCAGGAAGTAATTCATCTGTGGCAATAGATTAGATGATCAGTTAGCCACACTTACTGTCTACTGACAGCATTGGGTTAACCAGAGAAAGAGCAGGACACTTGTACAGAGGATCCTAATCTAATCGAGTGCTCTATTGGAGAAGCACCCTCTCCTTCCAAGAAGCATTTTGGTTTTTCCCATACTATATTAGGGCAGCAGTTGGGGGAGGTAGGGGCTGCCAAGAGAGAATCGTGATAACATTAAAACTCAGATGTGTGAGTTTTATAAGATCAATCTCTCTTAAGAAAGGACATGATACAGGGTTCTTTAAATCCCAACTACTCGAATCAAGTAATTTTTTTTTTAAAGACTCAATTATAGAAAATATTTCAGAAATATTATTGCAGAAAGGGATATATATTCAATCAAATAGTTTTGCTCAAAAAATATATGACTCTTACCACACTCCCTGCTTATATTCTCTTTAGACAACTGGGCCTTGTCATCTAACCTGTGACTGCAAGTTTGATATCTCTATCTAGAGCACATTTTTGGAGGAGTTGGTTTATGAGTATTAGGAAATGGAAGGGGTGATCCCTACAAGTCAACATAGCTTCATCAGTAATAAACCACATACTGCCAGAAAGATGGAATTAAAATGATGTGAAGGATCTAGCTCTATCCAAATTCTCTCCATCAAAATTTAAAATATAGATAGATATAGTCTCCAAGATCTGGAGAGGTATTATCACTGTGTCTGTTCTACTTCTATGAAATCTGCCCACCTCCTGCTGACCTTACCACTAGATATTCACACCTATGTCTGCCCTAGGCTGGTATGCCATACTCACCCATGCAGTATGGATAGGTCCCTATCTCCCTACCTCTAAAGCCATACCTGAAGTATATTGGAGAATGCCAAAGAGTCAAAACCTTCCTTCTATCCCCCTCCCACCATCCAGTTTCCATAATAGGACTGTCCTTGGACTTCAAATCACTAATCCATATCTCTACCTCCCTGCTCTACCTCGCAGCTTCACTTTCCTTTGTGGCCCAGGTCAGGTAAGTACCTAGGAGAAAAATTCTGAGTTAAAATTGACTCTTTCTAGCAGTTACTTACATATTTCATGAAAGTCACCCACTTTTGGTCAGTTTCATCTTGGTAAATTCCAGGGTCAGTCATCTTGAGGCACCTAGGCTCCTCATTACCTACGTTCATGGCCGTTGCTTCCCTTGAAACAGTACGAGAGAGAATCTTCACCATATAACACTCACTGGTTCCATATAAAATCCATGTTTTTCATTAAAAGTGTCATGGATTAATTTTCTGGTTCTTAGCACTTAACAAATGAGAAGACATGAAGATTATCTTATTCATGGAGGAATGATGTGAGTTTATGGAATCCTAGCACTCTACAGCAAGAAATGACCATAGAAATCACCTACTACAGTGACCTCATTTTTAGAACTGGGACTCCAAAGTCAAAGCTAGTTAGGAGTAGAGGCACAACTAGAACCAACTAGAACCAAGATTTTCTACCTGTAGGCCAATGATCCATTCATGCCAATTTGGCTTAGTACTACTGTTAAGATTGCAGTTGGCTTTCTGATTCAGTTCTCTTTCATCTGGACTGAATGGTGCTTGAATTTTAAGCAAATCATTAAGTAGATATTGAAAAGAATATTTTCCACCCCTACCCACATTCACTTTCCCCTAAACCAACAAATGGCCTGACTAATAAAAAGGGGAGCCATTCAGAACTAGAACTTTAGGCAGCAACAAGATCTCAATTCTAGGCCTCAGTCTTGACTCTTATACCTGTTGTTCTCAAGTAGGTCAGCAAGAAGATGCCCTGGGGTCATAGACTTCTTAAACTGTCAATAGGTTTCCACCTCCAAGCCCTCTGAAAGGAATGTATGGGAAAGATCAAGGTGCTGCCTTCTCTCTCATTTAGTGTTCTATTTCCTCCCACTTCCTTCCCTCTTCTCTCTGATGACTTTCCCTCAGTTTTCTGATGTAGGAGGATGCTATTTATCAGAAACATTAGATAATACAAAGTGCCCAAATATAAAAATAAGGACTTTTCACGAAGTCCTTAGATGGCTTAATATGTAGTAATTTTATTTGGCACCCACAGATTTTGGCAGTACACTAGATGCTGGATGTCCTGTGGCTAGCACTTAGTTGTAGACCACAACTGTCAAGAGCACTGCAGGTTATGGAATGGATCCTCCAACACTACTCAGTGGGGAACTGAATTAAAATGTAATTGGGAAATATTTAACAAAATAAATAAAATACAATAACATAGATGATGTTAATTTGTGGTTTTCTAAATCAATATATAGTAGCAGAGATGTGTTTCTATTTCAGCTGAACCCACTGCTGTAGATTATAACCCTGTGACTTAGTCTAGCAGTTTGCTTAGATTTCAAAGCAGAATGGCCTTGGATTTCAAAAAGAGCTTCATGATTTTGAACCCCATTTCTTCAGAACAGGGAGATCTTTTTCATGAAAGGTAGGTTTGCATCACTAGGTTCTAGGTGGCAGTTGTTGAGGATTAAAGTTAATCAAAGATAGTCTAGGAGGGACAAAGAATGCTGAGTCAGGTATAGGCAAGGCCAAAGTTTTAGCTCAAGGGATCTCAGAATCTAAAGCTGGAAAGGGAATTACAGACCATCCAGTCCAATCCTCTCAGGACATAAATCAGGATATTGAGAAACCCAGAAAAGAAAAGTAATATGCCCAAGTTAACAAGCAGTAGAGTTGAAGTTTGAATCACAGCCTTCCTTCCATTTTCAGATCCATTGTTCTTTCCTTCTACATAGGGATGCCCATCTATCTCTGTCACTTTTCTAGTGATACTAAGGATCAAAGAAGTTAAGAACTGAAGAATATTTTCATAGTGGCTGAAAAACTCAACAAGTAGTTAGAAGTACTCTAAAAAAATTGTGAAATGAAAAATGAGATTTCACTTTCCTTCTGGTCTTTTAAGTCTTCTAATTTAACCCTTCCCACAAAAGGATAACAAGAAATTCTTCTATTAACTTCCTATTCATGGTTTCTTCCTGTAGAGAGGAAGCCAAGAAGGCTTTGACAAGTCTGAGTAGAACTAAGCAAAACCTGTACTTTAGACAACCCCTGACTTTAAACACCTAGTGACCACTTCTCACCTCTTGGATGAACTTGTCTGTTATCACACCCAGCACTTTGGTCTTTGCTGTTTCTCAGATTTTTGGCTCCCCTTAATCATCCAACATCAAGCAACAATTCTGAGATGATAAACCATTCATGTCTTCATGGAAACTATTTTTTTTTTAATAGACTCATGGAAATCTGTAAGGCACCTAAGTATGCCCCACACTCCCAAAGACTTCTTTTCTCAGGAAACTCTTTTTAAATGCTTCCTTAGTTGCTTTCACCTGCTTTTTTCCTTTGGTAGAATTTCCTAATGATTAGGCTTGATTGGCTTGGATAATATCCCTCTGGAGTAACAGCCTTCTTAGATGCTGAAATCTCTAATTTTCTACTGCTTTATCTTGATTTGCTAAATGAGAAACCAGGAGTTTAATGAAAGGAGATGGACAACTTAGAGACAAACTCTTTCATTTCACCTTAGAAAATGACCAATGTAACCATCACAACTTAGACATATTGCCCTTCACTTAGCATTTTTGAACATTTAACACATTCCAGAAATCTATGTAGTGGGCAAGACTGGCAAGAATGTATTTGCTGTCATGGATGGGCATTTTTTGTTTTGTAAGATACTTCAGGGTTTGGGTATTACTTTTTTTTTTGGTAGTATATAAGCAATTTGTAACTTTTTACACTGTTGGCCTGTGACACCATCACAGATTTCACAGTAAAAATGTGATTTTTTTTGGCACTTGCTCTTTTTCTCTTCTATTTGGTATCTTAAAATATCATTGCAAAATTTACATGAGGGATATAATGTCTCAGTCTAAACAGCGTCAACTCAGAGAAATTTCTTCCTGATTGCCAGCATCTTCTGCAATCCATGCTTACTCAGTTCTCAGACTCTCTCTAGCAGGTTCTCAGAACTTTTCAAGTAATTACTTTTTGGGTATCAAGGGACTTATGACAACCAAAGAGCATGTTGCTCATCTCAGTCATTGTCTGGGTGCACTGACACCCATTTTAAAGGCATTGACACTATTTTGTGTGACTGGCCCCATGATTGAGATCACATAATTGCAATAATTAGGAAGCTCACCTCAGGATATTATCAAAGTGACCCACCCAAACCCAAGTCCATATGGTTGGAAATAGCTAATGAGTCAGTTAATGTGCTATGTCCAGGAGTAATGGGTACTCAATATGGATAACATGAAGGTATAATTTACCAACTTTCCAACTGATTAAGGTTTTTCAAGTGGACATTTTTAGCATTCTGCAACTCACAGGAGTTCAAAACATTAACAGCTTTGATGGTTGAGACAAAAGACGGAAAGTAGCAGACAGTTTAAGGCAGGATTGACAGAAATGAAGGAAATATTTCTTTTAATCACGTTACTTTCCTCTTTTCTATCTTTCTTCCTCTAGTATAAAAATGTAACATAACAGACACCACAACAAATAAATATATGGGTAATAACCAGCATCAGTAGCAAGCTGTAAAATGCCTGAGGGAGCATGGGGGTCAAAAATGGACTTTGGGACTAAAAAACAAATAATTAAAGCACTTTGGGACATCTTCTGTCCA
>CM053585.1:84566383-84599370 GCA_028646515.1 Pseudochirops corinnae
AGACACAGACATAGAGATGAAGCAGATAAAGACAATTATAAAATAATGAGGATAATTATAATAATAGCATTTATATAGCACAGTAAGGATTATATAGAACTTTACATATGTTGTTTTATTTTGTTAGAAAAATATTAAATACATTACTAGCAAAGAGCATATAACAACATACTAAAAACATTATATGCTACAACCAGGTTGGATATTTGGAATTTAAAGTTGTGTCAATATTTGGAAAACTATAAACATAGTAGAAAGAAAAATTAACAACAAAAATAAAAATCACATGATTACTTCAAAAAATGAAGAAAAAGTAAATAGACTTCTCTAACATCATGAAGTTACCACCTGCCATAGGTGGGATCTGAACCCAGTTTCTCCAACTTTAGAGCCAAAGCTCTTTTTCACTGGCTATACCCAATAGGCAGTTGGAAATGTAGGTCAGAGATCATAGATTAGGATTGAAAGTGCTACTAAAACCCAAAGAGTCCAATTTCCTCATTTTCAGATGAGAAAATTGAGGGAGAGGTTAAGTGATTTGCCCAGGATCACATAGGCAGTTAAGTGTTTGCACTGGGACACAAAGCCAAGTATTTCTGCCTAGGTCAGGATCCTAGAAGCTATTCCATCCATGATTACAGCATAATTGGGGTAGCTAGAACCAGACTAAATTGCATTTGGAAACTAGCAAAATAAGTAAAAATGCTAAAGAATATAGATAATGTTAATATATGGTTTTCTTCGTCACTATGCAGGTACAGAGATCCTTACAGACCGTTTAGTGGCACCTCATTTCTGTTTGAGTTTCTCACCACGGCTCTACAGCAAGGTTAGGAGTGAAAATTGGGTTAGATACCTAGAGCTGGGAAGTAGCTGTGATTACTACACCTACGGTCAGTGGGATGAAATCAACAGCCTTCCCCCACCAAACTCCAGAAGCAGCTCTGTGAATCGGAGCATCTTTAGCTCCAAGCTGCCCACCTGATTATGACCGCGTGTAGGGCTGGGCCAGAGGAGGGCGAGCTGTAATCTCCTGAGGCTTGCTCCCAAATCCTCCATAATAGAGCTGCGGAGGCGGTAGGAACGCAGCAGTAACTTCGCCTGACGCTACTGCGCATGCGCAGTGAGTCGGAGCGCCGAAAGTAGATTCAAACGTCCCGCCAGCTCCTTCAAAGTTCGAACAGGGCCAGGCCGGCATGGCCGCAGCCGAGGTGGCTTTACTGCGGCAGTGCCCTCTTCTCCTTCCCCAGAACCTGGAGAAAACCATTTATGAGGGATTCATCTCAGCTCAGGTACCGACCTGCTTGGCAATCGGTCCCCGGGGCACGTGGAGGGGCTAAACAGTGGTGGAGTGTGAAGGGTAGAAGGGGTCTCCCGAGTTTGTGCGGGGAGCATTAAAAAGTTGGGAGAGTTGACTTTTCGAACCGGCCGGGGCTGGTGGTCGGGGCCCTGGAAGAGATGTAGCCGCAGGAGCTGCTGGGTTTAGATTGAATCGCGCCGGGGGCGCGCGCGCGCAATGCCGGGGAGGTGTGGTGACGTCAGAGCCAACGGAAAGTTCCAAAGGGGCGGATCCGCCTCTCCTCCACGCCCCCCTCCCTTCCCCTTTCCTGGTAGACTAGCTCTAGCTCAGCTTCTGGTGCTTTTCTAGCAGGGAGAGAAGCTCCTCGGAGCAGCATGTGGAGGGCGCTGGACTTAGCGTCTGGATAGCCTCTCGCCCCAGACAACTCACTTAACCTCTCATCCATTAAATGGGAATCTCATCATCATTAATTAAAAGTGCCAAGCACTGTGCGAGGCGCTTCAGTAACAAAGACAAACGCAAATAAACTGTCCGGGGCTCTCTACTTTACGAAAGGGAACAAGCATTTTAAGTGCCTGCTCTTAACACACACTCGTATACATACATACATACGTACGTACGCGAATGATCCCCGGCCCTCTAGGAGCTTACCAAGCAGCTAGGGAAGGGACCAAGCATTTATTAAGCACCTACTGCGTGCTAGGCATTGAGCTAAGCCCTTGACAAACATCTCATTTAATTCTTAACAACAACCATGTGAACTAGGTGCGGTGAGACAGAGTACTGGACTTGCCTCGAGTTTTAGTATGGCCTCAGACACTTAAAACTGTGGGAGTTTTGGGCGAGTGCTTTTAACTTTTGTGTGCCTCAGTTTCTTCATCTATAAAACGAAGATGATAATAATAGTGCCTACCTCCTAGGTAGATCAAATGAAATAGCATGTAAAGTGCTTTGGAAATTTAAAAGCACTATAAATGCTGTAATAACAATAATTGTTATGTAATTATTATTATGGCTGTGATGATCGAATAAGAATATGCTTTTACAGCGTTTGGTGTTATACAGATGTGAGCTATTATGATATATTTGTTGTTCTTCATTTGTGTAAGACTCTTCATGACCCCGTTTGGGGTTTTCTTGGCAAAGATACTAGAGTGGTTTGCCATTTCCTTCGGAATTCAGGTCATTTTACAGCCGGGAAAGTGAGGCAGACGGGGTTAAGTGACTTGCCCAGGGTCACATAGCTAGTAAATATCTGAGGCAGAATTTGAACTAAGGCCTTCCTGAGCACAGGTCCAGCGCAGTCTATCCATTGCACCACCAAGTTGTCCCAGTATAATATATAAAACAATATAATTCAATCCAAGATAAATTAACTACTCTTTTTAGCTACTCTTGCTAATAGATAGCTTTATTGGCCTATGGACTTAGACAATTCCCCCCATCCCCCCTTAAACATTTATTAAGTTTAAAGTACGTGCTGGCCATTGTATATGTTTATGGCATTTTGTCATAAACATATTATAAAGGGTATTCCTACTTGATTACTTTTGAGAGCTTCTCTATTTCTGAAATTTTACAATATCGTGTTTGGGTACAAGTGTTGGTAACAGCTTCATGTAGGACTGATATAGTAGATAGAACACTGTACTTAAAACTTAGGAAAAGCTGAATTTGAATACTTCCTTAGAAACGACCCTCAGTTTCTCCATCTGTGGAATTAAGATAATAATAGCACATGCCCCACATGTTGTAAAGATCAAACGATAAATAATATATATGTAAAGCGAATTGCCAGCCTCAAAGTTTTATAATAATTTAAAATAATAAAAATAATCGTTATTATTTTAGCAATGATAGCTGTTTTACCTCGTTCTGTTCTCTAGGAAGGCTCACTCTGAAGGTTATGCCTTTATGCTAATTTTAGGAATTGAAAGTAGCATCACCTTCTAGTTTGCTGTCCAGTTCTAGTATCACATCCTCCAGTATCCAGGCCCTTTCTGGCAGATGTGATCTCTCCTTCCTCTGAACCCAGATAGCTCTTTGTTACTTCCTGTCTCCTGGTGCTTGCTCCATATGGCTTTGCATTATGGTTATTTGTGTGTATGTTATTTGCCCTACTAAGTTGTAAACTCGCTGCCCATCTCCAATGGTGCCTAAGTAAATATTTCACTACATAAATATTTCAATTCAACAAAAACTTATTAAATCCCTATTGTGTATGTGTACTGTATAAAAAAACAAACAAAAGAAGCAGTCCCTGCCCACAGCTACCTAGGAGGGTACAGCATGTCCATGAGTAAGAAAAGAGGATTTGAAAGTAATTTCAGGAGAGAGGGTACGAATCAGAGTTGGATGGGTAAGGCCTTGTGTAGACAATGGTGTGGCAGCATCGAGGCATTGTACACATGTAGCTGAGAAGAGGATGCATTCCAGACCTGGAAGACCACTTGTAAAAGCATCAAGGCAGGGGATGGAATACTGTGCCAAGGAAAGACAAGCTGGCTCCTTTGACTGGAATGGGGAATACTTGAGGCGGAAGAACATGAAATAAGACTGGTGAGATGAAGCCCCGTTGAGAAAGGCTTTAAATGCCAGACTGAGGATATTATAGTTTACTTTAGAAGCAATGGGAACCCGTTGAAGATCTTCAAGTAGAGTTGACATTGTCAGGTCTCCGTGTTAGGATCATCGTGGAAGATGCATGGACAAGAAGAGAGACCTGAGTTAGGGACATACTGCAGGAGACTGACTGAGAAGGGAATGAACTTGCACAGAAGCTGTGAGATTGGAGGGAAGGGGATGGATGTGAGAGATGTAGAGATGGATCAGCAAGCCTAAGCAGCAGGTTGCATGGAGATGGGGGGTGGGGGGTAGGAAAGGCAGTTATGAAGGAGGAAGAGGAGTCCAGAGCACTTCGGGTTGTGAATCTGCATGACTGAAAAGATAGTGATGCCCTCAATGGAAATGGGAAAGTTGGAAGAAGAAATTGGCTGGGGACAGGTTTGGGGTGGAATGTGATGAGTGTGAGATGTGTGCAGAACATCCAGGTGAAGGTGTTCAGGAGATAGCCCAGATGAAGTTCAGGAATGAGATAAAGGCTAGATAGATCTGAAGGTCATCCATATAGGAATGAGGATGGAACCTATGGGAATTGATAAGATCACCTAGGGAGCACAGAGAAAGCAGTCAGGAAGATTCAAGACATAGCCTTGGGGAATGCTCACTCACATCTGGTGGGCTGTAACATGATGACAGTCAACAAAGGAGACCAAGTAAGAACCATTGGGTGGGTAGGAGGACCAGGCAAAAGCCGTGTTAAAGAAGTGAGGGGAGAAGAACATTCAGGAGGGCAGGGCTGGTTGATTGTGGTTAGGAAGGATAAGAAGGGAGAAATAGTCACTGGAATTAGTTAAGAGGTTGTAGGTAATAAATGATCCCTAATTATTCAATGATATTTTTACTTGCTGCTTTTAGGTATATGACCTGTCAGAATATTGCACTTATTCTTATAGGGATGAAATCAGACAAAAACAAAGAGAAGTGTATGTGGACTCAGAAGATTTGTGTTTGAATCCAAAGTTTTCCATTTACTGTGGGTGTGACCTTGGTTGGACAAGGCTGTTCAGTCTCTCTGGTTCTCCGTTTTTCTCATGTTAGTAATGAAGATGTTAAATTCAGTGATCTCTAAGGTCACTTTCAGGTTCTATATTTTATAATCTTTGTGACTAAAATATACATATATGTATGTGTGTATATATATATGTACGTGTATATCTATCTATCTATATATACACATACACACATGTACATACATATGTAGTATTGTGTTATAGTACATTACAATGGTAGTGTGAAGACCACTCAGGGATCAATGAGCATGTCATCATGTACTGTACGATGTCAATTCCATTTTACTGTCATCAGTAGTGAAGGTTAAAAAAAATGGATCTATTGGTATCCCCAAAGCTCGTAATACACATGGAGTAAAGATACTTTTGAAGAATTGAACTAATCTCTCTGCTCCTCAGTGTCCTCCTCCATAAAATGAAAGGGTTAAATGAGATGATCTCTGAGGTCCCTTGCAAATCTAGTGTCTTGAATCCTGTCATATCTTTTCCTTTAAAAAAAAACCTCATTATTATTGATGTCTTTTGTTTTTATATCATGTTCTTTTCTGAAGTTTTCCTTAGCCCTTAGCACAATGCCTAGCACAGTAGGTGCTTAATAAATACTTGTTGACTCGACAAAGATTACAAAAAGAAAGGGTGGGGCAGTATAGTAAGACCAGCCAACACATCATCTGTGTCTGACAGAATATTTGATATTCCACAGGCATAGCCCCTCCCCTCCTCTGCAGAGAAGGGAGAGAGAGGCATTTTCTCATCTTTGCTCTAGGACGGACCAGGCTTGCTCATCCTAAATGATATAGCATTGGATTTCATTTTATTGTCCTTTCTGATTCTGTTGTCAATTTGTATATTTTTTCGTGGTTCTATTTCATGCTGCATCAATTAATTTGTCCTCCCATGCCTCTCTGAATTCTTCATATTTGTTGTTTCTTATGGTGAAAAAAATATCCCATTACATTCAAATATCACCTATCACCAATTTTTCTACATACTAAGCTGGAAGTTTAAGAAATAAATTATCTTTTTATCTATATCTTGACTTATTTTTATCAAAGCAGATACAATTTGTGGGAAAGGTGGTAATGCCCACCATTTTATTTCTGCTTTATAGAAATACTTTGGACAGTAAAGGCTAGCAGGAACACTTAATACTTCCCATTATGTCTGATTGTAAACAACTTGTTGTAGATGATGTGTAGACAGAATTCCTGTTCAGGCATGGGTTTAATTGGATGAACTCTGAAGTCTTTTCCACATAGGGTATTTTCTATGAATACAACCCCTCACCTCCATAAAACCTAACTAACTGTATTAATTCTGATGGTATTTTCTTGGGATTTTGGCCACAGCCATAATTCTGGTCTGTAACCACAGATGGACAATTACTCTTGCGTAACAAAGAACAAATTTAGGGATAGTGGTAGTACGGGAGAAGTGGAATGGTAGGAAGTTATAGTCCAGAAGGGGAATTTTGGAGTTTAATATCACAGTATGACAGATTTTTCAATTAGAAAAACCCTTGGTGCTTATCTAATCTAATCAATGACTAAAATGAATCCTTACCATAATACATCCTATACATCCATCCACTTGTGGGTGAAGAAGGGGTATTCTATTCCCCTTTTGCCTTCTTTTAATTGTTAGAAGGTTTATATCAGAATTCTTTTTGAGTCTGTATAACTACCCCATTGCTGCTACATCTGCATTCTTGGGGCCAAGAAGAACAAATCTGATTGACCTTCCATATGACAGTCATTCAAGTCCTTGCAGATGGCTTCCATATCCCTCTGAGCTTTCTCTTTGAATTGAATCTCATATAGTTTAGACTCAAAGCCTTTTACTGTTTAGGTTGCCTTCCTTTGGCCATTCTTTAGTTTATTAATATCTTTTCTAAACTATGAATGTTTTTGAGTGATGGCAAAGTCTAGCATATAACCACACTAAGTAGGTGGGTATCAGGAAAGGAGGAGAGGAAGTTAAGGAAGAAAGGGGCCAGAGTGTTAGAGGGGTTATTGTTGTAAATACCACTGTTGCGAAGTGAATTGGTTGAGGAAGAGCAAAAGCCTACTCACTGACCAAAAAGAATGAATTCTTACTAACATGGAATTATAGGAACAAATTTGTGTCTCCTTGAAACATTGAAGAGCCAACTTTTGAGAATTTCCTTGCGTTGGAAGTTAGCTGCAGAGTTGGTTACCCACTTTAAAATTCTTGGGATCTTCTTTCTTTCAAGTAATAGAACAAACTGTTGTAGTATCATAGTTTTACTACTTTTCAACTCACTCCCTAATTCCTGATTGTTCTTATCTGTACATGTAGTATATGTCTGTAAAGTTAGGTTAAAGTTACTATATAATACCTTTTAGTGCTTTAATGAAATAGTGAATCCTTGTTATTTGACCTTTTAAAAAGGTCAGAAGTACATTTTGTTTCATTTTTTTAAAGGCCATTTAAATGTAATAAAAGTGCTGTAATATTACCATGAAAAGTAAAGGTTATAGGGTATATTTAATTGTGTTCCTCTATTTTAAAAACTGCTTTAAAGGAGATTGTTCAAAATTTCCATCTGGTAAAGTGAACTTATATTAATTGTTTTTGGAGAATTTTTTTTACTCTTATTTTTCATTTAATACTGTTGAAGTAAAAGATTATATTACTGTTTGTCTTTTTCTTTGCTCAAATTTCATCTTTTTTATCCTGCTTAAACTACTTACTGATTCATTTCCTCAAGAAAGTTTAACTCTGATTTCGTTTTTTAGAAAATGGTTCCCCCTCCCCCCTCCCACTGCCTTACCTTCCTTTTAGAAATATTAGAAAAACAAGGCCTATACATGCATATCTACATCTATATTAATATCAACAGATAACTGTTTACTCACAGAGCTATCTATAGTGTCCTGTAATTTTTTAGTGCAATTTTAGGCTGTTTAAGTTTAAAATTGCACTTTTTTGGGAGGCGGGGTGGGGGCTGGGGGGGAGGGAATGGTTTGGAGAGCAGAGTGTTATCATCTTTTGTTGATAGTAAATATTCAGATAAATGCTTTACAAAATTAGTGATGCCTATCAGAGTGGCTAATATGACAAAAAAGGAAAATATTGGATATTGCAGGGGATGTTGCGAAAACTGTGACATGAATGCATTGTTGGTGGAGTTGTGAACTGATCCAACTATTTTGGAGCTCAATTGACCTTCCATGCATATGACTTCCATGTCCCTCTGAGCTTTTCTCTTTGAATTGAGTCTCATATAGTGGGGGGGTGGGGGAGTAATGGGAAATAAAATTGGAAAGGTAAAGATTGAGGCAAAATTATTAAAGACCTTGAATGACAAGTTAAAGAATTCTGACCATATTCAAGGAGTGGTGCAGTTCAGGAGGGAGCAATTGAAGGTTTTAGAATAGGGCAGAGACTTAATTGGAACTGTGGTTAAGGTCCACAGTTTTTAGGATAGATTAAAGTGAGGGCAAGTTTAGAGGGAAATAAATTAGGTATTAGACTTAAAACTAATAAGACTAAACAAAAGGTATTGTGGACCTAAACTAGAATGGTGTCAGAGGGAATATTAGATTAATACTAGAAATATTTTGCATGTAGAATCAACACAGTTTGACGAGTGTTTAAATTTGTGATGTCAGAGAAGTGGAAGGAGCGAAAGATGATTATGAACCCTTAATATCGTGTGATTGGAGGATGGTGATGCTATCAGAAAGCCAGAAGAAGCTTGTTTTGAAGGAAATCAAGCACTGTGTCAGGGAACATAGAGACAAAAGTAAAATAGCCCTTGCCCCCAGAGACCTTACTTTTAAATGGAGGAGACAACACGTATGCACAATACATATATACAGAATATACAGCAGGAATAAAAAGGTGATTATGAGAGGGAAGGAACTAACAGCAGAGGTGTGGGTGAGGAATGGAATTAGGAAAGTCTTCATGTAAAAACTTGGCACTTGAACTGAGACTGAAGGAAACCAGAGAACCCACCAGAGGGAAGGGAGGAAGAAGTGTGGCTGGACTGTACGGTAAGAGGAGAATAATTTTTAAGAGGACTAGAAAAGTAGTTATGAAGTTATAAAGAGATTTAAATGCCAAACATAGGGGTTTATAGTTGATCCTATAGACAGCAGAGATCCACTTGGAATTTGTTAAGCAGAGGGATGACATGATCAGACCTCTGCTTTAGGAAAATCTCTTTGGCTGCTTTGTGGAGGATAGGTTAGAGAGGGTAGAGCCTTAAGGCAGGGATGTCTCCCTGCTGCATAGATGCAGGATTCTTGAACTTTTCCCAGTCTGCACTCCTTTTTGCCTTTTGGCATTGTTAGTTAGCTGTGTGGCCTGAGGGCACATGCTTTGTGTTCAGAACCAAGACTACAGTGAAGTTGCTGATGCAACAAGGCAAGTGCTGCCAGAAAAGCCTCCGATTCATTACACATTTGATTTTTAATTAATTTTTGGTTATTGTGTCTTCAGAAACCTTTTACTTTTGCCAAATTTATGGGGTCATGACCCACAGTTTAAGAAGCACTGCATAGATTATAATTAGGTGGCTATATGGAATAGTCTGGGAGAGAAGTGATAAGGGTCTGAACTAGGGTGGTAGCTGTGTTAGTGGAGAAATTGGGATGCATCTGAGAGTTATTTATGAGAGATGCTACAGAACTTAACAACTGACTAGATATGTCTTGTGAGTAAGAGTGAAGAGTTGAGGGTGGCACCGAGGCAATGAGAGGATGGTGGTACCTTCCAGTAGTAACAGGGAAGTTAAGAGGAAGGCTGAGTTTTTCTAGTAGATATATAGATATATATATATATATATATAGAGAGAGAGAGAGAGAGAGAGAGAGAGAGAGAGAGAGAGACTGTAATTAAATCCTTGGAAACTGATGAGATCACCAAGTACTAGATTACAGAAAGTGATGAGAAGCCTTGAGAAGCCCACAGGGATTGCCAGAAGCACTGTTATCTGAATGATAAGGAGGAAACCTGGAAGGAGTAGTCTGCCAGTTAGAACTCTGAGAGAGCACTGGCCTGAAAACCCGGAGAGTATCCAGAAGCTACAGTGTCACATGCTGTAGAAAGGCCAAAGAGGATGAGGATTGAGAACAGGATATTAGTTTTGTCAAGTTGGAGACCATTTATAACTTTGGAGAGAACAGTTTCTTGACTATCGAGTTCAAAATGGCGGTGTGATATGTAGCTAAAAGGTTTCTACTGGGCATTTGGAAATGTGGGACTAAAAAACTGGAATGACTAAACAATTGTGGTGTAATAGAATGTTATTATGCCATAAGAAATGACGAAATGGATCGTTTCAGAGGGAGGTGGGAAGGCCATTTTGATCTGACGCAGAGTAAAGTGAACAGAACTGGAGGAAGAGCAAGGAAAATAGTATTATAGAGAAAACCAACTTTGAGAGACTTTTTGTTGTTCAGTCATTTCAATTATGTCTGACTCTTCGTGATCCCACCTGGGGTTTTCTTGGCAAAGATAACTGAAATGGTTTGCCATTTCTTTCTCCAGCTCACTTTACAGATGAGGAAACTGAGGTAAAAAGGGTTAAGTGACTTGCTCAGGGTCACACAGCTAAGAAGGCCAGATTTGAAGTCAGGAAGATAAGTCTGTACCGTCTACTGCACCATTTAGATGCCCCTTGAGAGGACTTTAGAATTCTAATTAGTGTAATGATAAACCTTGAGGCCAGAGGACTGAAGATGAATCATTCCACTCACTTCTTGTCAGAGATGTGATAGACTTAAAAAACAGAATGAGTCATGCACGTTTGTATATGGCCAATGTGGGAATTTGTTTTGCCAAACTATATGTATTTATTTTCAGAGTTTTGTTTTTTTTTTAATTGTTCTATTAGGTGGACAAGAAGAGAAAGAAATAATGGCATGTATGTAAATATAAATTTTTAGAAAAGGAAATGTGGGGCTAGAACTGAAGGTAGCGGTTAGCACTATGTATAATTTGTAAATCATGAACATAGAAGAGATAGTTGAAGCCATGGGCATGAATGAATTAGCCAGTTGAAAGAATACTGTACGAAGAAAATCTTGAGGAGTGCTTATGTAAGAGGCTCTTATCTTCTTTCTTTCTTTCTTTTTTGTTTATTTATATGTAGTAGTTCCAAAGACAAGGTTGTGGCTATGAACTTTAGGGTCAGAATAGCACTTCTTAGGAACTCTTGGGAAAAGACACAGCAGAGCCTTACCTTTCAGGTTGAGGTGATTTGCCCAAGGTCATAGAGGTAGTAGTAACAGGTATTACAGGCTAGATTTAAACGAAGGTACTTGGATTTCAGGGCCAGTGTTCTTTCTACTGTACCATACTATTCTCTACAAAACCTCTATTCTCCCAAAATATTTTTCTGGATTTTCTCAAAGATGACGGTCAACTTTTTTAGTATTGTACAGAGTTGTTCTGATAGCTTCTTGGCTTGTAATAATAATAATTTCATCCTTGAAAAGATGGAGGAAGAAGAGGAATTTGCTATTCTTGACTTGATTCTTACTAAAAACGAAGAGAACCATCTGATAAAGTAGGAACAGTGGTAACCTTGGGGAGAAATGATTATTCCAGGTAGGAAAGGTGAGGAAAGCCAACATGCAGCCAGTTTTTTAGAGGTGAGAGATAGGATGCCTTGAGCTAAAATTCTGTATGCTAAGTTAACCTAACAGGGATGGGAACTCCAAGAAATCAAATTCTGAGAGCCGTAAGAGAAAAAATTTTGAAAAGAAAAGAGGAAGTGTTTACATGTAGGGAACTGATGAACTAAATTAGATTTTTAGAAGACATGTTCAGAAGAAGCAAGCAAGATTGAATAGAGCTATGTGACGCAGTCATTTAAGAGTAATGCAGGTGACCCTAGAACTCAGCATGACTTGACTCTGTTGGCAAAGTATGCTAACAGTGATTATCTTTTGTATTTTAATTATATCGGGGAGAAAAATGGAACTTTGCTTAGGATGAACAGATCAATGATAATTGAGAGAAGGCAGAACTACTCAATTTTTGTTTTGCTTATATTTTTGCTTCCAAAAGCAAAAGACCGGGAGAAAGAGAGAGAGAGAGAGATCATGAAGACTCTGAGGCTCGGAGGTCTGGGGAAGGGCAAATGTCCCCATTAAAAAAAGTTAAAAGGAAGATAATAATGAGATCTGCAGTAGAGAAAGAAAGATAACGGGATCTGCAAAATAAAGGCCCATGAAGTTAACTTCAATTACCTGGCATTTAAGGGACTGTGATTATCTACAAGGAAAAGCAGTTATATCAAGTGCTATTATGGCTTCACCAAAAGCAAAACATTCCATATTAACTTGATTTTCTTTTTCTTTTTTTGACAAGTTATTAGATTGGTAAGCAGGAGAATGTTGTAGATATGTAGTTACCTTGCTTTTGGCAATTATTTAATAAAGTCTGTCCTATGCTTGCCTAGGAGATGAAGAGTTTTGTGAATTTAGAACAGGTTGAATGACTAGACCCAAAAACCATTTATTAATAATTTGTTGACTTGAAAGACCATGTCTGGTGGAGTGTCTCAGGGTCTCTCCTTGGCTCTGTACTGTTCAGTAGTTTTAATGAGCCTTCCCTCTGGGATTACTTCCCTTTTCCACTCTGTACAGCTTATGTGTAGAGAGTTGTTTGCATCTTCTCTGCATAAGTACTTCTTGTGCTCAGGGATCACCATTTTGCCTTTCTTTGTATCCTCCTCACTTAAAACAGTGATTGGCAGAGATTAATAGATGCTTGTTGATTGTTTGATTAATTGGTAGTACCACTGATGTAAAGCATTGATGTCATGCTTATCAAATTATTCATTTTATAAGTGCTATCATAGTAAAAGTCGTTCTTCTGGTTCTGCCTTCTTCAGTCTGCATCAGTTCATATAAGACTTTCTATGTCTCTTAAAATCATCTTCCTCATTTCTTATAGCCTAATCACACTCATATGTCATAATTTATTCAGCCATTTTTTATTCAGTGGGCATCTTCTTAAGTTTCCATTTTTTGCCATCACAAAAAGAGCTGCTGTAAATATTTTTGGTAGATATAGGACCTTTTCCTCTTTGCTGCTCATATTTGGGTATATACCTAAAGGGAATAGTGCTCACGTTGCTAGTCTTAAACCCAAAAGCAATACTCAGTGACTTTGTGTGTATGATTGCAGATTGCTTTTCAACTATGCAACAGTGTGCCTAATTTCCCTCAGCCCCTCCAACATTTATCATTTTCCATTTTTGTCATCTTTGTCATTCTGATGCTTATGAGTTAGAAACTCAGAACTGCTTTAATTTGCATTTCTCTAGTGATTTGGGGCATTCTTTCATATCACTATAGATAACCTTAGTTTCTCCCTTTGAGAACTGTATATCCATCTCTGTAGGCCATTTATCAATAGAGAAATTTTTTTTTTCTGATAAATTTTAATCAGTTCCTTATATATCTTAGAAATGAGACCTTTATCAGAGAAATTTGCTATAAAGGTTTTTTCCCAGTTAATTGTTTCACTTTTAATTTTAACTTTTTAGCATCTTTATTTTATTTTCTGTGATCCTTTTTATTCCTATTAATTGTCATGAACTTTTCTCTTATCTTAGATCTGTTAAGAAATTTTTCTGTGTTTCTTTGATTTGATTATGATCTGACCTTTTATAACTAGGTGACATACTCATTTTGTATAAGATATGATGTGATGTGTTGGTATAAATCTAATTTCTTTTATATATCTGCCCAAGCGTCTCAGTTTTTGTCAGATTGTGAGACCTGAGGCATCTAGATAGAGCCCTGGGCCTGGAGTCAAGAAGAGTTCAAGCTTGTCCTAGTCACTTACTGACCTTATGACCCTGAGCAAGTCACTTAATCTCTGCCTCAGTTTCCCCAGTTATAAAATGGGAGTAACAGTAACTACTTTGAAGGGTTGTTTTGAAGATCCACTGTTGATCTATTTTTTTTTAAACCAGTACCAAAATGTTTTAATTATTACTACTTAGTGTGAGATATGGCACTGCCGGTTTATAAATCAGGACTGTAGCTGTGTCACAGAAGGAATTTTATACTATCCCTTCTTTTGTTTTTTATAAACAATTTATATAATGGAACTGTTAGTTGAGTGCTTGATAGAGTTCACTTGTCAGTCTATCCGGTCCTGGAGTTTTTTCTTTGGAAGTTCAATTTTGGTTTATCAAATTTTTTTTTCAGTTATTGGGTTGTTAAATATTATTTCTTGTTTTGTTAATTTGAGTATTTTGTATTTCTATAAATATTCATTTATTTAAATTGTCAGTTTTTTTGGTATATAGTTGGGCAAAATCGTTCATAATAGTATCCTTTATTTCAACTTAATTTTTTATGAATTCTTTCTCTTTTCATTTTTGATACTGGTAACTTGGCTTTCTTTTTAATCAAATTAGTTAAAGGTTTCTCCATTTTACTGTGGGTTTTTTTCTCAGCTCCTAAATTTATTTAATTCAGCATGGGTTTTAAAAGTTTTTTTGTTAAAATCCTCTTTAATTATCAAGATTTCTACTTTAGTGTTTAATTGTGATTTTTAAATTCTTGGTTTCTAGCTTTTCTAGTTGCATTTCTAATGCATTGATGTATAAAAGTGTTTTGTGATGTAATATTTCCCATAAGTTCTGTTTTAGCTGCATCCTCAAAATTCCGAAATGTTATCTCACTGTTACTCTATTTAATGAGATTATCATTTCAGTGATTTATTCTTTGATCTACCAATAAGTCAGTCTCCCAGTTGATTTAAAAAAAATACTTTTCCCAATGGCTCATTATTTAATATAATTGTTTTCGTATTATGATCAATAAAGTATGTGCATAATATTCCTGCTTTTCTTCATTTATTTGAAAAGTTTCTATGTCCTGACACAAGAGTAATTTTTGTAAAGATGCCATGTATGGTTGACAATATTTATGCTTCTTTTTATTTCCATTCAGTAATCATCAGGTCTCTATTATATTTATTTTTTTTCTAAATTTCTATTTAGGTCCTAAGTTCTTTCTTGTTGACTTTTTTTTGGTTAGAATTATAAAGAGTTTACAGGGCTGAACTGGGGTCTCTTACCTTTTCCTTGGTACTCTGTTCTCTCTAGGTTTTGACGAAACTGCTCTCTCCTGGTTCTCTGCAGATCACTTCTTTGACTTCTTTACAATATCTTGGTCCAGTTTGTGCTTACTAATTGTGGGTGATCCCCTAAAGACTCAATGAATCTGCTTATCCCTCTGTGTTATCTTAGTTGGTAATTTTTATCAGCCCTCTCTGGTTCATTTACCATCACTGTACAGATGATTTTCAGGTCTCTGTATCTAGCCCTAAAATCTCTCTTGAGCTCCACTCTCATATTATATCTTTCAGATATTTACCTTTTAGATATCTCAAACTGGATGTCCTATAGGCATATAAAATCAACATGTCTAAAATATTATTATTATCTTCCATCTCCTGCCTTCTAAGCCCTCTCCTCTTCTTTCTTTCCTTATTAATGTCACCATCTTCCCCATCACACAGACTCACAACTTAGATGTCATCCTCAGCTTCTCTCACAAGGTCACTCCTTATATATGATCTGTTGCTGAGTCTTTGTCACCTTCTCAACATCTCTCCTCTACATCCCCTTTTTTCTACACACGTAGCCACCACTCTGGTGCAGATTCTTATTATGCCACTCACACTTGTACTGTTGCAATAGTCGTCTGATTGGTTCCCCACCATTTTCCACTCAGCTGCCAGTATGATTTTCCTGAAACACATATCACCAAACTTCAACGGCTCCCTGTTACTCCCAGGACAAAATGTAAAAATCCCTGGCTTGACATTTAAAACCCTTCATAATCCGGCCCCTTGCTACCACTCAATTCTTCATACACATTACTTCCCAGAATAAGACACCCCATGTCCTGTCTTTACCCTGTCTGTGTCCGTTACCTGGAATGTTCTCCTTTTCACTTCTGCCTCCTGGGCTCCCTACTTTACTTTAGGCTCAAATCCCAACTTCTGCACAACGTCCTTCCCAGTGCCCCACTTTGCTCACCCCTTCCCCAGCTGCTAGTGACTTCTCTCTGAGCTTGCCTTCCATTTGTGTTGCATATATCATATATGTATAGGACAGTTATTTCCATTTTGTCTCCCCTGTTACAGTGTGAGCTCCTGGAAGGCTTGGATTGTGTTTTTTCCTTCCTTTGTGCCCTCTGCACTTAGCAAAGTGACTAGTAAATTATAAGTGCTTAATAAGTGCTTGACTGGCTAGTCAACTACATACAGAGGCTTCAAAGACAGATGGAAAAACTGCTTACCATGCATGTTTTAGAGCATCTTCTTTTCTGTGTTGAACTAGATAACCTCTGAGATTTCCCCCCCCCCTCCAGCCATGAAATTCTCAGATTCTGTGGAGTCATTGGAGTTGAAAATAAGAAACTGTTAGAAGAGTTATCAGCATGGATGCTGTTGTAACTTGGGATGATGGCAGGAGATGAGATGGAAAGAAAGAATATGAATCAGGTGGTGAAATAATGGTGTTTGTCAAACATATTTGAGGTTTGTAGACTGGAGTGTAGTGGTGATAGAGAGAACATAATAGAATCATGCTTTGAACTTCAAAAGAGGAGAGAGATTGTTGAATGATGTTGGTGTAATAGTGGCCTGGAAGCATCAGTGAATATTTCTTATAAATCTGCTGTCAGTTGCATGTTTGGTTTACATAACTAAGAATATTTTATATTTCTCCTTTAAAACTAGCTAGCAAGTTGAAAATATGAAGCTTGCCTATGTATTTCTATTTTATGGTGTCATCTTTTGGCATAGTGTATTAAAAGCAACTGCTTTTTCTAAAAGGAATTTACTTTTTTGATGAATTAGTTTCCCATGAGAAATAACCCTCCTTTAATTTCTTCCTTAGATTGATGTTAGCCATTTCCTTGTATTTCCTGTGACTGCGGGTATGTTTCTTGTTAAAAATAAACACCACTGTATCTTAGAGCGTCTGTGATACTACCTCCTAATGAGAATGGGAAGATTCTGACAAACATCGTCTTTAAAAAAAGTCTCAAAGATCATAAGCAATCGAATAGCAAGAAGTACAATATTGTACTTTGAGATAATATGAACTTTTATGTTCCAGAGAAAGGAAGGAGGAGTGATTTATAATTTTATTTTGTTACTTCTAACTTTTCAGTGTTTTATTTATGATGTAAATTGTGTTTGAACACAGACATATTTTCCTATTCATTTTAAAACTTTGAAAACTCCAAAGGGTGATTTTTCCAATAATATACTTAAGCAATTAATTTTTAAAGTGTCATAAAGGTCTATTGGAATATTTTGCTTGTCCTACAATTAATTTTTTTTAAATGCCTTCAAACTTGAATTCAGTTTTCTAAAGCCTTTTTTAAAAGTTTTTATTAGTGTCTTTGGTGCATTATCATAGTTTTCTCTAGCAATCCTCCTGCTCTTCTTTTCCCTCCCAGAGTGCCATCTCATATAACAAATAGTATTTTTTTAAAAAATTAAAAACAAACAGAAGAGGGAAAAAATCAGCACAGCTGCTCTGTACATTGAAAAGATCAAAGACAGGCTGAAAGTGACGAATTGGGAGGAACATCCTCTCATAGTTCTTCTTTTGAGACATGCTTGTTCTTTAAATTTTGTGAGATTCACTTTTGGGGTATGTGTGAGAGTGTGTGTGTCCATTCACATTGTTGTAGTCTTTGTATATGTATATTTTTTTTGGCTCTGCTCACTTCACTCTATATCTGTTCATGTAGATCATTCTGTGTTCCTTTGTATATATCACACAAATGATTTCTTACAGCATTAAAATCATTCATGTGCCACAGTTTGTTTAGCTTTCCTCACTCAATGGCATCTTTGTTGTTCAGTCGTGTCCAGCTCTATGTGACCTCATGGACTTCTATCTGTGGAATTTTCTTGGCAAAGATACTGGAGGGGTTTGCCATTTGTTTCTCCATTTTACAGATGAGGAACTGAGGCAAATATGGGTTAAATGACTTGCCCAAGATCACCCAGGTAGTAAATGTCTTAGGTCGCATTTGAACTTGGATCTTTATGACTCCAAGCCTCATGCTGTATCCATTGAATCATCTAGCTGCCCCATCTACCTAGATGCCCCAATGGCTCTACTTTATTTCTAATTGTTTGCTATTACAAAAAGTGCTGCTATAAATATTTTGATGTATATTGAGTGTTTTATTCTTATCAATGGCTGCCTTGGGGTATATTTTCCACCAAGATTCTTTCCTGGACTTTATTATCTCTAACAACTCATCATTTCTTAAAGATGACATCAACTCTGAAACCCATACCTTTTCAGTACTTCCTGCCCTGGGGGCCTCTCCTTCCTTAAAGAGGTTATTGGGTGGACAAATGAGTGCTCCTGCTGTATCCACCATTGAAGGAAGGCACTTAGAACATTCACCTCATCATCATTTCCTACCCCTAGGTCCTGTCCCTCACTGATTCTGCTTTTTACGTGTCTTTCCCCCCATTAGAATATGAACTCCTTAAAGACAAGGAATGTCCTATGCCTTTCTTTGTATCCCCAGTCTTTAGCAGTTTCACACAAGTAGTAGGTACTTAATAAATGTTTATTGGCTCTGATTCTTTAAGTCCAGTAATGGAATTCTATGGACATTTTAGTCACTTTATTTGTATAATTCCAAATTGCTTTCCAGAATGGTTATACCAATTCACAGCTCCACCTGCAATGCCTATGTTTCCACCACTTTGCCATTATGGACTGTTTTCATTTTTTTTTTCATCTTAGAAAATGTCAATCAGTATATATTTGTTAAGTGTTTACTATGCACTAGGCACGGTGCTAATCTTTGTGGATACAAAAGACAACCCTTGCACTCAAGGAACTCCTGTTTTAATCAATTTGCAGAGAATGAGGTGAAACCTCAGGGTTTTATTGATTCACATTTCTCTTGTTATTAGTGATTTGGAGCATTCTTTCATATGGTTGCTAATACTTTGGTTTTAAATATATATACATATAGACACATATATAAATACATATATACACATACATATATGTGTGTAGTATATATACATATATAGTTAATACTTGGTTGTAAATACATATGGTTTCATATATATTCATATATATTTGTTAATTTATATGCCTTGGATATCCACCCCTTATCACATAATTTTGATACTAAGAATTTTTCACATTCATCCACTTCCCTTTTTATGCTTGGTGCATTAATTTTATCTGTGTAAAAGCTATTCTATTTTGTATAATCAAAATTATATATTTTATCTTTTATAATTGCGTCTGTCTCTTGTTTAGTTAAGAATACATCTCTTATGCATAACTGTGAAAGGTACAGGATCCACTTCTCTTCCATTTTTTTATATTATGCCATTTAATGTTAAAGTCATATATCCGCTTAAAATATATTGTAGAATATGGTGTTAGGTTTTGGTCCAAGCCTCATCCTGCCTGACTGCTTTCTAGTCTTCCCATAAATTTTTATCTTATAAGGAGTTCTTACCTAAGTAATTTATGTTTTCCTTATTGAACACTGAGTTATTGAGTACTATTGTTTCTAATCCTTCCTTGTCTGGTCTGTATCTCCCTTCTCTATTCTGTCTAAAGTCTCAAAAATGGGACATTATATAAAGGTGTTGGTGTAGATTCACCATGAGGACGATTTGTACTTTTGAATAGTTTGTCCTGAAATCAATCATTGACTCATTGTTTTTTCCCCTAGTTTTTCTTTTCAGAGTAGCAGAAGAAAATTTCTTTTGTACATTTTTTCTGGGAATATAGAAACTTTAAGGATATATATAGTAATTTAACTTATTTTCTCAAAGTTGCTAAATAAAAATGGAGCTTCCAAACTTGATTATAATATTTTAGTGGTTTGTTTTGTTTTGTTTTTCAGGGGAGGGACTTCCATGTTAGAATACTGTTACCTGAAGATCGTCAACTAAAAAATGCAAGGTAATTCTTTATTCATTTAAAAGTTACCATGTATCTTGTATCAAAAGTCCACCTCCTATATAAGTTGAACTAAATTTTCCTGGGTTAAAAAATCATGTTACATGTGATTCTCTTACATGTAGGTTGATATCTACTTTTTCCATTTATCTTGAATCTGAATTGCATCCTCTGTAGGGTTGGTCCAGTCCACCTCAGGAGCCAGGATTTTCCATCCACTAACTGGCACATAGCCTGTCTCACATAGTTCCTTTCTATCAAGTGAACACTTATACATGATTTTTTAATACCACTAGCAATGCATTCCTCTCAGTCATTTGTTCAAGAACACTTATTGAGTTTATACATGATTTGATACTAACTACTAAGTGGGCACAAAACCAAAAATGATATTGTGTCTGTGTGAATCATTTAAGTTTAGGGGTAGTTCATAAGACATAGAGTATATGTCACACCCTTGGCAGCTAGCTTAAGAGTGCCTTCTGTTGTTTGCAGGGGAATTCTGTGAGAGAATATGACAAATAAGCATAAATTTGGTACTATTTCGTCTGTGTAGGAAGCTCCAGGAGAAAACTTCCCCTTACTGCTGTTCAGCCCTGTCCAGCTCTTCATGACCCCGTGGTGAACAGCACGCTAATATTGTCCATGGAGTGTTTTAGGCAAAGATATGGGAGTGGTTTGCCACTTTCTTCTTCGGTGGATTAAGGCAAACAGGTTAAGTAACGTGCCCAGGTTCCCACAACTACTTAATGTCTGAGGTCATATTTGAACTTGGGGCTTCCTGACTCCAGGTCTAGCACTCTACCCCCTGAGCCATTTAGCTGCCCAGAAACTTCTCCTACCCATGCTGATAGGCACCTTCTCTTCACCTTATAGTCATAGAGAGTTGCCTGGGACATCAAGAGTCTATGACTGGTCTACACTCATAAAGCTAATCTAGGTCAGGGAAAATTGACCCCAGCTCTTTATAATTGCACAACCATTTTTTTTTCCCCATTTTGAAGACTAAAAATATTCCATCTTTGTGACCTGCCAATTTACATAGATTCCAGAATTTCAGATTTGGAAAGAACATTAGGGGAAATCTAGTCCCAAGCCTCCTCCACTCCCTTCAAATTCTGCTTCTCAGGTAGTGTCGTTTGGTAGGAAGACTTTCTTTTACCCTTGCTTCTGTTGTCCACTTGGTGGCTTCCCCTATGGCTCCTAATCCTGCCCTCTGGGCCAAGCCAAAGTCTACCATGCTCTTTCCCAGTGACTGCACTTCAGATATTTGAAGACATCTGTATTGTCTATAGTCTCCCCACTTCCTGTACCTGACCCTCAGTGGTCTCACTGCTTAACCTTTTCTGCATGGTCTTTAGCTTATTAATACCCATCTGCAAATATGGCCTCCAGACCTGAGCTAGTACCCCAGATCTGCTCTGACCAGGAAGGAACACAGGAAGGAACTCTCCTCTCTGGTCCTGGATGCTACATACAAGTCTGATAGAGTATAATGTACAGCTTTGTAGGTTTTATTTAACTTTAAATTTTTTGTTTAATTCTCTTTGGGCAGAGAAGCTCATTCAGTAGAAAAATATTTGAGTTCTGCTGTTAGGAATGATATTATCCTAGTAAGTCATAATTACTATGTATTGTCCTTAAATTAATCATGTTTTGATATAATGTAATATAGTAGAATGAATATTAGACTGGGAATCAGGAGAGAGCTGGGTTAAAACTATAGTTCTGATATTTACTAATTATAAGACTGAACAAATTACTTAGCCTTTTTCCTTATCCATAAAATAGGAATGATAAATGGTGACATATCTCCTAATAGGGCAGCTAGATGGCATACTGGATAGAGCTCCAGATCTGGAGTAAGCAAGATTTGAGTTCAAATTTGACCTTAGACATTAGTTGTGAGATGCTGGGCAAGTTACTTAAACTGTTTGTCTCAGTTTTCTCATGGTGATAAATGGTGATAAAATGGTGTAAAATGGTGATAACAATAGCACCTATGTCCCAGGGCCGTTGTGAGGATAAACAGAGATGATAATTATAAAGTGCTTACTATAGTGCCTGGCCTAGAGTAAGCGCTATATAAATATTATTATTATTAAAATGTTTTTCAAACCTTAAAGCATTATATAATTATCAGCTTATTTTTGGATCTCATATGGTGATTGAAATCCTTTATATTCCTGCCTGAACTAAAAACAGTCATGGTAATAAAATTCATATGTATATAGTGCTTTAAAGTTAGCTAAAATCAATGCTAACATTTTAAATATCATTAATAAAATTAACTTGTCAGAATTATGTTCATTTCTCAATTTGGTGTGTACATATAAGTGTCTGTGTTTGTATTATATAAAGAAATATTAAAATAATTTTTGAATGAGGATGAAGCCATGCATCACCCATAAAAATAATAAAAAGCCTTGTGTCCTATTTTTAATTTTTAGAATACTCTGCAGTTGGCAGCTGAAGATAATACTGGATGGATATCATCAGATATTAAACCAAGTATGGCCTTTAATTTATATGAGTAAAAAAATGAATTTTATTATTTGGTTAGAACTGTAAAATTGACTAGGTATATATACATGTATGTACATATGTGTATATATATGTATATTTCAATCAAATCTTCATATCATTGGGATAACAGGAGTTTTGCATCTGTATAATTGGAGATTGATTGTGTAGACAACACCAGTAATAAATAAATAGGCTACCCATGATTATTTTTAAGTTTATATTCTCACTTTTGAAAGTTTTTGCACATACTGAGGAGTTCTAAATCAACAAGATAATTTTAAAGCAATGTTAAATGTTAATGTATAACCCCCCCCTTTCAGAAAAAGGTTAAATATTTATATTCTCCGTATAAAGTTGATACCCACCTATATAATTTTCTCTACATTTAACTTTCTATATTCATATATAGATACATAGTTTGTATGAAAATATTTTCCCCTAATTATTATTTCTTATCCGAATCTTAAAATTTGACTTTCACATGATTAATTAGTAAAATCTAATGTTCTGATTCTTAATATAATCAGCATATTGGTATTTACAAACAAAATCATTATAGAACCTTTCCATTATCGGAGGATTCTCTTCCATTTGGACTTTACTGCAGACATCCTTCATGTAGAACATACCTGATGCCAGTGAACATTATTGATACTTGTTGTTTCTTTTCATATTGATACCCAGATTGTTAAATAAAGTTATCTTTGTAGTTGCATTTGCCATAGAATCTTATACAATGTTATTGTAATGTATGCATGGGAGACACTTTTGTTGATAAATTTATGCATGAAATACCATGGAGAAATTGGCCAGGTTCTCCAAATTAAATCTCCCTGTACCTAGATACTTGGTAACTTCAGTGTAAATTTGGTCATGGGAATGATGGACAAAATTATTTTAAAATTTATTTTGAGATCAGGTATTTAAAATAGCAAAAGATTCTCAAAATACTTAGAAGCCTCATATACAGATACTTCAAGAAGAGTCAGAAGCTATTGAATGTGGCAGATGTTAAAAACATCACCAGAAAAATAAAACTGACAAAATTCTGATGTGAAATGATTGCCAAAGTGGGAATTGTTTCAAAATCATCTATGTACTAACAGTCAGGTCATTAGAGCAAAGGTTAAAATGAGTAGGAGATTAGAAAAAGTAAAATTTAGAAAAAAAAAATATAGCACAGGAATTCTCTTCTTACCTGTTGAAACAAGTTGTCAGTTGAAAAACTCAGAAATTGACAAACATGAAGATACTGACCAGAACCACCCATTCTTAGAGAAGTTTAATTTGTACAAAACACTCACTATGATGAATAAGGCACAAGAGTTCAGGATATGCCTCAGCCAATGTGAATAATTATGGAGTATTTCTGAGCTCCAGGAAACAAAGAAGAGAAATGGTTAAGTGTCAGAACTCTTGATTGAGCTATATGGCAGATGGCATAGTAGAGTGAGGGTCCTGGATTTGGAGTCCAGATTAACCAGGTTCAAATACTGATGCTTCCACTTAATAACCAGGTTCAAATCGTGGTTTTACCACTTAATAACTGAGTGACTTTTGGCAAGTGACTTGACCATTTTGCTCTTAAAATGAAGAAATAAATTATACTAGGTGACCTTGAAGATCCCATCTAAATCTGATTCTATTTATTATTAAACGGTATCCATTTTAAGTTTGTTACCCTTAAAAAATTTTTTTTTCGAAAAAGAAAGGCAAAATCTGCTTATTAACCTTATTTAGAATTATTTACAGTATTGGTTTAATAGGTAAATCACTTACATTCTCTGGGTCTCATTTTCCTCCTGAAATGAAGGGGCTTGGCTAAACTGAATGACCTATGAGGTCCCCTGCAACTCTGAATTTACCACTTAATTGTATTCTTCCCATTTTGATTTTTAAAAAAATTTCCAAAAGGAAGAGGAGAAAAAATTCATTTGTTGACCTTGTTCAGAATTACTTGCAGTATTGATTCAATAGCTAACAAAAGGTAGCTGGCAATACAATATAATGTTAAGCAGAAGCATAAATTCAGGGTTTCAGCTAGAGAGAGAAGACAATGCAAGATCTTGCTTTTCATTGCTTTCTTTTATTCTGTGATTTTTATAGGGTTTAAAAAATAAATTATGAGGGATTTCAAAGAGCTTTAGACATTATTTTAAAATATTCATTCTGCTTTTAGAAGTTTGTCTTTTCACCTCTCCCCAACAGTTGCTGCTTTCTCTTAGAGGATTGACTAAGTTATAGTAATAGGATGATTTCTGTCACAGAAATAATAGTGGTTGTTAGTCTTCAAGGTCAGGAGAGGGAATCAAAATAGTATATAAAGTTTTGCTCTTTAATAATTTTGAATCCATACATTCTAATTTCATTTTTCAACTGTATGAGTTTCTTTTCCTCCCCTTCATTAACACAATGTAGTTTTTAGATTATAATTAATCTATTTCTTTTTCCATCTTCTTTAAGCTAGATGAAAATGCAAAATAAGGTTGCCAATCTAGTCCTAAAGAGGGTAGAAACAATTCCATTAATTTCAATTCAACAAACATTTATTAAACACCCAATATTGATAGAACATTATGCTAAGATTGGGAGACATAACAAGATCAGATAAAAAGTAGGTGTTACCCACAGGGAGTTCACAATATCTTAAACAATTAGAGTAGATACTGTGGTATTAGTAGCATCATTCTCAGCTTAATATTTACCATTGAAATTTACTTGAGGGTTGTTTATTAGAATTAAAAAATTGTTTTTATTAAGAACACTGCTGTATATCCAACAAAAATAATTGTCTAAAGGTTAATATTTTACATAGTTACTATATTTAAGAGATGCAGATGTGTTTAATTTGTTATTTAATTTTTCACATTCAGGTTGACCTACATTTTAATTCCAATGAACAAGTAAAATTAATTGGAACTGTTGTTTAATTTAGAGATTGCAGTACTCTCCTGACCTGGTGAGCTTTATGATGGAGTTGAAGACGATTTTGGTAAGAAATTTATTCTGACATTGTATTACTGTGCTATCGGTTTTTACTGTTTCTCTAACTTCATTTTAAACTGACATAATTAGAATTTCAGATTCTCCCCTACCGCCCTATAAAATTACTGGTTGGGATAGTGTAGGTAGTACCTGGCCTGAACATCCATTCCCCTTAACCTGTGTTAATTCCTGGTGGAATTTGTTTGATTAAATAATAAACAAATACACACACACACACAGAGTACTTAAAATATATAGTACTTAATATTTGCTGTGGCCAGTTGGCAAAGGTCATGAATATACAGATAAAGTTTCTCTCAAAAAACTTTTGGCAATCCAAGGAGAGGTTAGGTTATTACGCTTAAAAATATAAAAGAAGTGTCAGATTTTGCAGGATAGTTGTGTATGTAAACTTACTAAGCTAAGAAATGTTTGAATGATCGTTCTCAAATTATTGAATTCAAATTATATAGCACTTGTATTTTTAGCGTCTTTGATTAAAAAAATAAAAGTTTGATGAGACATAGAAGGAGATTAAAACTAACAGCTAAGTGAGACCTTGTGGGCTTCAGTTTCCTTATCTGTAAGGAGCTGCATAGACCAAGTGATCTCCAAGGCCTTTGTTTAGCCTGTGTAAAATGAGTTTTTGCATTATGTGACTCTTAATATCCCCTACACATGCGTCTCTCTGTGTGTTTACATATGTATACATACATAGGTCTGTATAGAAATAATGTGTGTATAATATTATAAGCAGCTAGGTGGCCCAGTGGATAGAGCACTAGGCCTGGAGTCAGGAAGACCTGAATTCAAATCCAGCTTCAGATACTTACTAGCTGTGTGACCTTGAGCAAGTCACTTAACCCTGTATGCTTCAGTTCCTCATCTGAAAAATGATCTGGAGAAGGAAATGCTAAACCACTCTAGAATCTTTGCCAGTAAAACTCCAAAAGGTGGCACAAAGAGTTGGGCACAACTGAAAAACAGCTAAACAACAACAAGAACTGTATCTATGTGTGTGTACATATATACACATGTAAGTATGTGTCTGTGTCTCTGTCAGCACTTTTTAAATCCACATGGGGTCATGACCCACAGTTTAAGAGGAGCTGAAGGGGTCGTGAGTGGAAGACGTTTAAGAAGCCCTAAATGATGCAGTGGATAGATAGCTGTACCTGGAGTCAGGAAAACTCATCTCCTGAGTTCAAATGCAAGCTCAGACCTTACTAGCTGTGTCATCGTGGACAAGTCATTTAACCCTGTTTGCTTCAGATTCCTCATCTGTAAAAATGAAGTGAAGGAAATGGAGAATTGCTCCACTATCTTTGCCAAGAAAACCCCAAATGGGGTCACAAAGAATTGGACAAGACTGAAATGAATGAATAGCTCTGTGTGTGTCCTAAGAAGGAAGAAGAATTTCAAGAGATTTTTATTTGTATTTACATTAACTAAGAACAAATGTTTTTAAAAAGAAAAATGTTCATAAACTAAATACCTTAATGATTCATTTCCTTATGTTCACCTTGAGCCAGTATTAAAATATTGAGAAGTAAAAATAAAAATTAACTTGTCTAAGGGAAGTTTCCTTTTTTGTCTCAGTAAAATTAGGAGAATTAAAAAAAGACACTCTACAAGTCAAGAAATAGCATGCTGTGGAGAAGTTAAATGTATGTGGGAACTAGAGTAAAGTCATACAGCTTTGCCCTATTAAGCAGTCATTATGGAAAATAATTCCATTTATTCCCAAAGCCATCAGTCACAGCTGTACTTTTCACATAATTTGAAGAAATAATTATTATATTACAAAAGATGGAAAATGACTATGGACTGTTTATGTTTTAGTTTAATGTAAAAAATATTTCAAATTTGCCATCTCCCTTATAAACACAGAAACAACTCAGTTGGAACTCTTACCTTTAGAACTACCGAGACATGTTTCTAGGTCGCACAAAGTATTTAACGTTATATGTTTCATGTATATCTTTATAGGAAAATATGATCCTTCCTTTCTAACTTAGCTTACTTGTTAAAAAAAAAAAGGCAAGTATAGATTTCTGATTTTATTGCTCATCCAAGAAGTTGAGGTCTTAAAATGTAAGCTTTATTTGCAAGATTTTGGGGATTGCTAGTAATAAAGTGATGAGATTCCTCACTGATGAAGAAATTATGATGTGTGATTGATTTTAATGACTTAAGCAGTTATCAGATTTATTTTGATTGACATCAACATAACTATGAATTTTATACTGTCTTCAAGTTGTTACCCCTTCTGCCCACAGAAAAATGGATTGCATCTTTTTTATAGATAGCCACTAGTTTTATCTTTTCTGTAGAGACTGAAAAGCAAGGGTGATCATTCTGAACCATTGACTGAGCCTTGAATACTTTGCTATGAAAATTTTTTTTATAATGCTGTTTGGTTATAATGGGTAGAATGTCTTCATTGCTCTCACTATTATAATAGCATTTTTCTTCCAAAAGACATTTTTCTTAATCAGCACATCAACATAATTTCTAGTGGACCTTTATTTTTCTTTTGTGCTTGCATCTTGGACTGGACATGAAGTTCTGAAGAGGTATGTGATATCGTTGAGTTGATGGCTGGCCTCTAGTTGTTGAGAATAAATTTTGAGACAGATTGGTTTAATAGCCTGTTTTTTAAGCCATAGAAAACAGACCTGGCGTTTTTGCAGCAAATTACTTAAGATACAAGGACTAATGAAGCTTGATTGTTCTGGAGCCCTACTTTTTAAAACCTAGAGAGTACTTTGGCAACTTCAACATTGGGTTATTTGGCATTCCCTTCCCATCTTATGGAGACTTAATTGTAATAGTAATTTTGTCATTATAGACAAATCTATAATATATATCTCTATAGTATCTATCTATAATAATCTATAACAAATATGTCTCGATTTCTTTTTTTCAAAAAGCAAAAACTACAAAGAAAATCTAGTTTGATAATGGTATTTGAATGGGGGAGGGCAGTACCAGTTAGTTTTCCCTTATTGGGAGTCATTATGATATAGTAGAAATAGGAAATTCTGGAGATTTCAGTTCAAATCTCACCTCTGACACTAGCTGTTTGACAAGAGGCAAATTATTTCAACTCTGTGAGATTTTTTTTCCCTAATCTGCAAAATGGTATTACCTCCCAAGCTTATTATTTGCAAAGTACTTTACAATCTTGAAAATGTTATATATATAAATGAATAAGTATTATTATTAGTAAGTGTAAAGGATTTTCTGATTTCAGTTATTAGTCTTTCTGAGTAAAATCTGAAATTTCATAAAAAAATAGCTATAAGAGGTTAGGGTTAGGGGTGCTTGAGACTCCAAAATACCAAAACGCCGGGTCCTGCTGAATGAATTCGACTCAGGTCTTCTCTCAGCCAAAGAAAAGCAAAGTTTATTAAAAGTTTGCTTGTATTAGACACAGATTACGTTTGTGCTAGGAAATTCTATGGTGCTCTCACATAGCATGGAGACAAGATAGGGTCTTATATACAGAAAGGTTGTGGGAGGAATCTAGGGGTGGTCTAGAGGAGGAGTTTGGGGAGGGTCTTCAGAAGGAGTCAATGAGATCAGACTCCAGTAAATGAGTAAAGTTGTTGGAGGCTACCTGGAGACAGACAGTAGTGGGCTGGGCCAGTTCAGGGGTCTAACAGTTGAGGATCAAGGGTGGGGGCTAGCTGGATAATGGAGGGCCAAGCTAGTAACAAAGGTTTGGGCAGAGCCACAACGAAAGGCTTATGGCCTCATGCAAATGCCTCATCAAATGGGAAGATTCAATCAGAGTTCAGGGGGTTTCCCAGAGCCTGTGCCTCATCAATACCATTTGTAAATAAAGCAAGCACATTTCTCATTGCCCTTGTAACAACAAAAAATACTTAATGTTTAGCGCTTAATATTTTAAAGTTATACCTTTAAGTTTTTGGTTATTTTTAGCACAGTATTAAGCATTTTTAATAAAAATCAGTGTGGTATATGAAAGTGACAGTTCTCTGAGTTTGGAAGACCAATGGTCACATTTCATCCCTGACCTATATTGTCTGTGTAACCCAGAGCAGTCCAACTCTAACTCTCTATGGTGGCAGACCTACCTTGGTAAGGTACATTCCTCCCCTGGAGCTCCCTACACTCAGCAAAGCATATGCCCACTTAAAAAAAAATCACATTTTATAAAATTATTGAAAATGACATAGACTTCTTGTTTCCAGACATATATGTGTGTGTGTGTGTGTGTGTGTGTGTGTGTATATGTATATATATATATATTCTCATTAGGTCTTCATTGTACTGCTGGAATTTATGTGTAGGCATTTATAATCTCATAGATTTAGAGCTGGAAGGACCTCCAACATTTCCATTTTACAAATGAGAAAATAGAGGCCAGGAGAGGTCATACCTTTGAAGAAGTTTACCCAAAGAGGATTAGGGTTGCCTGAGACCCCAAAATACCAACATGCCGGGTCCTGCCAAAAGAATTCGACTCAAGTCATCTCAGCCAAAGAAAAATAAAATTTATTAATAGTTTGCCACATTGGGTAAGACTCTTAAGGAGCCTAGGTATCTGTGATGCTTGCATTGGGCAAGCAGGACAGAGTAAGTCTGTCACAGAATAAGTCTGTGCTAGGGCATTCTGTGGCCCTCTCACACCACATGGAGAGGAGATAGGATTCTTATTTAGGGGTGTTCTAGAGGAGGAGTTTGGGGAGGGTCTTTAGGAGGAGTTAATGAGGTCAGTGCAAGAGTGGATTGATATTTTGATAGGCTCAAGGGTGGGAAGCAGATGGACAGTGGAGGGCCAGGCTAGTAACAGAGGTTTGGGCCCAGCCACAAGGAAAAACTTATGGCCTCTGCAAATGCCTCATCAAGTGGGAAGATTCAATCAGACTTCAAGGGGTTTCCCAGAGCCTGTACCTCAAAGACTCAAGGAGAGCTCAAGGGGGGTCCCAGAGCCTACACCTCATCACCTTCATAAAAGGAATAAGTAACAGAGTAATTCAAATCCAGGTCTTCTGACTCCAAAATTTCCCTACTTTACCATCCCATCTCTTATAGGATTGTAGATTTAGAACTGGTAGTGACCTTGGAGGCCCACTGAATCCAGCCCCCTGATTCAGGTACAGAAAGTTAAATGCTGTACCCAAGGTGATGCAGTTAGTTAGTGTCTTTGGATTGGAACCAGCATCTTCCTTACCAAGTCCAGTACTGCATCTGCTACGCCATGCTACCTCTATTAACTTCACAATGTACTTTCACCTTAGAGTAGTTGTAGAACTGGAAGAGTCGTTTTGGTTGTTGGCCTTAAGACATTGTTCTCAAAATAATAAATGCAAGCTTGATTTTTTTTTATATAAGTTGTTTTAAAATCTAAAATCCTTCTGGGTAATTAATCACTTTATTAATAATGCTAGCATTTTATTGATAAAAGAGGTCAATGGTACTCTCAAATGCCAAAGACCCATCATGGTTGTGGGTTCACAGCTTATATGCCCTTGGAAGAGTGGGTATTCCTGAGGGTGGCAGTCAGTTCTGGTTGGTTAACAATTAATGAGGGAATGAATATTACTGTGAGAAATGGGATCGCTCCAGTGAGGGACTGAGAGAGTGATATCATGTCACTCTAGGACAAAGAGACTATATCTACACCCAGACCACCCCCAGCTTTGGGCAGTCTCATCAAAGAATCTAACCTCCACCCAAACCTGAATAGAAGACAATGGGCTTCCCCACCTTAGATTAAATTCCTTCTAAGGTTAGGTGGGGTCTAACCAAGATTGAGGAGAGTTAATTCAATCTCATTATCAGTAATGCCCTTTGAAATGAGGAATATAGAAAAAGGGAGAAGACTGGATCTTCCCAAATCATTGGTTATTAATAATCTTTTCACTCATTTTCATATTAATTTTCCATGGAGAGTAATGCCTTTGCAAAATGAAAGGTTCCCAAGAATAAAATGAAAATACATTTTCTGTTGTTGCTGTCTTTTCACCAGACCTGTGATTTCATTAGTGTAGCGATCTTCTTTCTAGGGAAGAGATTTCCTCTGCCAATGCAGATCAACAGTTAATGTAATTTAGCATAAAGAATTACCTGGGTGGCACTAAGAGGATGTAACTTATGTAGGGTCTTACTGTGGGTTTAAATTTGATAGCTCTCCAGTTTGTAACTAGGCCCAAAGGGAAACCAAACTGTGTATAACCTTTCATCCAGCAATTCTGCTGACTGAGTCTGTATCCCAAAGAGATCATAAAAAAGTAAGAAGGATCCACTTGTACAGAAATATTTCTAGCAACTCTTTTTGTAGTGCTAAAGAATTAGAGATTGAGGGGATGCCCATCAGTTGGGCGAATGGCTGAACAAGTCATGGTATATGAATGTAATGGAATACTATTGTGCTGTAAAATCACCAGTGCTGATGAGCACATGGATTTCAGAAAAACCTGGAAAGACTTACATGAACTGATGCTGAGTGAAGTGAGTAGAAGCTAGAGAATATAACAGTAACAGCAACATTGTGTGATAACCAGCTTTGATAGACTTAGCTCTTCTCAGCAATGTAATGATCCAAGACAATTCTGAGGGACTTGTGATGCTAAGTGCTAACCACATCCATAGAAAAAACTATGGAGTCTGAATGCAGATCTAAGCATGCTATTTTCACTTTTTTGTTGTTCTTTTTTGTTTTTTTTTCTTATGGTTTTTCCCTTTTGTATTGATTCTTCTTTCATAACATTACTAATGTGGAAATATGTTTAACATGATTGTACATATATAACCTATATGAAATTGCTTGCTCTCTTGGGGAGAGGGGAAGGGAGGAAAGCAGGGAGAAACATTTGGAACACAAAATTTTGCAAAAATGAAAGTTGGAAACTATCTTTACATGTAATTGGAAAAAAATACTATTAAGAAAAAAAATTGATGGCTCTCTTTTCTTGCCTTTCTCTTCCTCTCCCAACTTGTTTTTTTTTTTCTGAAAACTTAAATTTTCTGTCTCATCCCCAATGTTTTTCTTGTCGATTCCTTTCCTCCTTCTGTTGCACTCCTACACTTTCGTAATGCCTTCTGGCTTTTCTGACAATGTGAACACCAGAGTAATTTGTAAATATTTCTTACAGTCAATAAAATTGAGAGTATCTTAAAATATTTTTTTCAAATGCCAAATTTGTAAACGTTAGCAACTTCAAAATGGAGCAGTATTCATTGTTAATGTCAACTGCTCCATCGTTGTTGATTTTGATCTTGTTTTCTCTATAAATTTTAGTTGTAGTTTTTGACTATGTCACCTTAGAGAGATCAATAGAGAGCAATGTAGCTGTGACCCCAGTGAAACAATGATGTGGGTCCTTCATCCATTGGGTGTTTATCATGACCCATCAATTTTCAGTTTACACCTGTATCAGCAATGCAGTATTCACAATGCCTACAGTAACTATAAATATGCTGATATCGTTATTAATCACAAAATGGAACAGGCTCTCTACATAAGAAATATAGACAGTACATTCATTTAAATACCAGAAGACTGAGTCCCAAAACCAGAAAGTCAAAGCCAACC
>CM053585.1:84599470-84617965 GCA_028646515.1 Pseudochirops corinnae
AAACACCCACATCCTCAAGCCTTCAAACAGGACAGGCTACCTCAGGCAAAGATCCTTCTCTCCTCATGCACGCAACTGCTCAGAGTCCAGGCAGCTTGGTCCCAGCAGCTCCGGCCCCTGGCAGTTCCTGCCCCAGGCAGTCCTCAGCAGGAGTCCTTAGCAGAGATTCTGCCCTGCTCAAAGCAAAAGGAGTTCGCAGCCGCAGCCACTGCCTCTGCCGCTGCTTCTAGTCAGCACCGCAGGGAGACTAGCTTGGTTCCGGCGTTCTCTTGCTCCACCCCTTCCTGCTACATCAGCAAGCTCAAGGGGCGTGGAAGATCTTCAAATCCCAGTATCGTTACAACACCATGTGATTCTTTGGACTGTCTTCCATATGGCTTCCATCCTGTGTTCAGGGTAGGGTGGGCCTTCCTCTCATTCTCTTGACAGCTAGGTGGTATAATGGATAGTGTACTGGACATGGACTTAGGGAGACCTGAGTTCAAATGTGGCCCCAGATACTTATTATTTGGATGACCCTGGCCAAGTCCCTTAATCTCTGCCTACCTCAGGTTCCTCATCTGTAAATTGGGATAATAACAGTACCTACCTCCCAAGGGAGCTGTGAGGAAGAAATGAGATGATATTTGTGAAGTGCTTTGCAATTCTGAATATGCTGTATAAATACTGTCCGTTAGCTGTCATTATTGATGTGTGGGTGTGGTTTTTCCAGATGACTTTCCAGTTATTAATGAATGATGAAAAACCTTGGTGAAGAGGGAGAGAATACTATATAAAATATTAGAGCAAATGAGGGATGGGGGCCCTGCAGCTTTGAGGCCACATGTAGCCCTCTAGGTCCTCAAATGCGGCCCTTTGACTGAATCCAAATTTCACAGAACAAAGTCCATTAATAAAAGGATTGGTTCTGTTAAATTTGGACTCAGAAGGCTGCAGCCAAGGACCTAGAAGACCACATGTGGCCTCAAGGATGCAGGTTCTCCATCCTTGAATTAGGACATGGATAATTAGAACAGCTATTGACTATTTTGTTTCTTTATTTGGATAAGAATATACTAATAGGAAAAGATAGGGAAGCTCACTGAAGTAGTGAGTTTCTCCCTTTGTGCCAGTGAAGCGACTTGGAGCATTTCATGAGTTACTTTTTTTCCCCATGATAGATCCAGAAGAGTTTGAGGATAGGTATTTTTAGATGAACTTTTTTTATGGTCTGAGTGACGTTTAATGGATGGTGAAGGCTCAGAAATCTTAAATTCCCCTGCCTCTTCCCCCAGCATCCTCACTGACTTTCTTTATCACCTGATAAATTCTTTTAACTTGCCCATGCTTCACCAGAACTGAGAAATTTGAGTCAGCCAGATTTATAGGGTTTTTGGATTAACCCAGAGGATTTTAGTGAAATTGTTTGTGGTAATTTGATACTGAATCCATCACATTAGAGCTGATATGTGTATATGTATTTGTCTTTCTCTTTAAATAGGAAGTTGCATTGAAGAATAAACAAGAGCTGTATGCACCACCACCTCCTCCTCATTATTACTCGTGTCTTGTTGAAGAAATAGAAACTCTGGGTTGGGATAAGTATGTTTATTGTTTAATATTTCTTCAGTACTTCAAATATCTATTATTTCATTGTAGTGAGTAATCCCTCCACTGACACATCACAATGCATTTTTACTCTAGTGGGTGATCTTTGAGAGTTGCTGTGATTGACAAATATACCTCTTTGTGATTAAGACTGGTAAAGCCTAGGCTGGTGATGAGACTTTTTACTCTTAGTTAGCAAGGCTGGTCCTTGAACACCAGGCATCCTGCCCATTCTTGGGCCCATAGTCAAAGCCTTTTAGCTGGAAAGCACCTGCCAATGTTGCTCCATTGGCATAGTTTTTCAGAACTCTGAACGGCCTCTGTGTGACCCTGGGGCATCAGAGTAGGACTTGATTGGAACATGTTTTGGTTAAATAATATTAAGACTTAATATATTTTAGAAATGCCTTTGCATTTTTTCACTCAGCAAAATTCAGCACGTTGCCTTCAGAGAAGCATTGTTCGTTTAACTTTATAACTATGTAGGTTGAATTTCATTACATTGTAAGTTCTCATCCTTTTCTTTGACTGTTCTAAAATTATGAACTAGAAGGTTATCATATATAAATAGAGTTGGAATCTCATCAAGTTAGAAGTTCCTTCAACCATATAGATCATCACTTATTTGTGTTTGCCAGGTTCTCCCAGAAGTCAGTCTAGGTTGTCTACCCCATGCTGTGGATGCCTTCCTCCATTACTCCTGATTTCTGTTCACTTGTCCTGTCTTGCCCTTACTATAAGGCCAGCTTATTTTCTTTTCCTTATAATTCACAGGTTCACATATAAACCTCTTTTTGTTCTACTTTGTATGTGCAATAAAATCAACCTGGCTGTGGTTTCTGGAATGAGTAGGACTGGTGGTTAAATAGACACAGGGAAGACTTTAGAATACTAGTGATGGAGGCCTTGGCTAAGATGGTAGCCTCATACTCTAACTGACTATCATAGGGAGTTTAGAACCATTATTTTACAGATAAGGAAATCAAGGCTGTGCAAATGAATTGCCAGCAGCACCCAGGCAGTAAGTGGCAGAGGAAGATTGCCAAATTCAGTGCTCTTTTTTGGAGTCCAAAGTAATTCCAAGACTTTGATTATGGGATCATGGAGGAGGGTGTTGCTATTGACAGCAATGAGGAGTTTAAAGGGTAGGACCAGGAGCTGTTGATTTTATTCTTTTTTTCACATTGAATTTGAAGTTATGACAGGACATCTAAGTAGAGACATTTTGGGAGAAGGTAGAAACAAAGATTTGGAAATTAGTAGAGAATGTGAACTAGAGTTGTAGACTTGTTAACCAGGAGCATAGGACCTCTAATTTAAATTGAGGATGGATTAAAAGTATATAAGTGTAACTAGAGAAGAGAGTGTTAAGGATTGTGCTTTGTCGGGAGGTTGGAAGAGAACCAGGCGAGTTCAGTGCCATGAAAGCCAAGCGAGACAGTTTCAAGGAGAGGTTGATCAACACTGTCAGATGCAATTGAAAGGTCAAAGAGGGTGAGGATTTATACAGATTAGTAAGTCTGGTTATAATGATGTCGTTAGCAGGAGAGCCAGTTTAGTTCATTAGTGGGAGCCAATTTCTAAGCAATGAATGGGAAGGAAGTGGGGAGTTTTTCTTTTTGGTCTACTGCTTGATTTTCTGTATCTGGCACAATTTATTTTAAGTCCTTGGCACATCATAATTTGAATGACTAACTCAAATGATTGTAAACTTGAGGGCTTTTCAGAATTATAATGTTAGCTAGAATCTATTAATATTTGGGAAAATTTATACAAGATTTTCATCCTATGGAACTAAGAAGCACGTAGCTGTTTGAGGGTGAGAATTGTCTTTTGTTTTATCTTGTATCCGCAGCACAGTGTAGATACTTAATAAGTACTTGTTGGATTAGAACTTAGCATCTCTTCCAAATTTACCCCTTTTCTGAAGTCTCCAATTTCTCTTTAGGCCCTCACTTTCCTTCTACTCATCCACATTCATAGTCTCTGTCATCCTTGATACCTTCTTTTTCCACAGTTCCAGTTTTAGTTGATTTTACTTCTGCAACGTCTCTCAAATTTGTCTCTTCTACACTTCCATGGTCACTCCTTTCGTTTAGGCTTTCATCCTCTCTTACCTGAAACATTGCTGTAGTCTCCTGATTGGTTTACATTCCCCCAGTCTCTTCCCTCTCCAAATATTATCCACAAAGCTACCAAATTAATATTAGAAAGATCCAGGCTTTATGGTGACAATCCCTAATTCAGAAATCTTAACTGGTGCTATATTATCTCTCAGATAAAATACAGCCTGGCATTTAAAGCCTCCTGCAGACCCACTTTCCTCTTAAATTAAGGATTATTTCATATTGTTCTTCCTGCACTTATATTTTAGTTTAACCTGACCTAATTATTAGATATTTTCTCTCTTTTCTTCCTGTCTTTTTACAGACTGTTTTCCCCCATGTCTAGAATTCACTCACTCTTCACCTTTGTCTCCTAGTTCCCTTAGCTCACTCAGGTGTCACCGTTTACCTGAACCTTTACTGAGTCCAGTTGTTGGGTTTCTTTTCTTCCTCAAATTATCTTGTTTTTACTTCTCTTTCCCTCTCTCCATATATATATGCATATATTTATACACACAAATATATGTATATATGTATGCATAAATACTGTATTTCCTTCAGTAGAATGTAACTCCAAAACAGCACAGTCCTAGCAACAATTTAATAAATATTTTATGACTTGAATCAAATATAAGTATATTATTATATTTGTTTTTAAATGTATTATTGAGGGTAGAGTTCTCTCTTGTAATAGAGAATTCCAGAACTTTAGTATGATAGTATAAGAAAGTCATACTGTTTTTTAGAAGATAGTGTATAGACCTAACTCTATTTTTAAATTAAAAATTTGGTAGTTTTACTTTTACAGAATCCTTTTTGTCAAAGGATATGGTCAGAACATTTCTTTGTAGCACATGTGAACTCTGGAATTACTCTTCTACCTACCCTCCTCTCTCCCTATTCCAATTCCCCTCCCCCTCCCACCCCCCATTACACTCCCCTCCCCCCCCCCCACACTCAATAGCAATACTATGTCCCTAGAGATTAGGGGTACTTTTCTAATGCTCAATAGTTCATGAGCCTCCAACATTGTGCTTCCTGCTTTGATTATATATTCATATAAATTATGACTTGACTCCATTAGCTTTTAGAGAGGGGTATTTTTTAAAAAGAAAAAAATAGTTTAAAATATTCCTTTCCCCTCCTTGCACCTTCCCTCAAGTTTGTGAAACAGTCTCCTGCCGGTACATTTAGAATCCAAGGGAATGATGGTTCAAATTTAGGGACAACTTCTACAAAGGGATAACTCATAGTTACTCAGACACCTTTTCTGGAATCTTCAGAAGGTTCCCTTTAGGTATGGTGTGAATTTTCTGCTGAGCTCTTTTGTAATATTTATCACTAACAATAGGTCCCATTTATATAGAGCTAACACAGGCCCTGTGCTAAGTGCTTTACGATTATTATCTCCTTGGATCCTCAAAACAACCCTGGAAGATTGATCCTATTAATAGATGAAGAAGCTAAGGCAGATAGAAGTTTAGTGACTTGCATAGGGTCGCATAGCTGGTAAGCTTTGAATATGTGTTCACTCAGTCCTTGCTTCCTAATGCAGGAGCTGCCACCAGCTGCTGGTTTCCCAAGGATACTGGGAGAATGGGAAATCCCAAATCCTCTTGAGCTCTGAAATTAGTGAAATTCTTTTCAGATCAAGGGGAGGGGAGAAGGAAACCAAAGCAGAGACTAAAATGTTCTTTTCTTTCCCCCCCTTAATCAGTGCCATCTCAGTTTTTCTAGAATTTTTTGTCTCATGCCAGACACTCAGCCCTCCAATTCTAGAGTGTTTGGTGGTTTTTTTAGAGGCCACTGAAGGCATGACCAGGCCCCTCAGCCAATCTGAAGTGTTTAGGCCTTGTTTTGAACCTAGTGAATCATCCAGATATGTTCTTACCTGGTAAATATCAATCAGAGTGTGGCACTTTATTTGGAGTGTGTAGAGTGGTTATCTATGCTGACTTCCACCCTTACATCTTTTCTTCTTTCTTTTTTTTAATTCAGTGTAAATTTTTATGACAGTGGAAAAAAGAATCAAAAGCTGAACTTATTTTTGTTGGTATTTGAATATGTAAACAAACTAAAATAAAAACCCCCTTTTTTTTCCAGAGGGGCAGGTGGATAGAGATAGGACATACAGGTTCTCATATTGAATTGTAAAGGTGAATGACGCAAATAGAGGTCTTGATAGCATCTTCTCCACTTCTCACCATGTAATTTTGCAAAATGTTTTTTTAAAGAAATGTAGCTGAAAACATCAATGTTGCCAGTAAACAGGGTTTCCATTTCAATAGTGGGAGCATCCAAGAATTGAAGGAATCAAGTAATTCATTTCAGCAAAACAAACTTTGGAGCTAGGTAGGACGCTTATTTACTCCAGCTACCATAATGCTCTCAGATTATGAAGCCACCCAATGCTGATGAGAAAGAGACTCTCCAGACATTTTATTTAGTAAATGAAGTGTGATCTCCCTTTCGGCTCAACTGCTCAGCAATTCCAATTAATCTCTTCTATATAGATGGATTATATGACCTGTTATGGAAGAAAAGAAATCCCTCTCTACTCTTTCATTTTACCTAGATCTGTCAGAGATATGTTATTTTTTAAATGCACAAGCATCTGCTAGGAAAGAGGTCCCAATTGTCAAGAGTTCTTGTTAAATCGAACAAAACTGGTTCCCCCTTCTCATTTTATGGTAATTGTGAAACAGAGGTGAGATTGCACAGGGATAGTAAAATAAAGCTATCTGGTTTCAGTTAGGGTTTTTAAAATTTCTCCCCAAAGATCAGGGTTGATGTTGGTGCCTCCCTTGGAGTAGATCAGGCATCTCTTGTATTGTTTGTATTTTTTAAGCCATGTGAAACCGATCTCATTTTTCTTTCCTGTTACCTATAATAGAAAGAGCTTTGAAAATCTTAAAAATATTGTATTTTAAAAAGTCACATAAATGATAGGTGATGGTGGTAGAAATAATACCAATGATGATGATGGTGATGATAATAATAATAATGAAGACTAGATCTGGAGTTTATTTTTCACATTTCACATTTCACAATTCTAAATAACAAAACTATTTTAAACCTAGACCCAACATACCTAGGGATCACTAACCATCCAGCCCAGAGATCATCACATGGTGCTAGATAGCAGAATACACAAGAAAGGCACACGACCTTCCCCATCTGCCCCATTCTTCATCCCACCAACCTTGATCCTGTCTGAATCTTGCTTTCCTAGTATTTACTGTAAGAGCCTTTGGACCTTAGGGTCTGGGTCATCTGCCCTCCAGTTATATCCTAAGGACAAACAAAGTTTCCATTTGCACAGTAGCTGAATTCCCCCATGTGTATTCTTTCTTCTACTTAAAATGTGAGGTCTTTGAGAGCAGAGTCTGTTTCACTTTCTTTTGGTATATAGTAAAAACTTAATACATGATTTTTTTCCCATTCTATAAACATTTTGAAGAAAGCTTGTGTGAATACCTGACTATATACCTGTGACTGATGCAGTGTTTGGTACCTTTCTGGTCAAACTCATGAAATGTGAAAAATGTTACTCGCTTATTGGGAAACCACCAAATCGCCAGATATTACCCAATATCTGGATAGATAGGTGATGTCATGTTGATACACTCTCCTGATAAATAAATGGATTTTTGGTATTTGGCTGCCAGGGGTGATGTTGGGGGAGGCATTGCTAGGCATATAAGTAGATCAAAGATTTTTTCTAAGAATACTTTTTCAAAAAAATCTTCATATTGTATGTTAAAGTTTAGAACCATGAGTTGCAAATGGTTTTTCTTTCGCTTCTTCTAGCTAAGACTTTGTGCCCTCTTTGGTTCAAATCTATTTTTCACTGCAGAAAAGAGAGCTTCACAATTTCTTGCCCAGCTTCTCTTGCAAAAAAGCCATTTTCCCAGCATGCCAGCTCAAGTGACTGGACTCACATATAATGGTATAAAAAAAAATTGTTACATAGGTCAGGAGGCTAATGCTAGTTTTGAACTCTAATGGGTCTTGCCATCAGTCTAGGTGATAAGTTGTGCAATACTCTTAGACTGCTTTTTATCTTTACAAGAGAATGGTATTGTAAAAATGTCAAAAAATATCCGCATGCCCAGTTCACTAGTAAATATACTGCTAAATTTGAACCTTTTTGGCAGTAGCTTATACGACTCAGGGGACCATATTTCCACAGAATGATGTATTTCAAAGTGTATTGGTCTCCATTGTAGGAAATTCATGTTTCTGTAGCAACTTAAAACCAAAACAACTGTGCTTATGCTGTATGTTTAAATTATTAGTTATATGGACCAAGGTTAAGTGTCAGAAGTATATTGAATATACTTCCTTATATTGAATGTATATTGAATAAAACTTTTTTTGTGAAGGAAAATTTATTGGAAATAAGTCAGGTTGTACCTGTACTTGTATAGCATTTTCCTTAGAGGATCAATTTGTGTATATGAACTAATATCAGCTGGATATTCTACAAGAACAGTATTGATAATAAAGGAGAAGTTCATTGAGGAGAAAAACAAATAAAAAAAGCATAAAAAGCTCATACTATATGAAACTGCAGAAATGGATCAAAGAGTTTGACAGGAAGTTTAATGTGTACCTAAGTAGAGGTTGACAGGAACATGCTGTGTGTGCCAAAGGTTCCAGTGATGGAAAACTGAAACATGGTGCTCACTGACCACAGCGTGAGCCTTGACACACATTGTAAATAACCCGGAGATATATGACTGCATTAAGCACCAGGCCGGTGTATTAACAGCAGTAAATCTACAGCCGCAGAAATGGCTGCCACGCAGGACTGCCTCTGATTAATATTTGTAATAGATTAATAGGAGCACAGGAAAAAAAATCAAATTGTAATTCCCCTAAATGTTACCGTTATTTTCTTTCTCTTTCTTCCACAGACTTGCATATGTGGATGCTTCCTTTAGTACCATCAAGTTAAAAGCCAAAGACACTTCTGGGAGAGAACATCTAATCACTCTCAAGCTAAAGGCAAAGGTGAAGTTTTGTTTGCATTTAAACGATTATCATTGACATGGTAGTCATGCTTTACACTTAACAATGTTTTGTGATTAAGAAGAAAAATATTTTCTTCATAACAACTCTAGAGGCAGGTAGAGCAAAATTATCCCTGTTTTCCATATGAATAAGCTGAAACTGAGTGTGGTTTAGTGTTTTGTCAATTATCATGCAACTGGATGGAGATAAGACTTCCACTAAGCCCAGATCCAGGTTCCTCTCCAGTAGACTATTGTAGAATGTTAGCTGTGTCAGTTAACCTGAGAAAACTAATTTTTGGATTTCTTTATCTCTTTCTCATTTCAATGAATTGACTTTCTATTGTTATCTCAAAAGATCAAGTAACTTAAAAGGAGTAATTAATGATTTGACAGAATTCCTTTTGTTATTTTGATTATTTTGTCACAATTTAAGAATGAGGCTGGGCACACAGCATGAGAAAATACAGATATTACTTTTTAAGGAATTTTCATTTAAAATGTTGAAGTTTGAAAGTCCTTTGAGTTATTATGTAGATGAAACCTTCCTCTTATTTTCTAAAGACCAAATACAATATTATTCACCACACATTGAGCATTTAGCAAATGGTAATTCGTGATCAATAATCACTATACCTTTTTTTAAATAGGCATTTTTACAGGTAATAGTGCTAGAAACTTCTGTTGGTTTTCAAATGAAGATATGGATTTAAATAGTTTTATTCGTATTAGATTAAAAAGCTTTGGAGCAAAGTTGTGACTGGGAGTTCTTTGTCAAGCTTTTTAGAACTCGTTTGAACCAACTAACATGTCTTTTTGATAAAAAGAGTTTATTGTTTTAGAATTCATATATAAATGGCTGGAACACAGTTTCTCTGTGCATATTAAAATAGTAGTATTAACTGTTTTGTCAATTTAGGCCTATCTGTACAATATACATGTATGTGCATGAAAGTAGTAGTCAGAAGTATGAAAATTGAATGTTTCCACATCTGGAAACAGCAAGTCCTGGCATCATTCATATTTTGAAATTAGTACAAAATCGTTATACTGGAAGTTTCTCCTATCTCAAGTGCCAGAGTTCCGCTGATCTGGAGTCCTTGGCTGAGATCTACTGGGATGCTGCTGACAACTTAAGTCCACTAGGTGCTCTTGAATAGCCATCCCTTTTTCCCTTTTGCCTTTGTTCCCCTCTGTGAAGTTCCTTTCCTTTCCATATTTCCTTTGTGTTTTATATTCCTGAATTTTTTTTTTCCTCTTTGATATATTGTAAAAACTTTAGGCAGGTCATGCCTGCTATAGAATTCTTAGCATATTGGCAATCAATACTACTCAATAACAATGTGTTCAGTTTACTGACCCAGAACAATGCTATTTTACTTTATTTTGATGGTCCTGGGATGTAGTTTTTGAATAATAATTGGAATAGACAAGTTTCTGTAGATTAGAGGCTTACATAGTAGTAACTAGGGAAACATTAGAATATGAAGAAAATCAGGACATGTAACTTTTTTATTGTACTTAGTAGTAATCAATCAACTCTATTTCAGAAGATTGTAGTGATGAAAAGATCAATTGTGTTTGTCCTTTTTAAAAATGTGTCTGGCATTTAAGCTTGCCACAAGAGAAAATTAATATATAAAAGCGTGTGCTGGGTGACACAGAAATTTGATATCTGATGGTTCCCATATAAGACATGTTGAGAAATCACTCCATTTATCAGTCCCTACCCCTTTGCTTTCTTTCTTGCTCTCTTCCCCTCCTTCTTTCCATTTAATTTTGAATAGTATAATAGAATTTTAAGACCACTTTGTGTTAAAGTTGTAAGACAGAATAAATAGGAAATAATCTTATTTTAAGAGAAGTGTAGCAGTTGTGTTTTAATTGGCATAATATAATCTCACTTTCCATTTTAGTTAATAGGAATGCTCTCCCAAGTCTTTTTATCCTCAGAAAAAGTCTTATAGTGACAGCCACCAAGACTTTTCATGAAACTCTGTTTGTTTATAAAACAAACAGAAAAGGTATTTGTTATTGCAAAGACTGGAATGGATAAAATTTTAAATTCTGCTTACTGATTATCATTTTGTTTGACTTGCTGTTTATCATTCTTTATATGCTCTCCTACTTCTTAAATAGTAAAAGGGATCATAGAATTTCAGAAGGACTTTTTCGGGTGTTACCTTATGCAGTAGCCACAGCTGTGATAGTAGAGTTCATAAGTAAAAATAAGGTTCTAAGAGAGTTGGAAATGAATTAAGTGATCATATTTTCTTTTCCTCTCGAAAGGAAAGAAGTCAGCATGCTTCTGGTTGTAAATGGGATTGTTTATTAGGATCTCAGCTTTAATAGAAACAATGAAAGTTGTTGCAAGGAAGTTTCTCTTGTACGGATATTTTGTTTCTAGAATGTCAGTTATGCAATGATAGATGCAACTGTCCATTTAAAGTATGTGATGCAACTCATCAGTTCAAACTGAGTTATAGACTATGAGAGAAGGGCAAAAGTTATTTTTGCTAACCTGAAAATAAGTGGCCTGTCATTTTATATAAATAGACCATCTCTTTTCTAGGTATGGAAAATAAGAACCTGAGTCAAATAAGGCGTCACTGAGTAGCCTCAAAGAATACAGAAATTAAATACTATTAGAGTTGAAATGGTTTAGTTATTGTTCTCACAAAAATTTTGTTCAAAGGCCCTTATCAAGCCTCAGTACCTTGGAGCTATTTTAAACTAAATGAAACAGGCTCAAGATGATCTCTACCAAAGAACAAAGTGAAAGAAAGAAATTTCTTTTCCCACCCTTTTGATAATACATATTGACACTCCTCACACACACACACACACACACACACATCACCAGAAGACTTTATGCTTTATTGTTTTAAAAATATCTTTGTGGGTTTTTTTTTTAATTTTTGTTGTGAGTCATCTAAGATATATAAGTAAAATTGCCTTTTTAATTTCAAAGGACAGCCTCAATTTCTCCTTTCAAATTCAAGGAAAATCAGGATTCCCTACGAAACAGATTTATCCCAGTTGAGCACTTGGGGTGGGAATACCCCCCCAGCATCACCCTGCTTTGTGTTTCCTTACCACAGGACATAGCAATACCACCTGAAGCTAAGAGCCCAAGACAGAAATCTTATGCCGAGTTTTCTGTGAGGAAAAAGTCTCTTAGAGTCTAAAGAATGCCCCTGATTCTGTAGCAACTGCTGCCATTGATACTTAGTAGAATGTCACATTATAATAGTCATCATTCATTACCCAAGAAGGTATTTGGTCACTCTAAATTGAATATTTCAGTCATCTCTGAAAAAATACTTTATGTCACTTAGAGCCTTTTTAGTCGTTTAAAACTTCCATGTAAAACTCAAGTTGAGAATTAGGTGGTGACTCTGTGGTAGTATTGTATAAAAGTATATACACTGGCTATGGAAAGATGTCTTAAAGTTTGGTAAAGTACTGTTCAGGTACATTACTGCCTGCAGGACATTTACAGATACAGATAAAGCATCATGAAAATGGGTGTGGCGGGTTTCTATTCTTTGTATTAAAGTTACTGATTCATAAACTAGGTACCAATCTTAGGGAACTTTTTTTTTTCAGTGTAGGGGATAAAGTTTGATGAACTACTTAATTAACATCTCATGAAGCAAATTTTTTTGAGTAAGGAATTTTTTTTAAGTGGTTGATAGTTTGTCTGAAAAGATTTCCTGCTCATTCATTTGCAAGTATTTTTACCTTCAAAAGTAGAGCAAGAGCACTTGACTTGTTAAATCAGGCAGAGGGCCTGAGTAGAGATGAGCTTTGTTTCTTTCATCAGACCTTTTGTGCCTACTTTGATATAGATTATATATTTAGGCATATAGTTGTTTAATAGGACACCATCAAGATTAAAGATTGAGCATTTACCTTACTTTTTATTTGCTTCACTTTGAATTGAAAGCCTATGAAGTTGTGGATGCTTTTTTAAGCAGAGACTTTTGTGAAAAGAATGATGTGTCAAAGTAATTAAATGCCATTCTTACATGCTATACCCTTCTTCTTTACCTTACTTGCATTACATTGTTTAGTCTAACATCAAAAGTACTGAAAGGAAGATAGATTTACTGTGTATGATTTACAATGCTTAATTCATACATTCAACACATAACAGACTGACACTTTTTCAAAGCAGAGTTTCCTACTAAAGAGACTATAATGTCTTGTGACATAAGAACTCTCGCCTTGAACTCAGCATTCTGTTTCAGGGACAGGTGTATGAGAGGCTTCATGCTAAATAACTCTTATAAGTTCTCTCTCATATAAAAGGTAAAAAAAAGAAGCAGTATCTTTCAAAACTAAAGTTAAAAGTTAAATTAGGGAGTAAGATTTAAAGTTCTTGAACTATATTTCTAGAACCCACTGAAATGACTGGGTGCATGGGGATGGGCAACAACCCTAATCTTTATTAGATTGATATATGAAAAAACAAAACAAAACTTGGCTTTAGATTTTAGTGAATAAACAAATAGAGGAAATTAATTGACATCCATTTTGCTCTTTGGGAGACCAGAAAGTTTAAAAGGATAATGAAATTTCATCATTTTGTTTGTTATTGTTATTTATTTTTTAAAGTTGGTTTTTTTAGTATTACAAAAGATTTTATAGAAACAGTAGTGGAAGAAAATAGTGAAGTTATTTAGATGTAGTTGAAGCCTAAGATATTACTTGATTCTCTCTTATGGAGGCTTTCTTCCTAAGTCATTTCTTTCTCAGGTGCTTTTCTGAAGACCATGAAGGGTCTTACAGTTTTTAAAATATTTGCTGGTAAGATGATATGCTTTTCTGTTTAACATAATGGCCTATGTACATTTATTTCCATTTATGTCCAAAGCCATGAATGCTACATATTTAATGCAAACTTCACGACCCACTTGCTGTATTTGGTTGGTGCTTTGCTTCAGTATGAGAGTTGATGTTTGTTGATGGACTAACTGACTGTTCCCAGCAAGCAGTAGTGCACAACGTAGGGAAACTAAATACTTACCACTTTTTAAATAGTTGAGGGCCCCACAAAATGCTCTAATTATTTTGTTTGGAGTGATATGAATTATTAGAAAGTCAGATATGTTTACCAGAAGGTAAATACAAAAATACACTCTAGTGCTAAATATAAATGATTTTCGTACCATCTGAGACTCAGGTTATCTGCATTATTGTTCCCCTCCATTAACTTCATCAGTCAAGACTTGACTGTCAGTTGGCTCTTATCACTACATCACATCTAAGCTGTTCTGTAGTTTTTCCTTTAAATCATTCTACATATCAGGTTATATCAGTGTATCAATAAATATTTTTTTTAACTGAATCAGTTTTAGATTGTAAGTTACCAAGAGGCTTAAATCAATACCTTTCTTTGTATAGCACTCAGCAGAGTAAAATCTTCATTTTAACACTGAGCTCTTTTGGGGTGCTAATAAATTTCCATTCCAATTCTTGTTGGTGACCTGGCACTTCTATGCTTATGCAAGAAAATACTTAAAATTGGGAGGTAGAAAAGGGATTTAATATGAAACACAAAAACAGTGTATATCTTTTTTCATCACAAAGTTTTTTCTTAAATTCAGTATCCTTGAAGGAAAATAATGAAAAAATTATAAATTTACCTATAAAAGTAACAAATCCTAAAACTGAACTCTTAAGAGATGAGAAAATATTCCACAACTTCCTTTAAATGAACTCCACCTAAACTCTTTAAGACGTGATTATCTCTTCCTAATCTAAAACCCCAGGAAGATTCTATGGCTTCCTTTGGAAGCTTTAAATCCTTCTTCTTTATCATGACTGTGGTAGAGAATCTTCCCTCTCCAGAAAGACCTCACTTTGTGAGATTGATTTCAGACCTAAGATTCTATTAATGTCAGATCATTTTCAGATTTTGGACTTTATCAACCCTGAATGGACCAGTCTTGCATTATTTTCTTTTCCTTTCATTAGTTTCATCTTCTTTATTTTACTTAAAGTTATTCATGTGTTTTTTTAAAAAGTGAATCTCAACCTTTGTCTCATCTTAAAATGCGATGCGTCAATATGGAAAATTGTTCTTTGATGATAAAATTATCTGTATGAGTTTCATTGTCCTTCTATATCTGTGTATATTTTTTATTGTTTTAGGAGATTACAACAACAAGCATTTAATTAGAATTTCCTATATGTATAACTCTGTGCTAAGGGTGATACAAAGTTTAGATAATACAACCTCTGTTTTCATGGAACTTAGAGTCCTGTAGGACTACCTGCTTACACAATGTCAGAAGCTTTCTGAGATTGCCAGATTGAAAATTATGTATAAAACCTTTGCATTTGAAATAGTCAGGTCTGTTCTGTTTTAATGGAAGCCACATAACCTGAAAGACAGACAAAGAGGAGCAGAAATGGTTGAAGTTGTCCCTTTTTTTTTCCCCACAGTATCCAACAGAATCACCAGATTGCTTAGTGGATTTACCGCTTCCTTTTTCTGTTTCCTGGACACCACAGGTAAGTTCTTATGTTTCCTATTAGCTGCAGCTTCACTCATTTTTGAAAGATACATTTATACTTAGATTCATCATCTTTGCTGGTTTGTGTAGGGGACAAAAATCAATGTTCCAAAAATTATGATTTTGTAAAAAAAAAAAAAAAAAAGATTAAATGTTGTTAGTGAAGTTAGAATGAATTCTGAGACTCTTTGAGAACTGATGAGAGTTTTAGAAACAATGCTTTTGGCCTTGAAAGTAGAAATTCTTTCAGGTTAATTTTTCTGAATGTTCCATTTCTTTAGCTAATTGGGACATTTGGCACAAAAATTCTATCTTGAAAGGCTTTATTTTTTAATTTAAAAATTTTAACATTTGCAGGTCATCTTTAATGGAAACACTGTTAAAACTCTTTCCTGAAGCAGCAGAAATGCCACTGCTACAATATAGATACAAAATCTCATTAATGATAATGTAAATAGATGTTGGGTAATTGATTTTTTTTTTTAACTGTCTGCTCCTACCTATTTCAAGTTCTGTTTTAGTGCTCCTGGACTTTAAATTTAGACGATCTTTCTTTTCTTTTCTTTTTGTAAAATAATAGACATGGCTTTGTGGCATCCATATTAAAAATGGGTAATTTTCCTTATGGTCCCTGTCTTCCTGCTGGGTTGATAATGTTTTGATGTATTTTTCTTTTGCTCTGATGAGAGGTCTGCTGCTGCTGCTCTGACATATTCATTTGGATGAATAATTATAACTTGCACAATGTCAAGCTGAAGATGGTAGGGTTTTGTGCGTCATGACAAGCCTAGTAGCCAGTGCAGGTGTCTCACAGCGTGATCAGCAACAGCCAGTGTATTCTGGCTCGGAGGAGACATTTAGAGTAGTAAGAAATCAGCACCAAGGGCAGCGCTGCTGCCGCTGCCTCTGCTGCTGTTATATGTGCCAAATAAACACAAAGTGCTTCTCAATGACAAGGGCTTGAGCACTACTTATTTTGGTTATTTACTTTTTTCATTAACCGAATGGATTTTCTTTTCTACATTTTAACATATAAGCAGCCTATCGAGTTCATTTCTCATTACGTGGCTCTACGTTTAAATAACAAAGCCAGAACAAACAAACCAAAACCAGCTTCAAACTCTGGTGCTAGCCATTCTCTACTTAGGTTCTTCTGGGGAAATTAGTAACTGAGGAAGCCATGAATTGAATGACAAAGCCTTTTTGTAAGATAGCAATGTCAAGGACATAATGGTTATATCAAAATCAGTGTATACTGATGAGAGCTTTGATCACATTAAAATGGACACCAGTAATCAGAGTTTTGCTTGCACATGTTCTATTAAAATAGTTCAGCCTAGGACAAATAGACTTTACACAGGTTCTTGGTATTTTCAGACCTCACATGTTACAATAGGTTGTGAAAATCTAATGTTCTTGGAAAAACACCACAAGTCCAAGAACTTAATGGAAAAGGCTCTGGCTGATTATCTGATGGTGAATAAAATATTTGTAATTAAAGGAAACATTTCTATTTTATAGTGGAGATCCATAAGTTAGAGCAGCTGAGTTAGGTATCCTGGATTTTGTTTATATCTCATCCACTGACTTAATTGCATGAATATGAATATGTCATGTGACTACCCTTTACCTCAGCTTACATAAAAATCATCTGTAAATAATGAGCTGGGGTTTTTTTTCTGACTAGGAATAATAAGGAAAGTCATTGTTATTAAAAAATTAAACTTCTAGATATAAATTTTTGGGCTAGATCAGTGTTTAAATTGGAATAAGCAGGTGAGGAGGGAGGGAAAGAATAAACATTTATATAGTGTCTGTTATGTGCCAAGTGCTTTTTACAAAAATCTCTTTTGATTGTCACAACAACCCTGGGATGTAGGTGCTATTATTATACCCATTTTACTGTTGAGGAAACGGAGGCAAAGAGGGGTTAAGGGTCTTACCCAGGGCTGCACACCTGGTATTGGTTTCTGATTTAAACAATGCTCTTCCTGATTCCAGGCCCAGTACTTTCCATTGTGCCATCAGCTTATCTCTAGGAAACTCTTGTTGAGGAAATTCCCTCTACCAGTACAAATCAGTACCTAGCCTTTAAACTTGGAGTCTTAAAGAGTTGTCTGGGGAGCTTAGATGTTCAGCGACTTGCCAAGGATTGCACAGCCAGTTTGTGTCATAAGTGGGACTTGAACCCAGGTCTTTCTTATTCCAAAACCAGCTCCTTATTCACTATGCCATTTCAAAAGGTCGTGCCAGTATGATGCAAACTCTTACAAGTCCTACCAAGCTGGAAATGTTGTTTGAGTACTGCCTCGCCAAATTTGGAGAGATTTGTTACTAGGTTAGCTGCTCGAATTTAACTTTTCTTAACCACAGCAACTCAAGAAACCATTTAATAAGATATAGTAAAGTGGCGATCCATATTGATGGAGAAAGTACCTATCTCAGTAAAGTCATGGGTCCTTGAAAGATGCTTAAGTAATTTAGACATTTGATTTTAGATTCCCATAATTCCTACCATTTCCAAAGTGGTGTGGCAAAAAAGGCAGCAAACTTCATGGGGGTCAGAAGAAGTTGAATTTAATGCCTCTGTAATGAACTCTTTTTGGAAACATATCCAGAGCCTTGCTACTACACCATGAGGAAGTAGTGGAGCAGGATTTCAGTAGTGTCTTATTCCTCTCTTATCATGAGAGGAGTAAAACTTGAGACAGTTTATCCTGATATTTTGTGATGTGGTGTCTAGTATTATATATACTAATGGTCTCTTTCATTAGCTTTGGTGATTGCTGGTTGATCATACTTAAGCTAAGGAATTTGTTAATTTTTATCATAAAAATAGAATACTAGGAATATAAATGTATATATATGTATACTACACATATGTCTATATAGGAGGGTAGATATATGCGTACGAATACATATCTGAGTGTGTGTATATTTGTGTAAATAGACAGAGGGCACAGGATCAATTGAATAGGAAGGGATGATATTTTAAAAAGGTGAAATTGAGAGGTGGGAGAGGAATAGAATGAGAGGAGACAGGGAGAGACAGAATGGGGTTAATCATCTCATATAGAAGAGGCAAGGGATACTGTTACAATGGAGGGGAAGAATAGGAAGGCAAAAGGGAATGGGTCAACCTTACTCTCATTGAATTTGTCTTAGGGAAGGAATGACATACGCTCTAAATTGAGTATCTTTCTCTACAGGAGAGTAGGGGAAATGGGGATGAGAGGGGTGATGATGGAGGGGAGGGCAGGGTGG
>CM053585.1:84618465-84637359 GCA_028646515.1 Pseudochirops corinnae
ATTATGGCTTTACTAAGAAATTAAAACTATTAAATTTTTTTACCAATACTTTTACATTTAGAATAAGTTAATATCTTGAAATTTTGAAAGAATATTTTATATTAAAATATATAAAAACATTAAAAGGATGTTTTAGATGACAGTTTCTAATTATCTTATTGATTTTGTCATTTTAAACACTTTGGGAGTAAGAAATGTTTTAAACTTATACTTTTTGACTTCATATATTCTAGCAAAGATTGGGGCCACAGTTCTAGTTTTGGCTCTACCACCAGCTATATGACCTCAGGCAAGTTATTTAACCTTCATTTTTCTCATTCATAATATAAAAGAAGTAGATAGCATATTCTCGAGGACTCTCCCACTTATAGTGATATAGAGCCCCTCCATATATGTCTGTCAATCAATGACCTATAACTTAGTTGCCACACAGTTATGACCTGTACATTATCCCAACTTCATGATTTATTTGTCTCTTTAAATGATATGCATTGCTAGCGAGACAAAGTGATAAGCTGTGACTATTTATTCTTTTTGGTTTCCAGGGCTAATTGTATACTTTAAAAACTATTCCTTTGGGGTCCTAGATGCCCTCAAGGAGAATTGGCAACAGGAATAGAAAAGGTAGGCATTCATTTGATGGCACAAGAAAGGAGTCAAAACAAGAGAGACACCTTTAAAATACTATGTCCTCTAAATATACATCATTTTAATGCCAGAAAATCCTACCCTTGATGGTGTGTGTGTGTGTGTGTGTGTGTGTGTGTGTGTGTGTTTGAGCGTCTGTGTTTGAAACTGGTTGTGCCACAGTGAAATCCCATGTTTCTGATGGACAATTGCAAACAGGAGACATATTTTAAATGGTGGGGTAAAGATGATGAGTTTTGCTCAGGGTAGGCAAGCATTGTCCTCAGCTTGCTCATGAAAGTCCTGTTGTTTCTACCTTCATAACATCTCCCGTGTACTCTTCTTTCTCTCCCCTGAAACTACTATCACCATGGTGGAGACTCCTTATCCTTTCACACCTGGACTATTGTGATAGCCTTTCATGGTCTGCCTGCCACCTTCCTGGTCTGTCCATATGACTCCCCTTTTCAACAGACTCTAGTGGCTACTTAGCACCTCCAGGATTCAATGAAAAATCCTGTCTTTAGCTTTTAAAGCCCTTCAAAATGGGTCCCTTCTTACCTTTACAGGCTACTGACACGTGACTCTCACGTTGTACTCTTCAATTTGACTGGCATTGACTTTCTTGCTGTTCTTTGCCCATGACACTGTCTTCTGAATTTGAGCTGCTTTCCCTCTCCCTTTCTTTCCCTGCTTGCCTCAGTTTCCTCATCTGTAAAACGAGCTGGAAAAGGAAAATGGCAAACTACTCCAGTTTCTTTGCCAAGAAAACCCCAAATGGGGTCACAAAGGGTCAGAAATGACTGAGAAACAGTTGAAAAATATGCTCAGTAGTGTTGTCTTCCCTGCCCCTGTATGTCTCATGGTCCTGGTGTTGAAGGTGCTTGGATCAGCCAGAAGGTATATATCTGTGTTGAATTTTAAATCTTTGCTTTTTTTTTTTAACCGCACATTTTAATAACCACTTTCTGAAAAATCTTTGAACCTAAAAGATGATTCTGATAATTAACAGTGGTGCAATCTGCTGATTTTGTTGGAGCAGTGACCTTCAGTGACAAGTAACATTGAAAATTTTGTACTATGCAAAGATATACAATATGGTCATTATCTCAATTTTGTTTTTAGCATGAGCTTTTCTGAAACACTAGATATTGCCAACCTATTCTGTGCCATACTTCTGAGTTTGGCATGATTAAAATAAAAAGATGTCAGTTTATTTTTGCTTGTAAGTTTGATATTTCTAGTCAAGCAGATAGGGTAGCTTAGCTGGGCAAGATTAAGTGCCTACTTATTTTCAAAATGCACTTGACAGATTTTTACCAGCATGCCAACATAATTCGAGAAAAGGTTAGTATTCAGAAGCAGATACTTTTCTGTTTGTATCATTTTGACCTTGTGGGCAAATACCCTGTTAGCCATGAATAAAAATAGTATCGGTATCAATCTCTTAAATAAACAGTGGTCAGCAGTGGTCAAAATAAACTAGTTAATGAAGTATAAAAGAGATGATAAATTCTTTATGGCTTGCTTGACAAAGAAATAGGATTTGATTAAATAGATTCAGATATAGATATACAGTAAGAGAGAGAGTTGACAACATCAATGAAGCATGCAAATAAGATCAAATGAACTGAGTATTTAAAAGATTTAGTTCCCTTTTAAAGGAACATTATTGGAAAAATTACAATTAGTATTAAATTAATTGAATTTTTAAAAGTATCTGCTTTATAATCCCTTGATATTTCCCTTTTCTATTGTAGCCTTTTGAATTCCCCAAAGATAAAGATAAAAAGATTATTAGAGGATTTATCTGTATGAGATATAGAAAAATGTAAAAAATCAAAATGGAAAGCAACTGTTGCAAGTACCAGAAAATTATGCTATTAATTTAAGTGTCATCAGAGCACAAAAGATCACATTCCAGGACTGTGTGAAAATTATTAAAATACTGGAAATAATAGTACTTAAGATGAAGATATTATACTCTAAGATCTGGTTAAGTGACTGACATGATTATATCACTTCAGGTATTATAAAAGTAACAAAATGCTTTTAAAGATAATAAGCGTTACATTTCAAGATTGGCAGTGTTCACACTTTTCTGCTTAAGTGCTTTCCTAGTTTAACATAATTTAATAACAGTTATGGGAGAAAAATCTAACATTTTACTTCTAGCGTATACCTTTCTTCCTCCCCCTCTGTAGTATTTTTCACATATAAAAATCATAAAATTTCATGCTCTAAGAAATGGGTTCATGAACTGTTACTATTCTGCCTCTTTTGTCCTTCATCTAAGGAAATATTCCTTATACATGTTGATGTCTCATGGTGGGTATTTTGTATTTTATTTTAGCTCCAGAGCATTTGGAAAAAATACAACAGGAAGATAAATTTCCTTTATAACTGTAAAACTTAGGATATTGATAGCCCAGAATAAACTATTTTGAATAGATAAATTTTCTAGATAACTGATGGTTAACCTTTTAAGTATCAGAACTTGTTGATCTCAAATTTTTTATGGACAATATTCTAAAAGCTTATAAAATTCTTAAATTATAACAGCATAATTAAGCTTTTCTTGATGATTTTATTGTCATTATAAATGTTAGTGACTATGCTCTATCTACTGAAGATGCAGCTGCAGTTAATATGAAAACACAAGACTGAACGGATATTGACCAAAGGTGTAACCTTCTAATTTGCTTTCATTAAAATTACCAGTCTTACCGTACTTTTTGGTCATTTATGTTTTTCTCTTAGGTAATAGTAGAGGAGGTACAACTATATGACTTTCTGGGCTGTGTATCCTGATTATTGTTTCTGTAAAATTAATTGCAGATCAAAGCCACCTTGCCCTTCAGGAAATCATCATCATATTGCTGTCAGTTTCCTTTGACTTATCAACACCATTCAAAGCATTATCCATTATCTCTGCATTAGCTAGCACAAACACCTCCTTATCAGCCAGCATCCACACTCTCCTTCCACTTAGACCAGTTTTAGTCATGAGCTGAGAAACAGCGTAACACCTTGGATATATTATAGGGCCAGTGTTGAAGCAAAGAGGATGTGTGTTCAAATGCTACTCCTCACTCATATCAGGGCAACTCTCTAATATTGTGTTACAGATGAGTTCCCACACCAGTAACATCAGAAGTCCACACCCCCACTCCTAATTCTCCCCAACCTCAAAGGGGTTGTTCAGTGACCTTTTCAAGAACTTTATTAGGGTATCTTGGCAGCAGAGTTTATTTCATTTGCTTCCATTTGTTCCATTCTAATTCTGAAGAAATTATTCTCTTCAGAAAGCAGAGTTTATTTCGGAGTCTAAAGAGTTTTCATATGTATGTATGTGTGATATGACTGCTCAGGTACCCCTACTATTAATGCCCCCATTGTTAATGTTCTTTTCCTCTTGAATTATTTTGTATTTATCCCTCTGTGTACCTAATTTGTTCCCACATTAGACTCTTTGAAGTTTCTTGGGGACAGAGTGATTGACATTTTTATTTATGTATCTGAGCTACCTTATAGTACTCTACATATAGCAAATACTCAAATGGATCTGTTATTTCATGCACATGGGTATATTCCCTCCTTCAGTGCAGCTTGCCCATCATTTGGAATCTTACAGATATCCTTCCATAAATTCGCCACCACCCAGTATGCTGGAGCTCTTCTTTGCTTACCATCAAAAGATGGTAAGAAGAAACCATTGGATCACACAGGGTAGAGTGTATTCTGGTTATTCCTCATCTTCTCCATGCAACAAGCCCATTGTCTTTTGTTGTTATTGTTGTTATATGTTTCACTAATGATATCCTTTACCCCTGTTCTTTTCTGTAAAGCTGTTTACGTAATATGTTTCTCAGTTCCCATCTCAGTTCACCATTCTTTGGTGGCTGTAGTTTTTCATAACTGACCAATACTGGCAAAATAGTGTTTTTAAAATGGGCCTTTGTTCCAGAGGAAAGTTGGAGATTATTGAAATTAACTGTAGTTTTCCAAAGGAAAAACAATCAGTTCCCCTTTTGGTCCAATTCATTGTCCTTTTATAATGCCATTCCATGATACATATACTACTGGAGGAGCTTATGGGCTATCCATTTAATTGCATATCATAGCCTGTACCATAGGGATTTGTCTTGATTTTTTTTATGTTGACAGTTATGCTAACCTCTTCAGAGTAGTTTAGATCTCATTTAGGAGTCTGCAATTGGCATAGTGTTACCTATAAAGATGAGCATCTGGGAGAACTCATATCTAGATAATCCTTTGGATGCTGCGTTTGATTTCCTTCAGAATGGTGAATACCTTTTATTCCTTGTTTGATATGATGAGAGGTCATTGAACAAGGTTATCATTGTTGTTATATCTTTTAAGAAATCTTATATTATTTTGACATTTGCATGGGAGATTTCCTGTTGGAGAAAAGCCTTCAAGGCATCATTTTCCTTTTCTAAATTAAATATTACTTTAAATTGTCAGCAAACAATAAGTAGAGTGGGATCTTGTGTCCTTTACATCCTTTTGTCAGTTGTATGATGAGAGAGAAGTGATCTCCTGGGGAATTGCACTTGCAAAATCCTATCAGTTCCCTTTTAATTCATTTGGGAAGAATGTCTTTGGTTGTTGTAAGGATTATTCTTATAAAACTTTTTTGGAAATAGGAAAGTTGTCATGAGTCTGTCTTTGAGATCCAAGGGTCTTTGTTGTTGTTGTCGTTTTATTTTTAACATGCCTTTGTTCTCTTCTTCAGCTACCTTGGAAAATAATTCCTTAATGCCCTCTCCCCCATCACACACATTCCTATGCCGCCCCCCCGCCCCTGATGTCTTCTATGGTCTCTGCTTGGTCTAGGTGAGCTGCATTTCCCTTTTGGATTTTCTTTGGTGTTATTTCCTCTCCTAGCAGCACATCTGGGACTATGCTATTAGGGGCCAATTGTGGTAGCTCTGCTAATCACTGAGAGTAAAAAGAATGTTATGAAAATCTTTTCAGATCTTTACCATCTTTTGACTGTTTGTTGTTCTCCTTCCATGTCTTAAGGGTGATTTTGCCTACTTGTGTCTCTTGCCAAACTTTCTTTAAATTGAGTTTTTTTTTCTTTACTATACTTCCCATTCATCTGAGGCAACATTGCTCATAATCTTTTACTATATAGATAGATGCCTTTTATTTTTATGCTACAATCATTTCTGGATGTACACTACTCTTCCTATCCCTGCTTTTTACCCCACCCTTTCCTTCCCCTCAAACCCCTCACCTTCTGGACCCTCCACAAACCAGTGAGCCTATCTTCATAGCACATAAAAGGAGTTAAACAAGACCAGTTGCCACAGAGACTTTTCCTGATAGCATATGCATCATTCTGTACATAGCCCCTCACCACCCTAAAGAAAGGAGGGAGGCACACTTTCTCATCCCCTTGGTCATTATAGTTACACAGCATTTATCTTAATTTTTATATTCTTTTCATTTACATGATTAAAGCCATTTTGCATATTGTTCTTCTGTTTTTGCTTTTTTCATCCTGCATCAGTTCATACAAATCTTTTTAACATTCTCTGAATTCCTTTTAGCCATCATTCCTTAAAGCACAGTAATATTCAATTATCATTCATACGCTGCATTTTGTTTCACCAGTGAATGGGCATATGTGGTTTCATTTTTTTCCTACTGCAAAAAGTGCTGCTATGAGATTTTACAAATGGGTTTATGTAGTAAATTAGAATTGTCCTTGACACCATCTCTCTTCTTGACAAGTAAGATAAGATAGTTCCATTTAAAAAAAGAAAGCATAAGCATTATATTTAGAGGACATCAACTTGAAACCTGGTTCTATCACTGACTGACTGTCTATGTGGCCCTGAAAAATTCTCTTAAATAATTTGAGCTGCCATTTCATCTGTAAAATGAGAGGGTTGGACTAGTTGACTTCAAAGGTCCCTTTATGTTCTAACTCTCTGTTGTTTGCTGACTAAGGTGAAGGCTCTCTTGGTCTTGTTATGACAGTTGATGTATATCTGTTAAAACTAATATATGAAATTATTACAATCTGTGTTGATGCCTTTTCCTCCCAACATTTCCCATTTTTCAGCATCGGTAATTCATTTAAGTATGGAATAATGGAATTCTTTTAATTGTATATCGTATCTTTTAAAAATTTTATTCTTATAGCTTTGTATTAATTTAGATCTTTGTTCTAACAAATTACTGGCCTGACTTTCACATAGGCAGCTGATTCAGGGGTACTAACATCTGTAATCTGTTACTTCTTGCTAAAATAATTGTTTTATTTTTCTGATGTTATTTAGTCCCCACTGAATTCAGCGATTTCTTGACCTTCATTCAGAGGGCATAGATATGACGTATGGGATAGCTAGTGGCCCAGTGCATAAAGCTCTGAGCCCGGAGACAGGAAAACCCAAGTTCAAATGTAGCCTCAGAGACTTATCAGTTGTGTGACCTTGTGCAAGTCATTTAACCTCTGTCTGCCTCAACTTCCTCATCTGTAAAATGAGGACCATAATTGCACTTACCCTGCAGGGCAGTTGTGAAGATCAAACAAGCTATAACTGTAAAGCTCTTAGCACAGGGCCTAGTACATAGAAATAGCGACATAAAAGTTAGTCACTATTTATTATTGTTATTACAAGTATTCACCGACTGCTTTGGAAATGGCTGGGAAGTAGAGTGACCTGTTTTCTGGTCAAAATAAGGCATAAGCTTCCCCATCAGAGCCGTTACTGCTAGGGGCAGAGTCCATTTATGGTGGCATGAGAATGCAAGACAAGAGAAGCAGACACTCCGGGAAATGTCTGTCTCGCTGCCTTTGAATACGGTGAAAGTTCTTTCCCCCAGCTCTTTTATTTACCCCCCCAAGGAAGATCTCTGGGCGCCCCCTTCCACAGCAGCTCATGCCCCCATCCCTCTGCACTTTTCACCTGAGTAGGCCTCACGATTAGGATTATCCCTATACTTACCTATCACCAGCCAAGGTTGTGGGCCGAAAAGCTGTAGAGAAAACTTGGGGCAGTTCGAGTTAACTTTCCTCCCAGGAAGGCTGACCTGGAACCCAGCGATGGACCCTTTGAGCAAGGAATATAGATAGAGATAGTTCAAAGACTCCCGTGGAGAGCTCCGGATACCGCAGGGAGCTGCTTTGTGGCCTGAATTTACTGCCTTTTACCTGGGGGAGGGAAGAGGTCATTGATTTTTTTTTTAATTAAAGAAATTGTCTATCATAATCTTCAGATTCTGAATGTTCCGTTATATCAGATATGGAACCATGACTGGGATAAATAATAATGACAAGAGCTAATATTTATACGGTACCTACTGTGTGCCAGGCACTGAGTTATTATGTTATTTGATCCTCACAAACAACCCTGGAAGGTAGGTGCTATTATCATCCTCAGTTTACACTGACGGCAGACCAAGGTTAAAGGATTTGCCCAGGGTCCCACTGAGGTTACATCTGAACTCACGTCTTCCTGACTCCAGGCCCAGCACTCTGGCCACTCTGGTGCCACCTAGCGGCCCCAGAGATCCCGATGTGAAACCTGATTCTAGCGTTGACTATAAATGTAAAGTAGAAGAATTTCAAGATTAATATGGTTAAGTTTTTCCAGATAGGACTTCATATTATAATACTAACAATTTTAGAAACTATGTAATTCTTAACCCCCTAAACCCCTTTTTCATCTACACTGTCATTGTCACTGAAAAGAAGGAGCCATAAATTCATAGCTCAAAGGGATCCCGGAGGTAATCTAGCCTAATCCTGTTATTTTGCAGATGAGGAAACTGAGGCCTAGAGGGATTAAGTGACTCACTTAAGGTCACACGGCTCTTAAATGGCAGAGCTGGGATTCAAACTCAAGTCCCCTACTCCCGTACTAGGGCACTGAATGCCATTTTGCACTTTTCTTTGTTTCCTGGGTTGTTTTGGCTAAAGGATTTATTATCACCTAACCAGGCTACTGGCAGTGAGCCTCTCTGGACTTCACTAAGCAGACATGGTCTGGTGGTAGGATTGTACTTGAAGCTTTTTCAGGGGATCAGAACCTGTCAGATTTTATCTGCTAGTGGTATAACCACTGGAAATTTCCACTGGAGATCCCCAGGCCACCTCCATGCATTCCACTGTGGGTCATTGGTGCAGGACTCTGTAGAGGAGTTTAAGGTCAGAATGTCATGTTTTGTTTTGTTTTTTTGTTTTTGTTTTTACTATATGTTATATTCTTGAATTGTTTTGAATCAGAATGCCACTAAAACCCCCAAATCTTTTTCAAACTGCTGTCTAACCCTATCTCTCTATCTTATACTTGTGAAGCTGATCTTTGGAGCCTGCATATAAAACTTTACATTCATTCCTTTTAAATTCAATCTTAATAAATTCCAGGAAACCTGGCTAATATGTCAAGATCTTTTTGGATCCTGACTCTGTCATCCAGTGTATGAGCTCTGCCTCTCAGTTTTATGTCACTTGCAAATTTGGTAAGCATGTCATCTTTGCCTTTATCTAAGTTACTTGTAAAAATGGAAAGCAGTACAATTCTAAGCCTAGATTCCTGGGGGATTCCACCAGAATCCTCCTTTTAAGGTGATATTGAGCCATTAAATGAGTACTCTGAGGGATGGACATTCAGCCAGTCTAGAACCCACCAAGCTGGAGAGCCCACCTCTCTTTGTTTCCACAAGAAGTGTAAAGGAGATTTGTGCCAAATGTTTTGGTTAACTTTGTATAAAATCTGTGTAACCTACAATCATTAGCATTCCCAGATTCACCTGTTAGTAAACCTGTCAAAAAAGGAAATGAGGCTAGTTCTGTGTAACTTGTTCCCAAAAAACCTGTGAGCACTGCTTTCTTTTCTAAATGTCCAGTGGTTCTGCTTTTAATAACATTCTAAAATTTGTCAGGACTCAAATAATCAGAAAAATACAATTTGGACCAGCTCTGACATATTACTTCACATCCATATGGTTAGTAAAGATGGTAAAAGAGCAGAATCTACAATGTTCAAGGGCAAGTGGAAAGATAGGCACATTCAATCCACTGCTAGTTGACCTGTGAATTGGTCCAAACATTGTACAAAATAATGAATGAATCAAGGGAAAGCGTTTATTAAGTGATTCCTTTGTATCAATTACTGTGTTAAGTCTTGGGGGACTGCATAAGGAAAAGTGCTAACTTGTTTTATCCTTTTAGCTAGAGATCCCACTACTAGGTTTGTAGGTAAGTGATAGCAAGAGAAGATCTATGTGTACATAACTACTTCTAAACTATTATTTGTATTAACAAAAATCTGTGGGGAAAAATCGCCCAGCAATTGAGGAGGAGCTGAACAGATTGTGGTATATGAATAGTATATTGTATAGTAAGGAATGATAGATATGAAGGATTCAGAGAATATACATGGGAACAATCAAATGAAGTTATACAGAGTGAGGAAAACAGAGCCAAAAAAAAATACACATGATGATAATGTTATATACCTACACACACACACACACACACACACACACACACACGTAGATATAAACATAAACTCAGGTCAAAGACAATAGAAAATATTGGTACCAAATGATTACAATTAAAGCATCATACACAATAGATCACAAAGGTATAAAGTACCATGTACTTACTAGCACTCACAATCTTTTATTGGGAGGGCGTAGTTGTTGTAGCATTTGTTTTTAAAAATTTGGGTTCCAAATTCTTTCCATTCCTGAGGGCAAGCAATTTGATATAGGTTATACATGTGTAGTTATACAAAACATATTTCTATAATAGTCACGTAAAAGGAAACATAGACAAAAAAAATTAAAGAAAAATAAAGCAAAAAAAACCTGTGCTTCAGTCTGTGTTCTGAGACCATCAGTTCTTTCTCTGGAGATGGAAAGCATTTTTCATCAGTCATTCCCAGTTGATCATCTTACAATGTTGCTGTTACCCTGTACACATACATCTCACTTTGCATCAGCCCATGCAAGTCTTTCTAGGTTTTTCTGAGTAGCTCTTCATTTTTTATAGCACAATAGTATTCCATCACAATCACATACCACAGCTTGTTTAGCCATTCCCCAGTTGTTGGGCTTCCCCTCAATTTCCAATTCTTTGCCACCCGAAAAGAGCTGCTAGAAATATTTTTGTGCATATTGGTCCTTTTCCTTTTTGTTTCTTTTATCTCTTTTGGGATACAGACCTAGTAGTGGTATTGCTAGGTCAAAGGATGTGCATGGTTTTATAACTCTTTGAGTGTAGTTCCAAATTGCTCTATAGTACATCACCAACAGTGCATTAATGTCTCAGTTTTTCCACATTCCTTCCAAAATTTGTCATTCTTTTTTCTGCCCTGTTAGCCAATTGAATAAGTGAGGTAGCTGAGAATTGTTTTAATTTGCATTTATCCAATCAGTAGTGATTTAGAGCATTTATTCATATGGCAATAGATAGCTTTGGTTACTTGGTTAGAAAAATACTTCTGAAAACTGACTCTTATATTTTGGTCATTTATCAATTGGGGGAACACTCTTATTTTTATAAATTTGAATCGGTTCTCTATATATATGAGAAATGAGACCTTTATCAGAGAAACTTGCTTCAAAATTTTTTCCTACTTATGATTGCTAATTGCATTTCCCTTCATCCTGTCCCCTCCCACCCCCTTTTGCCATGTCCTTCGAAAGTGTTTTGCTTCTGACTACCGCCTCCCCCAAACTGCCCTTCCTTCTGTCTACCTCTCCACCCTCTTTATCTCCTTCTCCTCCTACTTTCCTGTAGGATAAGATAGATCTCTACACCCAATTGAGTATGTATGTTATACCCTCTTTGAGCCAATTCTGAGGAGAGTAAGGTTCAAGGGTTCCCCACCACCTCCCCCATCTTCCCCTCCAGTCAGTAATTTTTTAAAGGAAGAAATGCAAATGTATTTGAGTATAGATATTTATAATTTTTTTAAAAATAGATTTTCCTTATGTTAAGTTTGTATATAATCAGGTAACAGAATGAAATATGTCAGGTTTCTTGTTTTATCCTATTGCTTATTCTAGGCTTTAACTCTAGATTTACTCATGTTATTTTAATGTCTCCTAGATTCTATTTTTACCTTTTAAGTTTTACCAACTACTTGTTGCCCTGGGAAAAATTAAATCCAAATCATTAAAATTCTCCTGAGCTTAATTTTTTCCCAGTGCCTGAGTCATTCCTTGATAGCTAATGAGGTTGCTCAAGAAGGAATCTTCCCTATTTTTTGTCCTGGCGTGGGGCCTACCCTGTTTATTATAGTGTTACTATGATGATAACTAAATGGTAACCTAGAGCCATGAAAGGGTGGAAGTCTCTCCTTAGCACCATAGCAGGTGACCTAGAGGAAGATGAAGTTTACACATAATAATGGTCTTTTTCTTTAGAAGACACATTTGTGCATTGAGTGTGTTTTTAAAAAATGTTTAAATAACCTTTCAGTAGTTCTTTGAGTATTATTTGTGAGATGATTTATTCTTTATTTTGCCAAATTAAAATAAAACTTAAATAAATGCAAAAATGACCTGATGTTGAAAGTTAATGTCTAATGCAGGTATTCTTAACCTTTGCAGTGCCATGGCCCCAAGGTTACATGGGTAAATATTTAAACAGCCAGCTCCCAGAGTGGAGAGGGAAGCAGGGGAATGGTCTCGATACACCTTTAAGTTCACTCTGCATCATTAACATTTTCTCCATCACTTTCTTAACTCTACACAATCACTAAAACAATAAATCAAGTCACGATTTGTAGTATTTGCTGGTTTTTGAGATGTAAATGTTCACACTGAAAATTTAATAATTGATTCCCAGAAACCCATATGTGCTGACCCCAGCATACCCCTTTGATAAATCTGGTAAAGTCTAAAGATCCTTTCTCAGACAAATGTTTTTAAATGCATAAAATAGAATACATTGAATTTAAAAAGGAAACCAATTATATAGAAATCACTTATCAAAATATTAAAAATTCCAAGTTCACAGACCCCCTGAAATCTATTAAGGACCCCTGGCCCTAATGTATGATTTATCTTAAAGTTTTACTGTACAAGAATCATTTTACCAAAATGACATGGAACTACTGATTTTTCAATTATTTGTATGTCAGAGGAATAAGAGTTCACTGTTTTGAGTGGTAGCGGATTTAAAAACATCTTTTTCATTTAATTGATTCATTTGCATCAGAGAAGATTAACCATGCCAGTTATACAATGTATCACAAAATCACTGGCTTCTAACCCCTCCCCCTTCTGGGGGTGTAGGGAAGACAAGAAAATAGTTGTGATTATTTAAATGTGATATTTTTTAATGATTTTAAGAGACCAGAATCCTCTTACAAAATAATTCATGTGGTTATTTATTTTGTGCTTTGTTGGATTTTTTAAAAAAGGTTCTTATTTACACTTTGTATAGAATGGTTCATTTTAACAGTAGCTGTAAGATAAAATACCTATTTTAACATCCTCACAGTGAAGAGAAGGGGATGATAGGAAAAACTGGGTAAGAGAAGCCAAGGATATAGTGGAAAAGGAGAGACACATGTCTTGTGTCTCCAAGAACTAGCAAACACAAAAGAATAAATAGTTATTTTGGAAATTAAGTTTCTATGAAGAACTCACACCCTCTTGGAGGGTAGTGGCCTATAGGTCACACTATATTGGATGTCCCTAGTTTCCTGTTTTTGTTTGGCTTCTTTCACTTTTAATTAAGTTTTCTCATAATATATACAAAGATGTAGGAATGTGTTAGAGAATTTTGCTGTAGCAGAGCAGAAGCAAATGTAGAAACGGCTATTTTGAGGGTGACTATTTTTAATAAGTTACCTCCGTGTAGAAATTAATAAGCATAAAGTACCTGCTACATGCCAGACATTGTGCTAGGGGCTGACTACAGAAATACAAGACTGAAGCAGTCTTTGCTCTTGGAGAGCTTACTTTCTAACAGGAGAACAAGTACAGATATAAATATGTGCACAATAAATCTAAAGAAGATAAATCTAAAGTCGTTTGAAAAGCATCAGGAAGGGTTTTGTGGAGAATATGGTGCTTGAGCCTAGTTCTTAAAAGAAGAGATCACTTCTGATAAGAAAGTTGAGAAAGTGCATTCCAGGCTTTGGAGATTGCAAGTACAGAGATATGTAGATCCAAAGTGGGATCACTAGTGTGTAAGGAGCAGAGAGGAGACCAAGTTGGCTAGATCTCAGGGTTCAGGAAGGGGAGTCATATACAATGAAGCTGCATGAATTGGTGCCAGGTTATTAAGGGCTTTCAAAGCTAGCTTTCAAAACATTAATAAAATGTTTATTGATTAATTGGTTCATAGAGGCAGTAAAGAACCCTTGGAATTTCTTTACAAACCTTGGAATTCAAGTAAGGTAATAGCATGGTTAGGTTGACACCAGAGGAAAATCATTGTCCGTTTTATGGAAGATGGGCTAGAATGGGAGACCTGAAAATGGGAGACCATTTAGCAGACTGATGCAGTAATCTAGGTGAGAGGGCCTAGGTAGTGGTAGTATGAGTGGACAGAAATTGGATAGGAAATGGAAGAAGGCTGGATATGAGAGATGTTTTAGATGTAGAAATGGCAGATTTGGGCAGTGAATTGGTTATGTGGGATGAGGTAAAATGAGGAGTCAAGGAGAACATCAAAGTTAAGAACCTGGGAGAGTGGACGAATTGGTGGTAACTTTTAACAAAAACAAGAAGGGTTAGAAGAAGGGTGGGTTTGGTAGGAAAGATGAACTCTGTTTTGGACATGGTGAATTTGAGCTATCTTCAGGACGTCAGGTTTGAAATGTCTAATAAGGAAATTGGTTTTATAATATTGAAGTTCAAGGGAATGACTATAGCAGACTGTATAGATCTGTGAATCATCTGTATAGAGATCATAATTAAACCCATGAAAGAGAAGAGGACCCAGGACAGAGCCTTAGAAAATGCCCAGTTATGAGGTATAATATGGATAATGAGCTAGCCAAATACACTAAGGAATGGTTAAGTGAGGTAGTAGGAGAAGTAAGAAAGTAGTGACATGAAAACCATGAGAGGGTAGAGTATCTAGGTGGGCATGTTGGTTAAGAGGCCCAAGAAATGATCAGAATTACAGTTCAGAATTATTTAAAACTCCTTGTTAAATTTAATTAATATGACAAATGAAATCAAATAATACCTAAAATTTGTATACATTAGCATAATTATGTTTTTACTATCAAAAAACTGTCAAAAAATTCCAATTTTAGAATTTGTGAATTGAAGTGACATGTAAATCTCTAGGGGAAAAAATTTTATAAGGAAAATTTTTGCCATGTAAGTTTCCTAATTACCCTACAGAAATAGTAATGGGTTGCACGTGGCTTATGTAACAATCATAGTGTTTCAAGGACCTAGCTGGAATGACTTTGGGAGTCAAGAGATATTCCTGTGGAATATGACTTTGATCCCTGCTCTGACATCTTTGTCTGCTCTGTTAGGTTTGGGAGCTGGTATTAGGAGAGTGAACTATATTTCCTTCTGAACATTAAAATAACTAACATTTGTATAGTTCTTTAAACTTTGCAAAGCCCTTAAAAGTAATTCATTTTTTTTCTTTTGGAGGGGGGACAAAGGGCAGTTGGGGTTAAGTGACTTGCCCAAGGTCACACGGCTAGTAAGTGTTAAGTGTCTGAGGCCAGATTTGAACTCAGGTCCTCCTCACTCCAGGGGCTGTTCTCTATTCACTGCCCCACCTAGCCACCCCAGAGTAATTCATTTTATCCTCCAACAATCGTGGAAGGCAGTTGCTGTTATCATTCCCATTTTACAGATGAGGAAACTGAGGCACACAGAGGTTAAGTGACTTGCCCAGTGTCATACTAATGTAAAAGGGGCTGCAGAAGGCTCTAGATGAAGTTTTCCTCTTTGGCATACTTGAAAAGTTTAGTAAGGAGCAAGTTGATGAGCTGAAAGGTCTTTATTTTGCTGTCTTGTTCATCAGAAATGGACTTCTTTGTTTCTTCTGAAACAAGCCGTCTCAGTATTATGTTATGTTATGTTCTGTCTGCTGTATCGTATCATACTACATTGTATCAGTCATATTACATGTATGTCTTTGAAACAGTGAATACACTTTATATATGGATGGTTTTCTAAACGTTTCTAACGGCTTAGAATATATAGATAAAAGCTTTGAGTTTTCCTTGTAAGTAGATTTGATTAGAAAGATGACTCTCCATTTGCATCCTCCACAAAAGAAACTTATCCTGCTGTTCATTATTCTGTCAAAAACAAAAATTTTCATATAGTTTTTATTTTGTTTCTTCTTTCCTGTGGTTCATTCCATCGGTTATAATTTTCTTTACAACTTGACCAATGTTTAATGTGAAAGTATATGTAGAACTTGTATCTGATTGTATGCTGCTGTAGCAGAGGGTAAGGGAGAGTAAAGGGAGGAGGAGAAAATTTGGAAACTCAAAAACTTGTGGAACTGAATGTTGTAAACTAAAAATAAATAAATTTAAAAGAAAAAACTTTCATATAGTAATTAACTGCATTGAACATACTTTATGATTTTTTAATAGGAACTTTAGGAGGAACTCCTAACTTGCTACATAGTTTTTTCTTTAAAATGGTATTTTCAATCTTTGAAATAAAGTGATACTGTACTTTAATTCTCACTTATGGAAAATGTGCTTAAGCAAATTGATAAAATGTTTAATGTCCGAAACACTGAGTTCAAAGAGTGGTTAAAAGTTAAATGTAGAGAAAAATATTGTTTGTAATTACCATTTGAATTCATGAAAGAAATGTAAAATCCTTTTTACACTTTTGCTTCAGTGAAGTGCATAACAAAGTTATATACTAATGCCATTTAAAGCAGATCTAGTTTAATCAAATTACAACTAGCACTTCATTTGATTTGATAACTACAGCTAGAAGGAAATTACAAAAAATTATTTCATGCTGGAATTGTATGAAAAGCATCCTTAAGATACAGCCTAATAGGAACATAAAACTGTGTACATATATGTAAAATATGTAGTTTAGTCATTACCATTCTGTATGTAGTAATAATGGCCAAAAGTATATGCTTTTAGAAGAATCATTCTTTTCCTAAAATTTATAGATGTATGTTCAACTTTAAAAAGAAAGAAAGAATGAAAGAATCTAGAACCAGCAAGTCCCAAGTAAGAATGGGGAGAAGATGAATGGACAGTTGCCAACCATAGAGGAATTTAAGCTAAAAGTGAAATCTTAAACATTTGTGACTATGTTCCATTTTAAGGGAAAGAAGTCATTCACCCTTAGCAGAATATCTTATGACTAATTAACCTTCATCTTCCCAGAGTTCACTGACAAACATTCATAGTCAGTTTTTGGCGGCATTAGAATCACTAAAGGCATTCTGGGATGTCATGGATGAGATTGATCAGAAGACTTGGATTCTTGAGCCAGAAAAACCTACACGGAGTGCAACTATGAGAAGAATTGCAGTAGGTAAGTAGAAAGCAACAATTAAAAATATATATATTTTTAAAGTAGTTGATGGGGCGGCTAGGTGGCACAGTGAATAGAGCACAGACCCTGGACTCTGGTGGACCTGAGTTCAAATTTGGCCTCAGACACTAGCCATGAGACCTTGGGCAAGTCACTTAATCCCAATTGCCCAGCCCTTAACCCTCAAAAAAGCAAAAAAAAAAAAAAAGAAAGCACATCCTATAAGGGAAGGACTTTTTTTTTTAAGCAGACTCTTTTCTTTTTTGTTTTGTTTTATTTTGTTTTTTCTTTCTTTCTCATGGTTTTCCCCACTTGTTATAATTCTTCTATGCAACATGACTAACGTGAAAATGTGTTTAATAGGAATGTATATGTAGAGCCCATATTGAATTGCATGCCATCTTGGAGAGGGAGGGAGAGCAAATTTAAAACTTATGAATGTTGAAAACTAAAAATAAATAATTTAATAAAAAAATAAAAAAGTAGTTGATTTTGTTTTATTTGAAAAAAAGAAAAAAGGTATCTATTCAGTTGTTAGCTGACTTCGTTGTATAGTGTTAATGTGCTATGGTGGAATATTAAAAGGTAAAGTATAAATTGAGTGCAGTTAGGTGGAGCAGTGGATTTGACAAAATATTGCTGTAACAAAGATTTTCTAATATTTTTCTCATAAAATGCCAGTCTTCTGATATGTGTGGCCTTTATCCTTACTCTGGAAGTGAACAAGGGCAGCTAGGTAGCGTGGTTGATAGAATGCTGGACCTGGAGGCAGGAAGACCCATCTTCCTCTTACTTGCTAACTGTGTGACCCTGGGCAAATCACTTACCCCTGTTCACCTGTCTCAGTTTCCTCATCAGTAAAACGAATTAGAGAAGGAAATGGAAAGCCACTTCATCATCTTTGCCAAGAAAACCCCCAGTGGGGTTATGAAGAGTCAGATACTTTTGAAAAATGACTAAACAACCACAAAAAGTACAAATTATTTTAAATATAATTTTGTATCCCAGAATAATTTTGACTTGTTTTATGTGTGGAAAATGCAAATATTATGCAAGAAAATTCTATGTAGACATCTCCTATACTATGTAGTATCTCCTATACCATAAGGAAATAGAGAATCCTTTGGAGGTACTAGGAGCTTAACTGAAGTGATTTGACCCAGGTTACAAAGCCACTATGTGTTAGGATCAAAACTAAAGCCCAGGCCTTAACCCAGAGACAGGTGCCACATGGTAATTCTGAAGACTAAGTTGTAAAACAGTTGCCATTTGGCTTTGGTGAAGGGAGTTGCCTCACTAGGAATTCCCCATACCAATTAAATAAAGGGTCTGGACCTCAAAAATGGTATATAAAATACTAGAAAAGATTGTATTATGTAAAACCTCAGAGTTTGAAAGGAGCTTTTGTATTTATACTATCACTTAGAAACAAATTTTTATCGTTAATGTTGAAATCCTTAAGTGCTTAATAAATGCTTGCTAGTTGATTGAAACATGAAAAATCTAGATTTACTAGATTTACAGTAAAGTTCTATCAGTAGATAAATATTCTTCACTTTGGAAAGGCTTCATCATCTAATTCTTTTATGAAGATTCCCCAGTGTACCTAAAATGATTCGATTTATAATGAAAAGTTGTTATGGGAATCTGAAGATCTTCCCTGCCCCTAGGCCCTTTGCTAAAGTGGCTAAGTGACTCTGAGAACCTTCCCAGGTTTGAAAGTATACTCTGTTCCCTAATAGGCTCAATGTGGTCACGTGGAGC
>CM053585.1:84637859-84671878 GCA_028646515.1 Pseudochirops corinnae
AAAAAAAAAAGAATAATATTTTCCTACTGATCTCTTTTAACCATGTTTTTATTGCCTTTGTTGAGCTCATGCTCATTACCTCTGCTTTTTTTCTCAGGTCACCTAAAACATAACAAATTATTTACCAGCACCTCATTTTAACTCTGTGTGAATCATGTTTCTTTATATTTTTTTGTGTGTTCAGGTTTTTTCTTGTAAACAATGTATCTTTAGATTCTTTTGTCTAATCTGTTTTGCTTTTTCTTTTTTATGTGTAAGTCACCCATTCATATTCAGTTAAGGTTGTGTTAATTGTGTATCTCTCTCTATCATATACTTTGATACTTTTTTCCTTACCTTCTGCCCCTATGCTTACAAAAACAAAAAGTGATTGTGGAAGAGATAGCATATGATCATTACTAGGAATCTTATAATTAATCTGCTTCTCTTTCCTCCTCTCTTTCCTAGAGCACCTCTGACAACTGGCTTTTAAACCCTTTTTTCCCTTTTAATCTCCCTTCATGCACCTCCCTTTGAAGTTGGGAGTTTGTTATGCATGTGACTGTTCTCTCCCAAACTGGGTCTTCACACTTAAACTGCTCTCTTCCCTTTCTCTATACCAACCTCTTCTTGACTTTAGTGTATTATTACACTAAATTCTGTCTGTATGTAGTTGTATTAAGCCTTCCTTTGTCTAGTTCATAAAAAAAGGTTCATCCGTTGCCCACTCCCTCTATCTCTTCCTCTGTGTTTGAATATTCTTTCCATGCACCCCAATTATGATACATAACAAGTTCTACCTCCTCTTTCACTTCATCTCTAATATATGCCTTCCATTCATTCTCCCTTTTTTTTTCTCTTTTGAGACCATCAGAACTGAACAAAACCACCAAAAGGACTATTTTTGCCTTTCTTTCTTTTCTACACTCAGTGCTTAGCACAATGCCTGGCACGTAGTAGGTGTAGGTACTTAATAAATGCTTAATTACTGGTGTACCCCCTGAACTTGTCTTTTTTAGTTGCCATATTTTCCTGAAACATTGGACCCAGAGCCTGCAGTAGTCCCTGAATGTGTCAAGGATGCAGGCTCCCTAGCTAACATAATTTGTTGTTTGTACCCCAGGCTAGATTACCTGTGTGTCCTTGGGAGGCAAGACAGGCACCAGCCAGTCTGTGCCAGGCTGGGAAAAAATGCTTGTGCATCTGGGGTCCTTTGTAGATAAGCAGACCCTCCTATCTTCGTAGTGTAGCGGTTCTCAAGGGAAAAGAATGCAGCTTTTGCCATCACCTTGCTCCTCTCCTTCCAGAGGGATTGCTGTATCTTTTCCCCTCCCATGCCATGCCCCTTCCTATTTTCTTCTCTTCCTCCTTTTGTTGTACTGTCATAAATATGCAAACTTCTGTAAGGACTGTGAACTCTTCCACATGCATATTCACTTCTCTTGTAAGAAACCTGGTTTTTGCATGTCTCAAGATATTGTGATTACCTATTGACTCTTAATTTCCCTTATTTCCTATCATCCTTGACAACATTTGTTATTTTGAAGAAGTACTTGTCTCTTCTTTCCTTATTAGAAAATAAATATTTCTAATTATTTAGAACTAAAAATTGCCAAATAGATTTTATCTTTATGGTTTTCTCCTGACTCCTGTGTTTGAAATTCAAAGTGTCTACTCAGCTCTAGCCTTTTAAACTGGAGTAAAAATCCTCTTCAAAGTCTTCTGTTCCATTAAAGAGTCAATTTTCCCATGTAGGATTGTACTCAGTATTTCAGGGTAAAGTTTTATCATATTCCATGAATTTCTCTACTTTTATAGTGGTTTCTACCAAGTCCTGCTTGATCCTGACTTTGTTTTCTTGGTACTTAAATTATTTCTTTCTACCAGTATGCAATATTTTTGTCTTTCATCTGGAAGCTCTAGATTTTGCCTGTGACATTCCAGATAGTTTTCATTTGGGAGTTTCTGTCAGAAGGTGACCAGTGGATTCTTTATATTTTTCACTTTTTCTTCTACTTCTAGTAAATGTGTTCAGTTTTCATTTATAATTTCATCAATTCTGATACTGAGAACTTTCTTGTTGGTCCTGGTTTTTAGGAATTCAGATGCTTCTTCACTGTCCTCTCCCTGACCTATTTTCTAGGTAAGTTTTTTTTGTTCTTTTTTTTAATTGTTTATTTTAATGGTAGATGCTTTATATTTTCATATATTATTTCAATCTGCCGATTTTGTCCTAATATTTCTTATTGTCATAGTCATTGATCATTATTTGGTCCATTCTAGTTTTCAGGGAATCTTTTACTTGAATTACTTTTCTACTTTTTGTTCTAAGCTATTTATTCTTCTTCCAATTCTTTCCTATAGAACTCTTATTTCATTTATAATTATTTTTTAAAAAACCGTTATCCAAATTTCATTTTAATGATGTTGCTCCGTAAGTGGAATATAATGCAGTTGCCTTAATTTTTTTCATAGATTTTTGCACACAAAAATATAGAAAATAACATTAGGATAGCAATAACACTTCCTAACATATGTAATACCACATATACACAGCACATAATTTGCATACTGTCCAGTCTATTACATAATTACAAGAAACAACCTTGAGAGAAATGATTCATCATGGTAATTACATGAAAAAATGTATCTACATTTTTAAAGGCATCTCTTGCTTTATTTCTTCCTTATGGCAAAGGCATTTTTAATCTGAGGTTCTACTTGTTGTTTTTATGGAGTTACTGACCTCTTCTAGAAATGCCTCTTGGGAGTTTCTTGACCAATATTTCTTCATAGGTTTCAGAGATTTTGGTTTACTTATCTCAAGCTCAGTTCCTGATTTGTATTTTTTGTGCTACGGACAGGCTTTTACCTGATCTATACTTGTAGATGGGGAGGTCAGGCCTTGTTTGGTTCCATCCTCAATTCCCTAGCTTCTTGCCACTGATTTTTGTCTCCTTCTATGTATTCCAATTCAAAATGCTGACAGTCTTCAGTGATCTTTTTTAGATCATCACTAGAGTGTATGTGGGAGAGCATAGATCGTCTCTGATTTTTCTTGGCCCCATAATAAATAGAAATTCTACCCATTTTCTAACAATGAATAAATAGAATACATTGTAAGTCCTTTGGAAAATGGGGCTTAAAAAATAAAAAAGAGGATCTCTAAAATTCTGCCCATCTCATCATCTTGAGACAGCTAGGCGACTTTGTGGATAGAGTGCTGGGTCTAGAGGCAGGAAGACCTAAGTTGAAATCCAGCCTCAGATGCTGTGTGACTTTGGGCAAGTCATTTAATCTCTGTTCACCTCAGTTTCCACAACTGAAAAATTTGGATAAAAATATCACCTATCTCTCTCAGTTATTGTGAGGATCAAATCAGAGACTATTTGTAGTCTGGCACATAATAGGCAATATCTAAATGCTATTATCATTATTACTGTTGTTATTGTCATCATCCTCATCGTCAGCATTATCATAATCCATCTCTGGAATGTGAAGAATAATGGCGTAATAGGAAGCGAGGAAGGAAGGTGACAGGGACTATTTTATCCGGCTTTTAGAAATAAGTATTCTAACTGATAAAAGTGTGAGGAAATTTCGTAAAGCAGAGCCCAGAGTGTATTGTATCTGGTTAAAAGAAAGTTGGTGGAGAAGTGGTTTTTTTTTAATCTTTTCTGACCTGTAGTACATGACTTAGAAGAAACTCTTGCTTTTTTTTTTACACATATTTTACATGTATATTCTTAATATTACAAATAAAAATAAATTTATACTACCCAGAAAAAAAAACAAATTTATATAGTGTATTATTAAGTTGTACAAAATAGCTTTCTCACAGAACTATTAAATTGAGAAAGGTATTACTCTCTCAATTTTGCAAAAGAGAAGGCCAACGCTTAGTTGAGAGAATTCTGAGTCATAGATAGTAAATAGATTTTTACCCTAACTCAATACTGCCATTGCAAAGAATTTGTACCACTCATTTGGTAAATGCTCATATACTAACTTTTATATTATTATTATTTTTTTCCATTTGTATGTCATTTATGTGTCCACAAGATTAGTTCCTTGAAAGAAGGAACTCTGTTTTATATTTCTTTTGTCCCCCATACTGTTTAGTACTGGGGCCTGCATAGTCAATATAACTGTTGAATGAATGTATGCAACTTATCAATGTCATATTGTCATTAAAAAGCTTACTTTATACTGCCATTATTATAAATAAAAATAGGACAGCCTAAAGGAAATATGAAATTATTTCCCCAATATTCTAGAAAATTTTGTCCAAATTTTGGTTCATAACATAGAACAGTCATAAAGAGTTTGAAAAAGATTCAGAAGACAGCCAACAAAATGATAAAGAGTTGAAAAAAAGGTAGGTTCTGTGACATGATGATGGAGTTATTTGACTTTTAAAAAGAGGTTGAGTACTAAAAGGGATTTTTAGAGGAAAATGATGAGAACTGCCTTCTTTTTCGCTAAAGAAATTACCAAAGGAAATTTTTAAAACTAAATATAGTTGTTCAATATGGAAGGTTATGGAATTTCATTTCCTGGAGCTCCTAATTGTTTTTCCAAGAAAAGATTTAAGTAATAAAATAGGAATATAAATGCATAACTATAAGTCAATTTGTTACATTCTTGATTTGGCTAATTTCCAGTCAGCCTGAAGGTTCATTAAGAATAGTTGCTCTCTTAGAGATAATGTGCTGTGTTTTCCTGTTCTGGTTTTAAAGATGATTTTCTTTTCCCTTGGAATACTAAAACTAATTTTTCTTCTGTGGCTTAACTCATATTAAAGACTTCTTCAAAGAATTAGGGAATTAGTAACCTCCAATAATGAATTTTCCATATATGTGGATGATAATAGTATAAGAAACAGAAGTTTTAGGCTCTTCTAAGTGTCCTCATGTGAGATGTCTGCTCAGTGGAATGTATCACAAATAGAAAAAGGGATACCATAAAGCCAAAAGCATACTTATACACCAGTCAGTGTCTTTCTGTTGTATAGGAACAAATATGAAATAAATGTTAAGCTTTTTTTTAAAATAAGGACAGATCTATTGATGAAATGAGTACAGACTTTTTTGAAATAGTAGTTTGTGTTGCTAATGAGGGTAGCCAAATGTTATATAGAATAATCATAGAGTGGATAAAACACCAATTATATATGATTTCTGTTGTAAAATTAACTTGTGAAAAACCTTTATGATATGTAAGACAACAGAAGGCAAATATCATTTGGCATGAAACCTATAGAAACAGTCCAATATTCTTTTTTGTTTGTTTTGTTTTTGTTTTTTGCTTTTTGGAGGGCAATTGGGGTTAAGTGACTTGCCCAAAGTCACATGGCTAGTAAATGTGTCACGTGTCTGAGGTCGGATTTGAACTCAGGTCCTTCTGTCAGTCTAGTATTCTAAAAATTAAACTGTATTAGGAATTAGGGGACTTGGGTTCAGTTCTAGTTCTCTGGAATGACCCTGGATGAATCATTCAACATCTCTGGACCTTAGTGTTCACTAGATTACTTCCTAGTGCTAGATTTTTTTGTTTGTTTGCTTGCTTTAAGATCCATGGGAACAAAAAGACTATGATCAGTTAATTTTGGATTACCTAAATTACAAATCTAGAGAAATTATATCTTCACAGTCTTGTTGATAATGTCAGACATTCTGCTTATTTTTTTGATGTTTATTCTAGCTGAGCAGGAGTTAAAGGAGGACATTTCAGCCAGAATACTTACTTGATGGAGGTAAGAAGGTAAACCAGTAAGTAAATTACTGGATTTATCATGTTTATTCCTGAGAGGCAGTAGGTAGAGTGGATAGAAACCTACCTAGCCTTGAAACTAGGAAAACCTGGATTCAAATTCTGCCTATGACAAAGCCTAGCTGTGTGACCCTTATGTGCAAGTCACTTAAATTCTCTAACACCATATGTTTCAAGGAGGTGTCAGTCTTTATTGGTAGAGGGAATTTTCTCACACAGGAGTTTTCCATACCAATGTGATTGACAGGTCTGGTCTCTATCCCTATTATTGAAATCTTGAGACCTTATGACCATCCCTATCTCTATTATAGTAACAATTTGCCTTAAAATGATTTAACAACTTAAAAATTATTATATTATGTATTTTTAAACTTTTAAAATTCATCTTAAAAAACAAAATAGTAATAAAGGTTATTATTACCTATTTACCTAGGTAGACCATAGTATACGATGATGAAACATTTGAGAGAAAACAGTTCACCTAAGTGGGAAAAGGATCCCTTTCATTTAGTATAAAATCTCAAGAAGAGGTAGAGATCCAGAAGAATCTCAGAAGTTGCAAACTTCATTGTATATGCAAACACATTTGTTCAACTGAGAAGATAAAGCCACATAGGTAATTAATTCCCTCTGCTCACTAGTATAAGCTTGAACTTCAGGTTGAATTTCAACTAGTTCAACTTTATTCAAGAATGTATGTCCAGTTTAAATTGTCTAGGTGCTGTTGGAGAGTATGCAGTTAGGCTATCCTAATATTAAATAGAGTAGCAGAGGCAAAATCTTTGAGGAAAATTCACCTTTAATTTGTTACTTTTCCTCACAGAAATTTCATGAACATTTTAGCCATAAGTGGGGATTTCTCACCGAAGGAACATTCCCACTACACAATATTGGGAACTCCTTTGAGAATTTAGTCAATAGGAAAGCATTAAGAGGGCTATAGACCTATGGATCTGCTTTGGGCCAGTCCCTTCTGTCCTTAATGGCCTACAACTCTCCAAGGAATTTCTCTCTTGAGGCTTCACTTGAAGAAAACAATAGTTAATTTTCTTGGCTGTACTCTCTGGAGATAATAGGATCTTCTAACTTGGCATATGTACTACCATATTCTTCAAAAAAGTGTTTGAATCCTCTAAAACATTGCTTTAGTGAATAAATGACTTCAAGACCTAATATCATCTCAATTCCAATTTCACTCATTTAAAATTGTGATGATTCAGATAGTAGCTTTGCTGAAGTTTACCTTCCCACTACCTTTGGAAAATGCTTGCATGACACCAGGGACCCAGGTATACTTAAAAAGATCTTTTCACTCTAACTTTTAATAAAGGAAATCTGAGAAAATACATAAACAATACTCCCTATTTGCAAGGACAAAATTCACAATATTGCCCAAGAAAGTTTTATTGAAAGAAGGAGGGAAAACAAAACCTTAAATGAGCAACCATTAGTTCCAAAGACGTATACAAATCTCTAGTCACTAACTGTCTGAAGTATGATAGCTCTTCATGTGGAGTTACTCTCACTAGCAAGTCCTCTCTTCCCACCCAGCTACTGGAAGAAGGACAGTATATTTATTCTCACTCCAATTTCTAGTCATTACTTGTGGAACTGGCAGATCAGAAATATTGGCAGTTTCTTGGAGAAGGAAAGGACATTGTATCTTTCTTTAACAGTTCCCTGTAGAAAATGAAGGTTCCTGTAAAGTCCTCTTCTCCATTTGTTGTTACTACCATTAACTATTCCTACAAAATTTCTATTTTGCAACTTATTAGCCTGTTTTCATAACTACTTGAAAATAATAACATAAAACTTTTTATAAACATTGAGAAGTTTAAAAAAAGACAGAGGAAGGACACTTGGAAAAGGCACAGGTGGCTGCCAAAAGACAAGGATGTTAGGAATGATGAAGAAAAAAGTATCAAATTTCCGTATTAATGGAAAGTGCTTATTTGGGGGGAGATGGATGGCTCTTTTTCCATGGAAGTTGCTTCCTTGAAAGCATGGAAATTTTCTTTTCTGGGAGAATGGAAGATTCCAAGATAAATAAGGTAAAAAGGATAAAAAATGGAGGTGTTACACAGTATTTATTTCAGGGTATATACTTAAGGAAATATGACTGAGAACTGGATAACAATGTGAAACATGGGATAAAACATAGATTATCCATGTGTAACATGGATAAACAAATGTGAAAGTGGAGATTATGACTATTTGGGGAGTTTCTTATGTAAAACTTGCCCTTTGGTTAAGGTACCATGAACCTTCTCCTTCACTAAATTAATTTCTCTTTTGATTAAAAAAAAAAGCACAAGTTATCTCTTTTACAACTAGTTTTCTTTCCTTCATCATTGAACAATACATTGATTTAAATATTAAAACTCAGCATATGTGCTGGGTGCCATTTTATGCAACAAAAGAGCCTAGTATTACAGATTTAGAATTGGAAGGGATCTTCATGGTCATTTAGTACAAATTCCTTGTGTTACAATTGAGGAAATTGACAACAAAAGAGGTTATTTACCTAAGGTCACAGCTTATTAGTGGCAGGACCAGGATATCAACCCAGTCCTCTGACTCCATTTAAATTCATCACTCTTTCCATAGAATCCTATTGCCTCCCAACAACTTCTGATCTGTAAGTAATTCAGAACATATTTAGCCAAATTTTGTTAGAATTTGTTAAATTTTGCCATGCTGATACTTGATTCATTAAGAGAAAACTTAATGATTCTGATACTTCAGAATTCATTGAGGAGAGAAATCATTGTGGAGAGAGGATCTCACTTTCCTTATCACTACCACCACCAGTTATTGACCAACTTGTCACCAATAGGCATCTAGGGATAGGAGTTCTGGGAGTGACAATATTCTACCATCTCAGACCATAATCTTGTTTTCAGGCCTCATAGCCATCATTCAGGGAAGCAACTTCCATGGAAAAGGGGCCATCCATCTCCCCTAAATAAGTAAGCCAGCCTGGATGAAGCAGAAAGGCACCTTAAGAGACAGGAAGCAGCATGTTCCAGACAAGTCAAATCACCACCACCACCACCTCACTAGATTGTAAGCTCTTTGAGGGTAGAAATTGTTTTTTTGCCTCTTTTTGTATCTCCCATTCTTAGGACAGTATACAGCCATAATAAGTGATTAATAAATGTTTATTGTCTAACTCAGTGGTTCTCAACCTGTGGGTTATGTTCAATTGGTAACAATGAAAATACATCCTGCATATCAGATATTTACATTACGATTCATAACAGTAGCAAAATTACAGTTATGAAGTAACAACGAAAATAATTTTATGATTGGGGGTCACCACAACATGAGGAACTGTATTAAAGGGTCATAGCATTAGGAAGGTTGAGAACCGCAGGTCTAACTGAACCTAACTACCATCTCCCGTCATGTGATGATGGGGACAAAAATAGGACCCCGAAACCAAAAGCCTTGGGAATAGTTATGCTTTTGGCCCAGTGCACTCAGACATCATCCTGGGAAAATACAGCTTGGCAATTATTTCTGTAGATGCTGCAGCCAATAACTACTAAAGATCCAAAAAAGAAAATTCTTGCCACCAAAGTCCTTGGCACTATCAAATGGTTCAACATCAAAAATTGACATTATTTTAAGTGGAGAAATGAGATTAAAGAAGAAGCATTATTGTCTACTTTGCTGCTGAATCCTAAAGACCATGGGACCTTTTCATCTGACTTGCAACTGAAACTTTCCATATGTGTTGTCTCCTTCCACTGGAACTTGACCTCTCTGAGAACACGAACTATCTTCTTTTCTATTTGTATCTCTAGTCCTTAGCAGAGGGCTTTACACATAGTAAGTACTTAATAAATGTTTGATTCGTTCCATATCCCTTGGGTATAAAAAGTCATTTGAAAGTAAAATATGATCAATTAACAAAATTCAAAATAGTCTTTTTTTAAGCACCTAATTTAATCTTATCAAGTGCAATGGATATGTCTTCTATGGAAGTTGAACTGAATGAGAAAGACAAGAATTGCAGAGAATGCTTATATGTGAATGGGTTATAATCTTTATCAATATAGGGAGAACCCACAATGATGACATCATAGGACCACAGGACTTATAGCCAGAAGGGACCTTAAGAGTCATTTAGTCCAATATTCTCATTTTATAAAAGAGGAAACTGAAACCTAAAGAGGTTAAAATCATGTAGTCATATAGATTTAAAGCCTTCAAACAGCTTTTACAGCTGAATAATTCATAAAGGCCAAACTATTAGAGCTGAATTTCACCACTTAAGATATTAAGGAAGGAGCTTGTCATTTTTTTAAAAGGATGAATTAATTTCTTATATAATTGTCTTCTTTTTTCATGGTCCTCATGTACCTTACAATAAGTAAATGATTCATTATCAAAATCTTCAGAAACTTATGTTATTTCTTTGCTCTGACAATATTAAATAATATTCTTTTAGAGATGTGTACAAGGCCTTAACATGATAATAACTTAGTGGCAACAAAATATAATAATATTTTAAATGTAATTGACAAGCCCTTCTGTCATAAAAACTTCATTATGAACTCATTCCGTAAAAAGAAATACTTTTTTTAGTATCCAGAAAGATCTAATGCTTACATTCAAGATGTTTTGACAACTTACTGTCACAAGGATCTTGATTACCAAAATTCTTTTTATTTCAGAAAATTGCCCATTATGGACAGTTCCACACAGCCATAATTATCTAAGTCATTGAGGCAAAAACAAAACAGCCAAAAAAATAAAGCTTTGTTTTAAACGGTGAGATAACAGGAAAAATCAAGATATCTGCTCTGAATTATCTATTTGAATAGAAATCTTGATTTGGTAGAATCTACCAGTTGATTATCAACTCAATTTAACTGCTATTATTTGGTCATATTTGAGCAATCATTATGATAGCCACTATTCAGTCAATCAACAAACATTTATTGGGTGATTACTATGTGATAATAAGCAGGCCTATGTGTTGCATACATAGATAACAATGAAGCAGATTCTACACTCCGTAAGCTTCCATTCCATCAGGGAAGATAACATGTACTATGTAAGTATGTACAAAATACATTTAACAATAAATACAGGGTAATTTTTATTTGGAGGAACATGTGGATTAGAAACTCTTGTGGGAGCAATCATTTCAGGAAACTGAATCACTTTCATTTAAATTGTTTTAGGAAGATTCTGAAGATCACCTGGAAAGATAAAACACTGGACACTGTGTTCCTTTTTCTAACTGAACTTACAAGCATTCAAACTACTGCATACTACTACTAATGGGCTGGCCACATTGTTTGAATGCCAAACCTATGTTTGCCTAAAAGACTATTTTACAGAGAACTATAAGACAACTTCTCATGTGGAGGTTAGAACAATGTCAGTCTCAAGGTCTATCTAAAGAACTTTTAAATTAACTGTGAGATATAGAAAACACTGGCAAAGGACTGCCCAGCATGATGTGCCTGTATCAAAGAAGGCACAGTGATCTATCTATGAGCAAAGCAGAATTGCAGTATCTCAAAAAGAAACATGAGATGCACAAAATTAGAGACATCTCCACTCCAAATATTCATGTGGACTATTTGTGCCCAACCTGTGGAAGAACTCTTCAAGGCTGTATTGGTCAGATCAGCCACAGTCAGACACACTGTACTTTAACTCCAACATAGTAATGTCATTTTGATCCTTTTTGAGAAAGAAGGAGAAGATGGAATTGAATTTTAAAGACAACCAGAGATTCTCAGTAGTGAATTGTGTGGAGGCAATGCATTCTAGTCATGGGGAAGTTTACATTTGACCAGGGATTTTGCAGAAGGTATTCCTACATGGACTGGGAAGTTTGACTAGATGATTACTATGATCCTTTGCTAATCTTAGATCCAATGAAATAACATGATGAAAAGAATTTTTGAGCTAGATTATTCTATCACCTGTGTATAAGGTTCTAAGAAGCCACTGGAGTTTATTGGTCAGGAGAGGAACATGTTCCAACTTGTGCTTTAGAAATATCACTCTGAATAAAGAAACATTAAAAAAAAAGAAATATCACTCTGGAGGATCATCATGTTGAGGAGACTTTAGACAGGATACTAGACAATGAAACTAAAATCTATCAGAATAATTAATCTAAAATAATAAATCTAATATAATAATAATATAATAAAATCTAAAATCTATCATAATAGTCCAAGTGAGAGGTGATAATTGCCTGAAATTGGACAGATGTATGTGATTATAAAGAAGAAAATAGATGTGAAAGAAATTTGGGAGGTAAAATTGAAATAACTTGGAAACTGATTAGATATTCGGGGGAGGGGGTTGTGAAAGAGTGAGGATTTGAGGATGATTTTGAGGAACTCTAGTTAAGTCCACCGTACTCTAATTTCTCAATTTACAGATGTAACTATAGTTTTCAGAACACTTTCACATACATTATCTCATCTGATCCTCACAACAACTTTGAGAGATAAATAATACAGTTAAAAATTTCTGGATTAAAACAAAACCAAGGAACAAAATTAATGTAGATTTCCCAAGGTCTTAGTAAGGAATGATGTGGGAATTAGAACCTAGATCTCATTCTTGTAGTATTCTACTTTCCAATACCACCTTTGGACTATATTCTCTATAATTAAATTCAAATCTATCTATCTACCTATCTTACTTATTCTCACCAATGCATTGGGCTAGGTGCTACAAAAGATTCAATTTGAATAGCTCATAGTCCTAGTTCTCATGTACCTTACAAACTGGTGCAGAGACTCACCACATCTCTAACTTGCTATGGAAAGGGTACTGGCTTTGGAGTTAGAAAACTTGTGCTTATATCTCTCATCTGCCACTGATTACCTGTGTGACCTTGGTCAAGTTACTTAATCTCTTTGTGTCTCAGTTTCCTTATATGTAAAAATGAGTAGGTTAGACTAGAAGGCCCCTGAAGGAGGTCTTCCAGTTCTATGATCCCAAGCCCAGAAAAGTATGAAATGACATGTGGGATTCACATTCTGCCTTATTATATATAGATGATAGAATAATCTAGCTCAGAAATTCTCTTTGTCCTGTCACTTCATAATGTTACCTGCTGCTCAAAGCTCATTTGCATAAGACTGCTCATTGGTGGAAATTGATCAGTCAGTGTTCCACACCTGCATGAGAAGAGAGTTGGTGCGAGCTTGAGAAAGGAGACATCTTACTCTTCTGACTTGTAACTCTGACAAATACATAGGCATAGGGTGTTGAGTAATCAATCTCCATCAGTAAGGAAAAGCTTTGAGCCCAGGGATACAATAGAATATTAGCTTAGCAAAGGATTTTAAAGGTCACCTCATCCAATTTCCTAGTCCATTCAGAGATTTCTTCTGCAAAATCCTTGTCTGGTGGTAATCCAGGTTCTGCTTGAATGATTATAATTACAAGGATCTCACTATCTGGCAGCTCGTTCCATTTTGGGAAATCCTTTAGCCGTTTAATTGAGTCAGTTTTTAACTTTGTTCCATTAACCTAGCTGTGATAGGCAGTTAAATGGTACTGTAGACAGAGTGCTGGAGCTTGGTGTCAGGAAGGCCTGAGTTCAAACCCAGCCTTGGATACTAATTGTGTGACCCTGAACATGTCACTTAAGTTCTGCTTCCATTTTCTCAATAGCACCAATCTCTCAGGGTTGTTGTAAGGTTCAAATGAGATAATATTTGTAAAGTGCTTAGCACAATACCTGGCACATAGCAGGTGCTTAATAATAGGTGTTTCCTTCCTTCCTACTCCTAATTGTACCCTCTGGAGTTACATACAATGTCTAATCCCTCTTTAAAATGTAAGCCCTTCAGATATTATGTCCCTGCCAAGTCTTTTTTTATCAGTCTAAAATTCCACAGATATTTCAGTCATTCTTCATGTGACATGATTTAAGTTCCCTCACCATCCTACTCACTCTGCTCTGGGCTGACGTCCATTTCTCAGGCTTTCTGGAAATGTAGCTTCCAGAACTGAACCCAGTAGTCCAGACATGATCGGTAGTAGGGCAACTGCTTTCCTCTTCCAGACTTGTATTAATGGTTTCATGGTGCTGTGAATGAAAAGAACACTAAATTTAGATTCAGAAGATTCTGATTTTATTACTTAGTAGTAGTAGTAGTAGTAGTAGTAGTAGTAGTAGTATCTGTATGACCTTGGACAAGTCACTTAAGTTCTTCATCTTTCTTAACTGTAAAATGAGGGGATTAGATTAAATGACATATAAATCTATGATCATGTGATCCTAATGTAGCCCAAGTTTGTATTCACCTTTTTGACAGCTCCACTTACTGAGATAAGGCTTATGAAAACACTGTGTTGCTGGAAAGCACTATAGTTAATGTTTCCTCATTATCATTTGCTACTATTGAAAGTGCAAAAATAATCCTAGGTCTTTTTCTGATGAATTGCAATCCAATCATATCTTTCTTATTCTATAATTTTAAAGTTGATTTTTAAAGCATTAGTGAAGAACTATTGAATTTCATCTTTTTAGATTCAGTCCATTAGTAAAATTTTTTTTTTTATTATTTTGGATTCTAATTGTCATCTGAAGTTTTAGCTATACCCCCTCATCTTTATCTTATCCAAAAATTTGTTAAACATATCTTCTTGATCCTCATAAAAAATCATTGATAAAACTATATATAAGGATAAGACTAAGGACTAGTGACCACTATCTAACTTAATCTCTTGTAATTGATCAATACTTTTTTTAGTACAATTATTCAACCAACTATGATTTCCCTTACCATACTATTATGCTACCCAAAATTCTCCATTTTTGTTGTTATTCAGCCATTTCAGTTTTGTCTGGCTTTTCACGACGCCATTTGGGGTTTTCTTGACAAATATACTGAAGTGGTTTGCCATTTCCTCCTCCAGCTTATTTTACAGATGAGAAAACTAAGGCAAATAGTATTAAGTGTATGAGGCTGGATTTGAATTGAAGTCTTTCTGACTCCAGGTCCAGCACTCTATCCACTGTGCCACCTAACTGCCTTTTTCTTCATTTTATCTAGTATATCAATTATCTATCTGAAATCTAGATATACTATTCTGTAGCCTTTCCTAACCAGTTGAATAATCCTAACAAAAATAGAAATGGTGTTAGTTTAGACTGCCTTGTTTTTAGTGACTGTTAGGAATCACTACTTCTCCTAATACTCACAAATTTTTTATCTGATAATTCAATATAGAATTTTGCAAAGTCTAGATGTCACTCTCACTAATGAGGGATCCAAAAATATACATTTCTAGCCTTTCACTTTAAAACCCTTTGTGGACTTCTTCTTACATTACTCAAGGTTGGAAAGGGTATGCTCTAAGACCCCACTATCCTACCTCTGATCAGGACCAGCCCTTGGGAAGCCTGACCCCCAAAGCAGGGAAATCAAACTCTTTGTGCATCCTTTGCTTCATTATACTATCACCCTGCAAACTTGTGGAGAATTTCTTAGTTTATGTTTAAATGAAGTCTAGGTCTCAATCAAAAGGTTGCATAGGGTCTCTTCCAGAAAGGTGCTCCTTGTACAAAGTATATCAGGCATGGGGTGGTTAGTTGATTTTTCCACTACAAAATAAAACACCAAATACTCATAAATATACATTGTCACATACTTAAAAAGTATTTTACTTCCTACTCCTAAAAGGTTGATTACCATTAAAACATGTTGGTAATGGTATAATGTGAAGTTTTCTGGATATGGAGTCTGAAAATCTAGGTTCACATTATACTTACTACCTTTATGATCTTAATAAGACCTTAAACCTCATTCTGTCTTAGTTTCCTTCTCTGTAAATGATGGAACTGGACTAGCTATCATCGAAGGTCCCTACCACTTCTAGTACAATGCCTGGCATGTAGTAAGCACCTGATAAAATATCTATCAATCTGTCTAAATTAATGATCCTCTGATGCTCTGAAATACTTTGTGGGATGCTGAACAAGCATTTTACCTTCACTTCTGCTTTGCATTGTCCAAACAATTCACACAAGGTCTGTATCTTCTGGCAAATCATGTCTTGAGTTGGGTTGTTTTGTCATCTTGACATCATCTTCTCTGTGAAGGTGTTTTGGGGTTCATCACTTCCTGCTGAGCAACAAGCACCCATATTCACAACTTTTTAAATTCATGAGGTTACTGACAAAGCTAGAAAAACCCACCTCATAATCATTGATGCTCAGGAGAAAACAACCAAGGAAGCAGAGAATTGAAGTCCACTGAAGCCAGAATCTGAGGTCACTACCTTGGGCTTGAAGGGGTCACCTTTGTTGTCACCCATTGGGAAGAGGAATGAGATCTGCTTTCTTCATTCTTCCTGGAAGTTTGAAGTTCAGAGAAAGTGAGAAAGAAAGAGATCATTTCATTATCCTGAGACACAAATTCAAAGGAACTAATTAGGAGTGCTATATCATCCTAAATCACAAGTCCTTTAGCATTGATCTAGAATACATATTTCTCTAGCAGTAGCCCAGGGTCAAGCAGATTGGAGCAAGGAAGGCATTCCTGATTACTCCCATTATATACATTTTTGGGGGGTCAAATCTCGACTCTTCCACCCTTCAAGTCCTTATCAATTCCCCACTCCCTAAAAATACAGACACACATACACTATCCTAGCTCTCATGGGTTTTACATAAAACATTTTGATACCCCTTAATAAACTCTTTAAAAAAAAATGTCATTTGCTTTAGGCATAAATCTTACAGGATATATCAAAATCTTGGCAATTATATTTAATTTTTTTTTTAACTTTACCACATATGGAGTTGAAACTGATGTCATTTATGAAGCTGCACCATTAAAATAAGTTGCTGAAACTATTTAATCCAAGTCTATACTAGTAAAATAAATTAAAGAGCTAGATAGTGGATGACTCTGATAGAATGTAGATGGGATCCTTGCATTAGGAGAGAAGTTGGTCTAGGTTTATTCCATCTCTAAAATCAGTAATCCATCATAGCATTAGATAGTCAGAAAAGAAAAAAATAGAGGGGAAAAAAAGACTTTCTATGTTCCAGGCACTATACTAAGTGTTTGGGACATGAAGAAAGGCAAAAAACAATCCCTGGCCTAAAGAAGCAAAACTAGGATTTGGGCAATATATGTCATAATGCTATTTTGTTTCTCAAGTACAAGACTTTTTTTAATAAACAAAATGTGACTAATATATGACAGAGATTAGTGAAGGAAAATATATTGGGTACTGAATTATTTATAATAGCACATTTTATTTTAATGAAAGCAGCAAAAACTATTAATATGGCTTGAAAAGATTTTCATTATAAAGAACTATTTGCTGGGTATTGGATTTCTATTAAATTCACTTTTGTATTGATTATCTGGATAATCTTGATTAATTGTTTCAGTATTCCACTTAATAATAAGTGCTCACATTTATACAGCAGTTTATGGTTTGCAAAGTGCTTTCCTCACCATTACCCTGTGAGGTACCTAATGTAAGTATTATAACCCCTATGTTACAGATGAGGAAACTGAGGCTCTGAGAAGTTAATTGTATTCCACATGGTCATGTCTGTCAGGATTCAAGTCCAAGTTTCCTAACTCCAAGTCTGGTGCCAGTTCTACTATGTGACTCCCCCAGACTCTTATCTTTCACAACCCACCAAAATGTACATTTTTGAACCTCTGCTTTATTGTCATCAAATTCCCCTTTATTGCTTTAGCTAACATTCCCCTTGCCTGCTCATACAAACTAAGACTTGAATTTCCCTCAAGGGCACCATGTGCCTAGCTTCTTTCTCCAATGCTGGTTATACCTCTACTCACAGCGCCAGGAGAAGGTATTTGCATTCTAGTAGCTCTGTCACTATCATTAAAAAATCTTAACTTCTTAGAAGTTTACACATTCCAATTACACCACTCTTCCCCAACCCTTGCCTCTGTCCTCTCTGTCCTCTAGGCTAATCACCTTCCTTAGTGACTGAGGTACTTGCCCAACAATTTTATTTTCCTCTTTATTCACTGTAGTCATACTGGTAACTTCAAGAGCTATCATGTAGACTCTTATACTGTGATGTGTTGGCTTCTCAATTCTTTAACTTCATCAGTTCTAGTGATCTCCATGTCAGGTATACCATATTTGATTACTGAAACCTCATTATTATTTGAACTGTACAACCTCCGAGCTCTTAAACTCTAAACTTTCTCTCTGACTATAATCTCCTATTCTCCACTTATCCTATATTATATTGTGAGTTCCCTGAGAGCAGGGACTGTCTTTTGCCTTTCTATCCTCAGAGTAAAACACAATGTCAGACACATAGTAAATCCTTAATAAATGTATTTTTTTGGACTGACTTCTGACTGTGTTCTTCACTCCAGTTGTGACCCTGATTCCCCTTTCTCCCTCTATTCTCTCAGGTCATTGAATGGGTTTTGTTTTATTTTTCCTTTCACTAGTCATCCTGTATAACCACACCCTCTCTTATACCCTTAAATCCCTCGTCTTATTAATTTTTCCATGGTTCTGCTCTACTGGTTTCTAACTCTAGATATCAGTCCTCCTATTTGCTTTCTGTGAAAGGGCCAACAAAACTTTAACTTCTGCTCTTATTTCTGTAATGTCTGGTCTCTCTAGGGTTATAGCCCTTTTTATTATGTAATTAAGAATATATATTTTCTTCTTAGAATGTGGAAAATTCACATGCTATCCTTCACTCTAGGAATATAAATAAATTAATGCTACTTTATATAGAAGATATATGTATATATTTATGTATGTCTATATTAATAAGTCAGCCCTTATTATTTTTGCATTGGAAGTTAATTCCCCTTCACCTATGGAATTAGAATTAATATTTTACATGTATAATCCCATGGAAGAGGAAAGGGACAACTCAAAAGTACCTCTGTAAGGCCTTTCATTCCTTACTTGAGAGGACAACCCAAGATCTTCTGGTATATTCCACATTGGCATGTATCCTATAAGAGATCATTGTCTCTTACTTTTTTGCTTTTAGTCCTAAAACCAGTTCAGTTGATCTTTCTCCTTCTTTCCCTGTAGCACAATACTTCATAAATAAAGTGTCCGTTTGGACCCAGATGACTTCATAGACCTTGGCATTTTACATAAGATGTTCCATGTTCTTCCTGGCCAGTTAATCTTGAGTAAACCCAGAAACATCTCAAGCCCATATGCTCATTGCCTTCAACCAATTCTTGTAGTCAAAGGTTCCAAAGCATATATATGGAAATAGAAGCAACAGATATCAACATACTCTTCACCAATTGTCATCCTGGAGCCCCAGAAAAAAAGGGAGTATCTCTAACATGTCATATATGTGAATTTTCATGTACAAAAATGGAGAACCAGGAAGCCATCTTTTGGAAACGTCGCATCATTCTAATCCAAAGAACTGCTATATCGTTGTCTTATCTGGATGCAGATTTGCAGATCTACAGAATCCCACTCCAATTTCCAGCTGCCTGCAAAGAATGTCCTTCAACAGATTTCCTTTGGACTAATAAGGTTTAGGTCTGAGTTTTATTTTTCCTTCCCTAGAGCAGATTACCATATTATCACTCATTTAGAGATACATCTGCTGCCAAATGAAGGAATTGAAATCAGTTGGAGAAATTAATCAAGTCTCCTTATTTTTCAGTTCCCAAAATCAAGGTGCCCTCATTCAAATTGTTATATTGAGAACCTTTAATATACCTTCTCTACTTCTGTTCCTCAGGAACCAAGGCAGACCAAAGGATTCAATCTACTACAGATTCATGATTTCTGACTTCTACTGGGCTCTCAATATTGCATCATTCATCCTTTTATGTATATCCTAATTATTCCAAGAGATTTGGGATCATTTGATTTCATATTCAGCCCTCTGTGCACTGTATTTCATTCATTTTAGCATTAGGTTAATTGACTCATAGAGGCTCATCAACAGATTCACTGGAAGGTAAAAGATTTTTCCCAAGTTTAGGACTTAAATCTTTATTAAATTTCATCTTATTATATTCAATCCAGTGTTGTAGCCTATTGACTTTTGCCAGTATCTTAGTTATTCCTTCAATTCTTTGTCATCTCTAAATTTGGTAGGGATACTGTGTATACCTTTATCCAAATAGTTGATAAAAATGTTAAATAGCACAGGAGTAAGCATAAATTAAGCACTGCATTGGAAATTTCTTTTTAATTTACATGGAACAATTGATGATATTTCTTTGGTTATAGCCATTGAACTTGTTCTGATTCTATATAGCTATACTATCAAGTGATACACAAAAATACCATGAGACTACTTATCAAATGCTTTGCTAAAAGTAAAGTACTAGGTAAAATATATCCATATCATCCCCCTTAACTACTAAACTAACTAGTTTACTATTTTTAAAAAGCTAGTGTCATATGCTTTTCTTAATGAAGCTATACTGTTTCTTTAGGATCACCCTTTGTCACAAAGAGATAGCAAAGGAAAGGGCATGGGCAAGTTCAGGGGGGATAAGTCAACAACTGACATTGAATCACACACTTAGATAATGAGTCATACACCTAAATAAAAATCTCCAATAAAATATGTAAGAAAATCAGCAGTTCTCTGAAAGATTGATGATCAAGAGTTCTAAAAAGTTCTTGAAATAAGAAAAGTAAGTTATTCCAAATCCCCAATAATAAGAGAAATAAAAATTAAAACAATTGTGAGTTTCCACCTATCACGCTATTAGATTGTTAAAGATGACAAAAAAGAAAAGTGACAATTGTTGGAGGGATGTGGGAGAATAAGCCCACTGGTAGAACTGGGAATTAGTCTAGACCAGCGGTTCTCAAACTGTGGGTTATGTTCAATTTGTAACAATGAAAATACATCCTGCATATCAGATAGATTCATAACAGTAGCAAAATGACAGTTATGAAGTAGCAATGAAAATAATTTTATGGTTGGGGGTCACCACAACGTGAGGAACTGTATTAAAGAGTCGCAGCATTAGGAAAGTTGAGAACCATTGGTCTAGACATTCTAGAAAGCTATTTGGAGCTATACCCCAAAAGTCATTAAACTGTGCATACCCTTTGATCCAGTGATACCACTACTACCCATATGCCCCAAACAGCTAAAAGCAAGAGATGAAGGACTAGTGTGTACAAAAATATTTGTAGTGGTATTTTTGTTTCAGCAAAGAACTAGAAACAAGATACCCATCAATTGGGGTATGTCTGAACACATTATGCCATATTACAAAACAGGAAATGACAAAAAGATTGGATTAGAGAAACTTGAAGACTTGTAGGAATTAATGCAGAGTAAAGTGAGCAGAACCAAGAGAAAAGTTTACATATAACTACTACATTATAAAGAAAAACAACTTTGACTGATTTAAGAACTCTTTATCAATTCGATGACCAGCCTCAACTCCAGAGGACTGATGATAAAGCATGTTATCCACTACTTGATAGGTAATGGATCAAAACTGCAGAATAAAACATGCATTGTCTTATATGGCCAATATGTAATACTGTTTTACTTGACTATGCTTGTTTTTGGCTTTGGTTTTTTTTCATGAACACAAAATTGCAGAAGAAAAGGATACTGGAGTGATGCTAAAGAAAAAAAAGTCACTGAAACATTTAAAAATGCATTGAAGGAAATGAAAGGAAGTTCAGAGGGAGCTAAGTTCAAGTAAGATAGATTTGAAATTAACATATTGAAATTATTATATGCTTAAAATATAAGCCATACATGATAGATACTTGTGGTTTCATAAACAATCTTCTTTTACATTTCTTTGTATGTGGAAATGTCCATGTTTATTGGTCCTGGTCATGTATAGAACAATTTTTTTTTTTTTAAGGATCCATGATATAACAGGATTGTTTTTATTGTATTTTCTGATTTTAATAGAGACTTTGAAATTTTTTTTCAAGTGTCTCTTGATAGCTTCTATTTCTTCCTTTGAGAATTTCTGTCCATATCACTTGACCATTTATCCATTAGGAATTAAATGATAGTCTTATAAATTTGTATCAGTTTCTTAGAGATTCCAGGTATCAGGTTTTTGTCAAATATATTTATCATGAAGACTTTTCCCCAATATATTTCTTTCCTTTTTATTTTGAGTGCATGGCTTTTTTGTTGTGCAAATTACATATATTATATATATATATACACACATATATATGTATATATATACATACATACATATATGTATGTATATTTGTGTGTACATATATATATATATAATGAAATCCATCTGTATTAACTTACAATGTTTTTTCAACAGATAAAAAATTTCTTTCTGCAATTGAAATAAAATTTTACTCTATTTTCTTCAAATTTTAGGATGTATTTTTATGTTTAGATAATAGATTCACTTGGAATTTGTTGCAGAATATGATATGGGATTTGAATTTAAGTCCATTTTCACCATATAGCTGTCCAACTTTCCCATCAGGTTTTATTTAATAATAACTGTCTTTCACAATGTTTTGTAAACATGGACATATTAAACACCAGTCTATTGTGTGCCTTCATTTTTTATTTAGGACTATGATTCATATTTCCATATTTTATCCAGTACTGGATTGTTTTGATGATTACGCTTTTATAGTATAATTTGAGATTTGACAGTGCAAGTCCTCCTTTTTTTTCCTTCAGAAATAACTTTGATATTTTTGTCCATTTGGTCTTCCAAATGTAGAAACTTGTAGGATGTGAACATATAATACTCAAGTCTGAATTAATACACTCATTAAACACACTGAGCCTCAAGTCCTTATTTTGTTATTATCTTTTCTCCTTATACATTGTCTTTCACTGGGTTTAAAAACTGTCTAGTGGTTATCCACTCTGGAATTATTTCAGAAATTATGAAAATGATATAAACTCTCTGTTATTGGTCCTCATCCCAGAATAAACCAGGAAAATCTCTTCTTTCATGAATTTATTTCCACTCTTTCAATCTTAAACCACAATCTTTTAAGCTTAAAAAATTAATATTGATGATCATGAAATTTATTAGTAACATCAAGTAACTTCATTTCTCACTAGACTGCATTCTGGATTCTTACATGATGCCCCTGCTTGGGATACCTTCCTGCCCCCTTTTTCAGCCTCCTTTTATGTGTTGTCTTCCCTCATTAGAATGTAAACTCCTAGAAGGTAGAAACTGTCTTTCTTTGTGCTTGCATTTGTCTTATTATAGCTTATCACATAGTGATTAATAAATAATTGTTGACTAACAAATCAATATAAATAAATATTTAAACAAAGCTTAATGAAAGAAGATATGCTGAATAGACTTTGCTTTCATCATCTGTCATCATTTGTCACATCAGCTGGTCCGTCCTTGTCTTAGCACTAGTCCATTCCTCTGCTACATATCCTTCTTCTCTTGTCTTGCACTATGGTTCACACATACATCCACTTTCGTTTCAGTCTTTCCTCTCTGTTTCATTATGTGGTATCCCAAAACTTGTGAGAAAGTCCTTTCCTCAAAGCCACTGATACTCCCAAACAAACTGTGCTTTCCCAAATAGATTGAACTCCCAGAGTCTACTTCCAGGATTCTCTGCCCTCCAAGACAGTTTTCAAAGTCTCTGTGATCCCATTAAAGTTACAATATTAGTATCCAAAGTACTTACTATGCTGGGTCTCAGTGACCTAGATATAAATTTTATTGGCAATTTAGTCTAATTCTATGAAGTAGTTCTTTGGTATTTTTACTACTATTGAATTAAATCTATAAAGTAATTTGTGTTACTCAGTATTATCATTTTTCCCATTTGAGCTTAATCTTGTCCATTGAAAATTATCCAATTACTTTTATTATTTTGTTACTTTTCTTTAAAATATTTTATACTTGTCTTCATATTATATTTGCCATGGTGGATGAATGACTAATTATTCTGTATATTTATTCGTTATTATAAATGACATTTCTCTTTCAGTTTCTCCTATTTTCTTTCAATGAAATATAGAAATGATAATGACATCTATACATTTATCTTATATTTAACCTACCTCTATAAATGTATTTGTTGGATCTTTTTTTGATCATTTCTCCTTGGGTTTTTAAAAATAAAGCATCATTTAATCTGCAAAGAGGGAAATGTTTATGTCTTCTTTGCCAATAAGCATTCTTTTTCATCTTTCTCTTATATTATTACTATGGTTAACAAATGATATCAGACAGTAACAATGAGATTGTATGATTATGTTTCCCCTACATCCTTAGTAGTAGTACCTTAAATATTTTTTTCATTACATATAAAGCTTCCCCGTGGCTTCAATTTTTTTTCATGTTAAGGAAAAATCTTTCTATTCCTATACTTTTTTAGTGTTTTAAATATTATTAGATATTATATTATATCAGAGACCTTTTCTACATGTTTTGTTTTAAAATATTTTATTGATATTATTTATTATGCTAATTATTTTCTAACGTTAAATTAATTCTATAATCCTGATGCATATGCTACATGATAATATTGAATAATTGATATAGTGCTATATAGTAGCAATTTACATTCACATCAATATTAGCAGTAGTTGTTCTAAAACTTTTCTGTACTTTTTCTTTGATAAGTTGAAAGGATCAGAATCATTTTTACCTTGTAGAAAGAATTACTTCTCATGGTGGGTTTGTGTGTATTGTTGTTGTGGTGTGTGTGTGTGTGTGTGTGTGTGTGTGTGTGTGTGTGTGTGTGTGATTTTCAATCTGTGTATGGATTTAGGGTTATTTATTCTATGCTTATTTGATGGAATTAAATTATGACTATATACTCTGAGATTATTTTTTTACATGTCAGTTTGTTAATGGACCACTTAATTTTTCTTGAAATTGATTTATTTATGTTTACAATTTCCAATTTTGAAAGGGGATTTTGTACTTTTGTAAATATTGATTACATATCACATTTTAAAAATTTAACTATGAATAAGTTTTTCTTCATTTCTTTTGCATAGTTTGTGATCTTTTCTTTCTGATTTTGATTATTACCTATTTTTCTTCCAATTCCTAGATTAAATTTGCTACATATTTTATTTTTTATAATTTTTATTAATTAATTTATTTTAGTCTTAAGCATTCATTTACGCAAAATTTTGAAATCCAGATTTTCTCCCCATCTCTCCCCTCCTTCTCACCCCAATATGGCATGCATCAGAGATTACCCTTTCCCCTAGTCTGCCCTCCCTTCTATCACCCCATTCCCCATGCTATTCCCTTCCCTCTCACTTTCTTGTAGGTCATGATAGATTTCTATACCCCATAGCCTGTACATCTTATTTCCCAGTAGCATGTAAAAAGTTTTTAACATTTGTTTTTAAAACTTTAAGTTTCAAATTCTCTCTCTTCTTTCCTCCCCACCTACCCTCATTGAGAAAACAAGCAATTCAATATAACTAGTACATGTGTACTTGTGCAAAACACTTCCATAATAGTCATGTTGTGAAAGATTGTATTTCCCTCCATCTTATGCCATCACCCCATTTATTCTATTCTCTCTTTTGACCCTGTCTCTTTTCAAAAGTGAGTTCTTCTTACTACCCCTCCCTCAATCTGCCCTCCCTTTTATCATTGCCCCCGCTCTTATCCCCTTCCCCCTACTTTCCTGTAGAGTAAGATACCTAATTGAGTATATATGTGATTCCCACCTTAAGCCAAATCTGATGAGAGTAAGGTTCACCCATTCTCTCTCACCTCACCCCCTTCTCTTAAATTTTGTAAAAGCTTTTCCTTTTTTTTTTTTCTTTTTGGAGGGGGAAGGCAGGGCAATTGGAGTTAAGTGACTTGCCCAAGGTCACATGGCTAGTAAGTGTTAAGTGTATGAGACCGAATTTGAACTCAGGACCTCTTGACTTCTGAGCCAGTGTTCTATTTACTGTGCCACCTAGTCGCCCCTGTAAAAGCTTTTTCTTGCCTCTTTTATGTGAGGTAATTTGATCCATTCTATCTCCCCCTTTCTCCTTCTCTTAGTACATTCCTCTCTTACCACTTAATTTTATTTTTTAGATATCATCCTTTCATTTTCAACTCACCCTGCTGCCTCTCTCTATATGTATATGTGTATATGCATGCATGTACAAATATTATCTTTCCATGTAGGAATGTAAACAGTTCAACTTTAATAAATCCCTTATTATTTCTCTTCCCTGTTTACCTTTTTATGCTTCTCTTGATTCTTGTATTTGAAAGTCAAATTTTCTATTCAGCTCTGGTCTTTTCAGCAAAAATGCTTCAGTCCTCTATTTAATTGAATATCCATATTTTCCCTGAAGTATTATACTCAGTCTTGCTGGGTAGATGATTCTTGGTTTTAATCCTAGCTCCTTTGGCCTCCAGAATATCATATTCCAAGCCCTTTGATCCCTTAATGTAGAAGCTACTAGATTTTGTGTTATACTAATTGTATTTCCATAGTACTCAAATTGTTTCTTTCTGGTTGACTGCATTATTTTCCCCTTGACCTAGGAACTCTGGAATTTGTCTACAGTATTCCTAGGAATTTTCCTTTTGGTATCTCTTTCCAAAGGTGATTGGTGAATTCTTTCAATTTCTATTTTACCCTCTGGTTCTAGAATGTCAGAGCAGTTTTCCTTGGTAATTCCTTGAAAGATGATGTCTAGACTCTTTTTTTGATCATGGTTTTTAGGTAGTCCAATAATTTTAAGTTATCTCTCCTGGATCTATTTTCTAGGTCAGTGGTTTTTCCTAAGATATTTCAAGTTGTCTTCTATTTTTTCATTCTTTTGGTTCTGGTTTATAATTTCTTGATTTCTCATTAAGTTAATAGCTTCCATTTGCTCCATTCTAATTTTTAAGGAATTATTTTCTTCAGTGAGCTTTTAGATCTCCTTTTCCATTTGGCCAGTTTTGCTTTTTGAGGCATTCTTCTCCTCACTGGGGTTTTGAACCTCTTTTGCCATTTGGGTTAGTTTATTTTCCAAGGTGTTATTTTCTTCAGTATTTTTTTGAGTCTCCTTTAGCAAGCTGTTGACTCATTTTTCATTATTTTCTTGCATCACTCTTATTTCTCTTCCCAATTTTTCCTCTTCTTCTCTTAGTAGATTTTCAAAATCCTTTTTGAGCTCTTCCATGGCTGTAGAGTCAATCATAAGCAGCTCTCCTGAGGACTGCTACTGTGAATAACTTTAAGGTTCTAATTGTGTAGTCTAGTGAACTCTCTATTTATTTAGCAATAAACTGAAGCACAACATTCAAGAAACTAAAGCACATCATTCACAACAACATAACATAACAACTTATTACTAAAGTGGCCACATAGTCTTAAATAAAACATATCATTCAGAAAATTACATTCTCCTTAGTCAAGTAAAGTGTTCAAGTGTCCATCTTGAGTCAAGACAGGCTTACAATCATCCTTAAGCGAATCATCCTTAAGGAGTAGCAGAAAGTACAAACACTACTCACTCCTAGGTCACAGTAAGTCACAATTTTATTGGTCAATACACAGTACACAAGTAAAGTCTTTCATCTTAACTCCAGGCTGACTTCCAAACTCCACAGCTCCTCTTCCATTGGCTGACCTGACACTCCCAGCTCTTGCCTGGATTCACATGCTTCTTGCCGGGACTCATATGTAGGCAGCTCTCCACTCCTGTTCCATACCTTAGTTTACAGGGACTGCTCTACTCCAAGCTCTTTGAAGTTTTTGTTTCTAGGAAGACAAAATTTTACAGCTACAACAATATTTACACATATTGCTGGCACAACATTAAGCTTAATAGAGCTACAACAATATTTACACATATTGCTGGCACTATCATCTCAATTCACTTTCTGTCTGACAAAATAACGCAAATCAACAGACAAGCCTTCTCTCTGAGAAATCAAACACAAATCAATAGTAAAGCCCCATGACTTCTTTAACAGCCATAAAGTCTTCTTTCAGGACTTCTGTCTAAGAACAACAGACAGGATGCTTTTGTCTGACAGAACAACAGACACAATGCTATAGAGTACCAACATTACAAGCATTCTCTCTCTCAGTTCCCAGAAAGATAGCCCAGATTAGCAGAGTGCCAAAATCACAAGCATTCTCCCTCTTAGTTCTGCTTGCTCCCAGCTCTGCTCAAGCTTTTCTCTGCTCTGCTCCTTCCTATTCCACCCTTCCAGTTCCATCCTTCCTGTTCTTCTCTTTTGGCAAGTTCCTCCCACAGTGGGCTCCATGTGATGACATTAAGCCTATTAAGGGCAGGAAGGTCTTCAAATTCCCTTCCTATTAAGGGCAAAACAATGTATAATGTTTCCAGCAAAGATTTTTGATGCAATCAAAGATGAATCTCAAAGGCACTTTAATAGCTGAAACAAGTAGCAAAGTACTACTTTGCTTGCCATTACAATGGGCTGAGACCAATTCACATTTTCCTTGGAGGCTTTTGAAATAGGAACTTTGATTTTGTTGTCTTCTTCTGGTTGTATGTTTTGATCTTCTCTGTCACCAAATTAAGATTCTATAGTCTTAGGTTTTTTTTACGTTGTTTGCTTATTTTCCCAGCCAAACACTTGACTTTCTATCACTTTGTTATGGTAGGATCTGCTTCCAGGGATTGGGGGTAGTGTGTGTGTGTGTGTGTGTGTGTGTGTGTGTGTTTGTACTGTCCCAAGCTTCAGGGGTTTTGTGCAGCTGTTTTCAGAGATACTTCTAGGGACCTGTAAATTTTCAGTTCTTCCAAGGTGGTATGATCAAAGGAGAGGCATTTATTCCTTTTCTGGACCATGCTCTGGTCTTTGAGTGACCACAAGCACTCTTTTCTACCTTGGAACTGTGAGAAGTATTCCTTCTCCACTGCACCACAAGTTCCACCACACCAGGGCTCCTCCTCACCCCAGGACTGATACCCAGATCCAAGCAGGACAAAGCAAGAGAATCCTGCCTCAGCATCAGCAAAGAGATCTCTGCAATCATCCTCTGATCAGCTGCTGGATCCTCACACTGTCTGTGGACCAGGAGCTCTAGAAACAGCTGCTGCTACTGCTGCTACTACCTAAGCTGCTACTATTGCCACCTCTGCCATCCCAGGGCTGGGGCCAGACCATGATTGTTCTCACCCAGGTCCAACAGTTTTCCATGCTGTCTGTGTTTTCTATGCTGTCTTTGGCATTTGCGGGCTGAAAAGTCTGGAAACCACTACAACTGACAGTGATTCAGTCCCCTGAGGCCTCCTCCAGCACTGTCTATGCTGGTGTGACCCATGCTGGACTGTGCTCTGCTCACAGCCCAGTACAATAGACCTTTCCTGTCAACTTTCTGGGCTATCTTGGGCAGGAGATTTGTTTCACTCCAGCATTTTGTGGGTCCTACAGCTCTGGAATTTGTTTAGTCATTTTTTTACAGGTATTTGGAGTGGTTTGGGGAAGAGGTCAGACAAGTCCCTGCTTTTAAAAACTCTGCCATTTTGGCTCCACCCTCCTGCTACATATTTTATTTGTCTTTTCCGAAAAAATTTCTTTGCTTTGTCCATAAATTTATCTGTTCTTTTGGGGATTTTGTAGGTTTTTCCTTTGATATTTAACAGTTTTCTTTCTTGGCATATTCGTTTGTATGTTTTCTATTCTCTTTACACATCAATTTCCTCCTTTCTTTCTTGTTAATAGAAAAATTGATCAATATAAATTTGACTTTGAGAACTGCTACAATTATGATAAATTTTAAAATTCATATTTTAGTTATCTTTAAAAATCATTGTTATTATTTTCATAATTTGTTCTTTAACCCAGGTGTTTTTCAATAAGTTACTTTTTCATTTCTATGTAGGTCTATGTTTGGAAATGTATTTCCTTTGTGAGATACCATTTTTATTGTGTCATGGTTCATAAATATAATTATAAAATTTTCGTACTTCTGAATTTTTCTGCTTTTTTGGAATATTGAACATTGTTTATTTTTCAAAATTTACTATATGTATTTGAGGAATTTTTCTATTTAGTTTTCCCCAGTTATGGTACAATGGGAAAAGCACAGGGCTTGGATATGGGGCACTCTGACTCAAATCTCACTTTTGTCATTTACTACTTGCATGTCTTTGGGCATGTCAATATGTGTCTTGATTCTCTTTTTCTTTGAGTGTAAAATCAGATGACATCAAAAGTAACTTTGAGTTATAAATATATAATTTCATCAATATAGCTATTGAATCTAGTTTCTTTAGTCAGTCAGCTACTATTTATTGAGGACATACTATGTGCTATACACTGTGGCTAATATCTGGAAATAAAAAGAAAGGTAAAAAGGAAACCAACACAGTCCCTAGCTCTGTAGGTGTCTAACGGGGGACACTACATGTGTGTAACTATGTAAAACACTCTCTCCTCACAGCTTATCTATTTTTTTTGTATATTTTTTAATATTCCATTAGTGGAGTATTAGTCATTTTTAGTGACTTGGGCTGGGGGGAGGATGCATTTATTAAGAAATTGCTCTGTGTTGGGTAGTGTGTTAAGCACTGAGAATTCAAATACAAAGGACAGCCAGTCAGTCACCTTAAGAAACCTATTGAAATAAAAGGAAATAACACATACAGAAGTGTGGTGGCCAAGGAAGGCTGAAGTTATAGAGATAATGAGTAGAGTCACAGGGAAATTGAATGACACATGTTTTCCAGGAAAAAAAAATTGTAGCATTGATTTGATTGATATTCTCAGAGCAAGAGGTAGAAATTAGGGACTAGGGGAGAGAGGGAACACACAATTTGTACACAACAGGATGATAGGAAGATGTTGGGTAGTTTGGGCAAGCTAGTAGTGATGACTCACCAATGAACATAGACAAGAGATGAACATTTGGTTGGAAGGACGCCAAGGCAAGAACAGTAGTCTTGCGTGACACTGTGAAGATTCCACTGAATTTCAAAGAATAAAAAATTTAGAGCTGTATACAACTTGAGAGGTAATCTAACCTAAGCCCTCATTTTATAAATGAGGAATCTCAGGCCCAGAATACCTCTAACAAAGTCAAGCAAGAAATAAGTAGCAGAGCTAGGATTCAAAGACAGGTCCTCCAACTGTAAATCTAACACTCTATTGTGTAACATGGTGACTCTTGTTTTCTCTTTCTTTCTTAAAATTAATTTAATTTTTCCCTTATAAATTTGTTTCCAGTGTTGTTCTGCACACAGTTCAATATTTATTATTGTATTACTTTTAAATATGATAGAGTTTCCTAATTGATATGTCTTTATGTTTTGAAATTTAAATTTCACTTTGTTAAAGATCATTGTTAAAATTCCAGTTTTTTTTTTTCTGAGATGAGGGCACATGATAAATTTTATGTTGTTCTATTATATTAAACCTAAAATCTTTTTTGACATTACATATGGCTCTGAGGTCCTTGAGGGCATCATGAAAGAATATTTTTATATCTCTAAGTTCTGGAGATATAAAAATGTTAATAAATGTTTATTGACTGGTTGATTCTTATTAAAAAAATATTGGGTTGTTCATTTTATCTATTTAATAACATTTTTTTCTTTTTGTATAGAAATTTTACTCATTTTTTTTTTGGTCATTTTGGAGGGGAGATGGCTGTTGGGGTTTAATGACTTGCCCAAGGTCACACAGCTAGTAAGTGTTAAGTATCTGAGGTTGAATTTGAACTCAGGTCCTTCTGACTCCAGGACTGGTGCTCTATTCACTGTGCCACCTAGCTGCCCACTATTCATTTATATTTAATGCTATATAATTTGTTGACTTATTTTCCACTATTTAGGGTTCTTTTTCCCCCTCAGAAGAGCATATTACCCTCACTTTATTGATAGCAATTCTTTCCCAAACTTCATAGTACCAAAGTTCTTATGTTTTATTCTATGAATTTATTAAGTTTTCCTCAAACTTGTCTCTATTTAATATGGGAAATTTTAAGAGAAAGAATATATACAAGAGATACTTGGCTTTTGAATTGATAACACTGAGCAAGTGATAAGATAGAGCTGGATAAGAGAATAACAAGTTGAGAATAGCTGGAAATATGATGGTCTCATTCTTGTCATCAAACTAAGTGCTTTAGTCAAAATGTACTTTAATTCTGTGATTGCCTGTTTATCAGTGCAATTAACACAGGGGAATAAAAAAACTACTAGTGTTGTTTGAATTTGATTTGGTAGGGAAAGGGAGAGTTCTTTTCATTGACATGACACTGCCCTAGTTCAGGCCCCTTATCACCTCTTGCCAGACCAGCAGTATTCTCTTTTGCTTTAGAAATTTTATTTTCATCTTTTATTTTTTATATCACCAAATTTCTTATATCATCCCTCCCATAATTCCTCCCAGAGAGCTCTGTCATATAGCAATTAATATTTTCAGAGAAACAAAAGAAAAATTTTAAAAAGATTTTTAAAAATCAGGAAATATCAGTATCAATATTTGCAACGCATCATATTCACGTACCCCCCATCTATGAAAAGAGTAGGGTGGGGGTACCTTTTCATATCTCTTCTTTATAACTACCCTTACTTTTTGTAATTTTGCACTATTCAGTATTAATTGGTTTGTAGTTGTTCTTTGCATTTACATTGTTGTAGTTATTATGTATATTATTTTCTTGGCTCTGCTTTACTCTTTATCAGATCATATATATCTTTCTGTGCTTCTCTACATTCATCATGTTTGTAGTTTTTTATCACATAGTCATGCAGTTATGTACTACAATTTGTTTAGACATTCCTTACTAGTGAAGAATCTTCTTGATTTCCAATAATTTATTGCCACAAGAATGTTGAGGGAGATAGATTTGGAGAGGAGGGTGATATTAGCAATAGTATTGACAAAAAGAGAAGAATAAACACTGACAGACCTTGAAAAATTCATAGAAGTAAGTTCAGAGAAAAACAGAAGCAAGATAGCTTTCAAAGTAATATGTTTTTCAGATTTGGTGACATACATCTATGATCTGAGCTAGAGAAGCTGAAGCTAACAGAAGTTTTGAACTTGAACTCTGAGAACTTCACCACACTGAAGTTGGACTTAGTGTGGACTGTGCCAGTAATGTACACACTAAGTCCAACTTCAGTGTGGTGAAGTCCTCAGAGTAGGTTGCTTAGGAAGGGACAAGTCAGCCCAGGTTAAAAGTAGAAAAGGTCAGAACTCCTGTTCTAATCAGTAGCGGGATCAAGCCTGTCAAAATCCCAAGTTCTAATAACCCAGTCTTTTTAAGAAAGTAACAAGTTGAATTATATGTGTGTGTATGTATCTACAGACATATAAGCATAAGTACATATACATACATAGATACACATATTTAAAGTATGCTGTATAATCCTGTCTGTTCTACTTTACATATGTCAATCCCTCTTTTTTTGTGGTGTTCATTAAATTTAAGATTTAAAAAAATTGTCAAAAATGTGCAGAAAATAGAAGTAAAGGTAGTTTATGGTGGATGAATGGGAAGAAAGTTCTGGTTCTATAACCACACTGTCAGTCATACCAAATCTTACAATGAGTTGAGCCTAGTGAGTAAATCTAAGAACAACCACAATAACAATTTAAGTTTTCATTAAAGAATTGGAACTTGATTATTATGACATTAAATATACAAATTATTGGCATAACCCAATCATGATCAATCTATATCTCTCTACTTACATATGTCTGTATTTCTCTAAAGGATGTTTTTTGGGGGCGGCTAGGTGGCACAGTAAACATAGCACCAGCCCTGGGGTCAGGAGGACCCAAGTTCGAATCCGGCCTCAGACACTTAACACTTACTAACCCTGTGACCTTGGGCAACACTTACTAGTCATGTGACCTTGGGCAAGTCACTTAATCCCAATTGCCCTGCCTTCCCCCCTGCAAAAAGCAAAACAAAAAAAGCTATTTGGGGTGGCTAGGCAGTGCAGTGAACAAAGCACCAGCCCTGGAGTCAGGAGGACCTGAGTTCAAATCCAGCCTCAGACACTTAACACAAAAACTAGCCATGTGCCCTTGGGTAAGTCACTTAACCCCAATTGCCCTGCCTTCCCTCCTCCAAAACTAAAATAAAATTTTAAAAAAGAATGTTTTTTGGTCGTACTTATATAATTACTGTGTGTGTGTTAGTAGACAAACTTGGAAATAATTTATTAATTTTGTAGTTTAAAAAATAGAATTCCTTGGGGCGGAGCCAAGATGGCGGCGTAGCAGCAGCAACATATCGCAGCTCTCACATAGCCACCCCAAAATACCCATAAAATAGGACTCTAAACCAATCCTAGAACTCCAAAACACACACAAAGATACTTCCCACTAAAATCAGCTCGGCTACGAGGAACCATATCA
>CM053585.1:84672378-84761736 GCA_028646515.1 Pseudochirops corinnae
TCTTTCTAATTCTTCCTTTATTCATTCCTTAGCATATTCCTTTTTTCTTCCCATTTTCCCCTCAAGATTTTAAAAATGTAATAAAACTACTCCCATGCCCTTTGACTTTATTCCCTCTATGGCTCTTGAAGACATTAATATTCAGAGGGGACACATTTCTTCTACCATTATTAGAATATAAATCCATCACCATCATATAGTCCCTTGCAGTTTGTATTTATGTGTCTTTTTTGACTCCTTGTTGGTATTTCAGAACATCTCCTCAGCTCTTGGTTCTTTAACAGAAACACTTGGGATTCAATTTTTTTTTTCATTAAAGGTCCATTGTTAGCCCTGTGAGAGTATTCTTAGCTTTGTTCTCTCTCAGCTCTGGACTTCCATACTTCAACTGACATCTCACCCTGGAACTTCTATCAGCGCCTGAGGCCTTCTCACCCTGGAAAATCCCTTTGACATTTCTCCAAAGATCTCCATTTTGGAGAAATTTCCTAGCTAGCTAACCTTCATTCCCCTCTTGAATTGCTTCTGACTTTCAGGACTTTGCCACCAAATAATAGCTGCCATCCATCCTAGATCTTTCCTCAGCAACTGGGGCCTCCTTACCCAGGAATATCAAATCTTCATTCCAGCTTACTTCTCCATTGGTGAGTTCCTCCTGGGGCCTCCAATTTGGAGAAGGACCCAGGATGACCAACCTGTAGTCTGAATCTGTTTCTGATTTTTCTGATTTTGACACCATGCCTCTGTATGGATATCTTCCCTGCTTTTCAGCTTCCTTTTGTATCTCCTCTTCCCCCATTAGAATATAATGCCTCTTTGTGATTAGGGGGGCCCTTGGTAGTTTTCCATTCCCCTTGGGGCTTCCTTGGTCAGGTTCTGTATAGTCATTTACCTTCTCTGTAGCTTCCTTGATTTGGAAATGTGGTCTTCTGTTCATCTCAGGCTACCTCAGTCAGGGTTCTAGGGAAATCTCTGCACTCCATGAGATTTTCACCCCAGGGCACTGGATGGTCTTCTCATGCTTCTTGGGACTTCCTGGTTAGAGTGTTGTCTCTTTTGGACCTTCTGGAGCTTCCCCCAAAAGGCACTGGGTGGTCTTCTTTCCCCTTTGAGACTTACCTAATCTGGTTGGTGGGTGGTCTTCTATTCCCTCCTGGAATGACCTCCGAAGGCTGCTTCCTCTTTTGTTCCCTTCTCCCTAGAGTATCTGTATCAGAGTGCTGTATGTTTTCTGTACTTCCTGGGGTTTCCACATTAGTACTATGCAGTCCTGTGGCTTCTTCTTCCACAGAAGTGCTAAGAATTTCCAGTCTACTCGTCTGCTCTCATGCAAGCTTTTCTAACAGTTCTCTTCTTTCAGTGTCTGCAGCTTCTGATTATGTTTTTGTGCAGGTCTAGAAAGAATGGAGGAGCTTACCTATTCACTGTGTAATGCCATTACTCTCTTTGGACAGCTTTCCATTTTCTTCTGAAGGGAGTTGTTTTTTTTTTCTTTTTGCCTTCAGAATTTTATTCTTGAGAGCTTCTTCTCCTAGACTGACTTCTCTTGTATAATTTTTGTGTTATAAACTCTTACCTATTTTTAATCTGAGTCCTTTAATATTGGGGATTGGATACATGTCTATGTCTAGCATTTTTCTCTTTCTGTCATAAGAAATTTTCACACAGAGAACTCATATCCTCCCAAGGTTCTTAATACTTCTGTTACAGGAACCAGTTCTTCCTGGTTGACAAAAATCAAATCCAGAATAGCGTTTTCCTTTGTTGGTTTATCCATTTTCGTAAGGATGAAATTATCATTAAGGAAAGCAGAGAATGTCTTGCCTGCTCTCATTTGGGTGGAGAGAGCACTTTGGGTAATTTATTGAAGTCCTTCATGATTACAATAGGATGCCTCTGGTCCAGGCTTGTGCTCTGTTTTCTGAACTCCTCATCAATTTTCACTTTCTGTCTGAGTGGGCTGTTATATATTATGAAGACAATATCTCATTGTTTCTTCCTCTATCTACCTTCACCCGTGTTATCTCCACATAGTAAGCACTTAATAAATGCTCGTTGAATTGAATTGAAATGTTCTGGTTTGAGTTAACTTACATTATTGCTGAAAAAAAGTGGTAATGAATGAGACGTGAACTGCATAGTCTAACAATTAGAACAAACTAATGCTAGACCCAGGGAGCTAGGGCTCTTTGCTCTTTTCCTCTCCAATAAGGAGTCTATCTATTCTAAAACCACATGTATGTTCTTGACTCTGTTCAGTCTTGAGGGAGAATGACTACCTAGCCTAGAAGAAAGGTCAGATTCTTTTTCTTACATTCTTTGACTCATTACATCCGTACCTCAGCACAGTGGGAAAGAATTGCTTAAAGACCTCAGGTTGGATACATATCTAGGGCCTCCCCAAATGGTGGTGTTGGTGGGGGGTAGAAAGGAACTCAACTAACAATGCAAATCTTGTACAGTACAAGTATTTATTTCCTCCACAAAAATGAAATGCTTAAAACAAAAGGTGTTGTGTGAGATGACAGAGTTTGGAGTCTAAATCTGAGGTCAGAAAAGGTCTTTATTCTTTCTCATTAGAAAAAACTCTGTCCCTGTTGCCCACATGCGTCTGCAGAGAGAGAGCAACAGGTAGAAGCCAGCCCATGGTTATATAATCTTCTAATGCAGAAACCCAACCCCACCAACTGGCCTTCACTCTCATTGGTAGAGGGGCTGACCCACAACCTAAACGCAGGAATCTATCTCTTGAGACAAAGGACCTGGAAACATGTGGGTGTCCAATGAAAGCAGTCTTAACCTTATTTGTCATATCTTGTGCTGAGGTGGCACTGAGGAGGGTCTCCATTGCTCTAAGTCCCAGATTGCTGGAAGGTCAGCTGACTTCTAAACCTAGGCCTAGTGAATACTGAAGCCATTCTAGATTTGATTTTTCAGAATGGGGAAACTTCACTATAAATTATCCCTCACAGTGTGTATTGAGAGAATAACTTAAATAAGTAGCAAGTAATAGGTGAGGTTGAGACTTAAACATGAGAACATGAAGCAGTTTGCAAGAATGCTGAAAAAGTCTTGTTTCCTTTCATCTCTGTAATGTAATAGTCAAACTACTCTCTCCAGGTCCGTGCCTTCTGGCAATCCAGAACAAAGGTTAGTTCTTCTCTGATTGGTAGTAATCTTCCCCAAGAGGTACCACATAGCAGAAGCTGATTTAAAACCAAGGCATAAAAGGGGCACTACTCTCCTGTCCCTCAAGAGAAGACCAAGAATTACATGATGCTACCTGGAGAGTCAAGGGATGAGAGAGACAGGGTTGGAGTCATTCCCATTTTAAAGACTTACTGAGCCATTAGCTGTTCCTGCTCAGTGGCAAATAAGGAGGTTGCTTCATCACCCCCAAAGTACCCAAGTGCTAAGCTATTTTACCTCATTGGCCAGAAGCAGTAGGCAGTAGGATGACTGCATGAGACCTATTATAATGTATTAATGTATAAGTGGCATTAAATGTAACATATAAATAAGATGTATTAAACATCATTTTTTTCTACAGATAGTAGTAGTAAGATGGTACAGGTAGAGATAATCTTTGATGGAAAAGTTGTTAGACAAAGTAGGTTTTGTCTACTAAAAAATCAGTTTTTAGTTCAAGGAATGAATATTCTGCCAATCCTGAGATGTTTAGGCTAAGATGGTCACTAATTCTCACACTGGGAGCCTTCCTAATGATTTCTCTACTAATTAGCTTTATAAGCAATGAGACTTTGAATTCAGCTTTATGGTCACTAATGGGGAATTTCAGTAAATAAATATATGGATGACAGACTACTGTAGTTTTTGTGGTAGAAACTGCTGATTCAGAGAATGCTTAGAACAATGGCATAATATTCAAGTATTAGTTTTCTTGTCATGAAAAATAACTATGGCCAATGAGAGTTATTATAGTAATATTTGGGGAAAGGAATGTTACATGAGGTAATGGGGGCTTTTAAAATATTCAGTAATTCATACAAATCAAAGCACATTGCATTTTGAATTTCAAGTGCAGAAAAATAAATGACTAAATAGTGATCTGATATCTGAATGTGAAATAATAGTGTCATTTTCCTAATATTATGCTAAAAGTAAATTACCTTGCTTAGCTAATTTGCAGCCATGAATTTAAAGCATTCCATGTTAAATCACCATAAAGTAGCTTCTTTCAGCAGTAAACAAATGACCACCAATTATCATTTCATGTCTTTTGCTTCATAATTATAGAGAAAGAGGTATGCCTAGGATTTCTAACGTAAGATTTATAGTAAAGAAAACTAAATTACAATTTCCAGGTCTACTCTTTTTTTCCCTAGTTTTGTAGCTTTTAACAATTCACTTAATCACTTTTGTCACTTATCCATATAAACCTCTCAGGCTTTAAAAAAACAACAACACAGAATGGGAATAATGTTCATGTCTCATGAAGTTATGTCAATTATACATGTAATTTGAGGCAACAGCTATGCTATGTGTATTCTTGTTTTCAAACAGAATTCATCATTCTCCTCTTTGATGATCTTATTAACTCCTAGTGGTTCAATTATCATCTCCCAAACCTGTGTCCCACCCCGGTTTTTCTCTTGAACTCCAGTCCCATATTTCTAGCTGCTTGCTCTCCATCTCAACCTCTAGGTCCTATCTTACACATAATCAAAATGGAACTTGACCCCTTCTCTCCTAAACCTATCTGTCCTCCATCCATAATGGCTATTTCTTTATTTTTTGGGGGGGAGTGTATCTTTTTGTAGAGAGGAAGGCAGGGCACTTGGGGTTAAATGACTTGCCCAAGGTCACACAGCTAGTAAGTATTAAGTGTCTGAGGTTGGATTTGAACTCAGGTCCTCCAGACTCCAGATTTGGTTGCTCTGCTTGACTCACTGAGCCACCTAGCTGCCCCTATAATGGCTATTTCTATTGCAGACTCTTCTTGCAGGCCCTTCTATTCCCAGGCCCCAGGGTTCATCACCTAGGAATTATCTTCGACTCTTCTCTCGCCCTCATACTCATCTCCTCAAGGCCTATCCACTCAGTCACAAAATCCTTTTGATTCTGCTTTCATAACGTCTGTTTCCTTCTCTCCATTCCCATGGCTACTTCTGAATGCAAGCCCTTATCATCTCTCAACCTGACTATTTTAACATCTTCTTAATTGGCTTCCCTGTTTCCAGTCTGCCCTTTCCAATTCAGCATCCACACATAAAATAATCTTCTTAGGCATTGGTCAGGACATGGCCCTTTCTTGCTCAAAAACTTTGATCACTTTTTGTCTCTAGCTTTTTGTAGTCTAGTTATAACATACTTTTCGAATCATAATTCATATTACAAGATTTACACACTCTACAATTATTTGCTAAGAGCTTAGGCCATCCTTGGCAGTATCTTAATTATCAGCTGATATCAAGTTACATTCTAATGTTTCAGAAAGGGACTGGCATCGTAGTGAGTCACCTCTGTTCCACTCAGCTCCACCTGGAAACATAGCAGAAAAACAACAGATCGTGTAGGGGCAGCTAGGTGACATAGTAGACAGAGCACTAGGCTTGGAGGCAGGAAGACCTGAGCACAAATTTGGCCTGGGACACATACTAGCTGTGTGACCCTGGGCAAATCATTTAACTCTTTTTACCTCAGTTTTCTCATTTGTAAAATGAACTGGAAAAGGAAATGGAAAAGCAGTCTGGTATCTTTGTCAAGAAAGCCCCAAATGAAGGCAAGAAGAGTCAGGTACGACTGAACAATAACAGATCGTGTGGGTGCATTGAGACAGCAGCTTCATGTTAACAGAACAGAACTAATGAAACTCACTCATTTAATAGGCATTTATTAAATGTCTTCTGTGTGTTAAAAACTATTCTAGGTTCTGGGAATATAAAGACAAAAATAATCATTTCAGTCCCTTAAGAAGTAGTGGGGTCAGGGAGACTCACTGGCTCTCAGAGCTTGGAAGGCAAGTGTTTCAGTATCTCCTCTAGCTCTCAAGAGTCTGTGGCAGGGCCAGCAAAAATCTCACCTGCTACAATGTTTTCCATAATAATGGATCTCTGTAGTTCTATACCCCTGTCAATTATATGTATGAGAATATAGTTTTGCTTAGAATTTTATAACTTCAAGTGCTATCTTCTCTCACCCTGAGAAATGTAAATTAATCAGTATTGCTTGCTATATAATATATACATACATGAACACACTTATATCTAGCTGTCTTAATAAGTAAGGTCTTTCTTCCCCATTAGAATCTTTGTATATTAGAGGTTTATCTTCCCCCCAACCCCCATGGAATCTGAGATAGTGTTCATATTTAGAATCCCAAGGGAATTTTTAAAAATGCAAGCACCTCTATAAGACTTTTGATTCCTCACTTGAGAAAATAACCTAAGGCCATTCTCCTGGTACTTGACAGATAATTGGCATATATCCTGCAAGAGTTAATTGTCCCTTGCCTTTTTTGCTTTTACTCCTAAAACCAGCCATGAAGGGCTATTTTCCCAATAACAAACTTAGAGATAAAGTGTCTAAGAACCCAGAAAGGCCCATAGTACCTAATATCACAGATAGAACCTTCCATATTTCCCTTGTTAGCTAACCTTGAATAAATTAATCAATATTCTACTTTCCTACTCATTGCCATTATCCAATTAATATTATTAAAGATCTCAAAGCATAGATCTGGAAGTAGAGGTAGTAGATAATATCTTGGACCTCCTAGTCACCATCCTGGAAGCCTTGAAAAGGAGGGAACATCTCTAACAGATTTAAGATGGGATTTTTTAGAATGCAAAAATGGACAGTTGAAAAGCCATCTTTAGCCATCCCAACCTGGGCAACTGCCTCACTATCCCACGCCCGTCTCCAGTAGAGTGCAGAAAATATTCTTTAAAAAATTTTGGGTATGGAAATATCTTTGCACGTCTTGTATCTTTAAGGTTATTGGCAAAATTATATTAATGACCAATAGATAAATCATGATTAATAAATTAATCAGTAGATGCTAAAAAGTTCCCTGATAGACCATGGGTATGGGTTTCCTTTTCTTCTTCCCGGTCAGGATGTTTGGGTGTCTATCATGTATGTAATTAGTTATTCTGAAAGGCATCTGCCACCAAATGAAGAAACTGAAATCAGTAGGAAAAACTGTCTGCTCATTTTTAAAAAATCCTTGAAAGGGAAATCTCATTCCAATTGCTTCAGTGAGTGGCTTTAACTTAAGGGTAGAGCAGCAGTCTTGAGAGTGTGACCCATGACCTGCCTAGAACAAAAATAGTAGGTGAGATTTATAGACCCAGGTCTTCTGAGAGATCTGATCTTTTTTTCCCCTCTCTTTTCTCTTCCTGGTGGTCACAGGAACAATAGGGAGTGATTCTCTTTCCTTCTCTTGATTCTTTCTCTCTTCTTCTTTGGGATGAGGTGAAGGCAGTAGTATGACAGATTTTAGCTAGGCCCCATTACTCCTTTAGTGTCTGTATGGGATACATCAACTACTAATCCGTCTCCATCTTTCAGTAATGCTTGTGTGCTTTGCACCTTTAAAGTTACTGTTAATGATTGTATTCATAATCAATAGAAATTATTTTGATGGATTTGTACGTTTGTACTGAGCAAGAAATTTCCTTAAGAGTTCGTATGCAAAATGATCTTTATTTGGTGTTCTTCATTCAGTTTGCTAATTGTTCCATTGATTGATGAAAGAAAATCCCCAAGTGGAGAGTCCGTTGACCTTTAGTGAATATCAGGAAGTGCCTTGTAAAAGGTAAAAAGACAGAGTATGCAGTCAAATCAAGTCAGCAAGCATTTATTAAGCTCCTAACATAAAATTTTTCAAATCTCTCCCCTACATTCCATTGATAATTCTATATTTCTGAGCCCTAATGCTGGAATTATATGTATAACTTTTACCCAGGATGAAGGAACTTCAAAGAGATGTATTGATAGAATGGGAGAAAACCTGTAAATTCAGATTGTGTCTAGATGTCTGGCAGAAATAAAGCAATTTAAGTGGAACTTCCATTGGACTTTCAGAAAAGAGTTCTCCAGAAATTTTTCTCTGCCAAAAGTTTTAGTTTTGTCATGTTTGCTAGTATTCATATAGATATAGGTAACCCTACACAGATGCAGATAGGGAAACTTGCTCCCCACTCTCCTTTTTAATGCCACTTCTGGTGATTTGCTTATTGCCTGATTCTGTTAAGTTCTTTACCATTTCTGCCACCCATTGTAATGTGTGTAGAAAGATGAAAATCCTTGCAACTATTCCCAAAAAAGAATGTTACCAAGATGTGCTTTCCTGCAAGAAGAATATATGTGTATATGTGATACATGATATATGTGTGGCACTTTCTATCACATCTATCTCCATAGTTTCTAGAAACTACAGAGATATGGGCTTTGCTTTTTTAAATTTGTGTTAGGTAAGAAGGGTGTTAAGGTGAAACTTTCAACAAAAGCTGAAGTTCTAAATGGGTTAAAAGACAGAGATACTGACACATAAAGATAAAAACTAACAATGAAAAAAATAGGATAGAAGATTTGAATACCTCAATTACCTATGAAGAGGCTAACAAGAAAATGAACTTGCCTCCAGGTCATATTTGTATCTAACCACTCATCTGTATATAATTCCCAAAGGAATATGGGAGATGAAAATGACTGAACTGAAACTAATAACCCTTCGGCAACATGAATTGACTCACTGAGGGAAGGGGCTTTTGAGTCAGGAAGAATTTGCCCATAGAAGGGGCAAGACTCCTCCTTTCCCCCACCTGGATATGACACACAATCTCAGGACTGGGGCTTTGATGGAGTCAAACAAAATAAAATTCTGTAGATTTTAAACTAAGGTTCGTTGTCCTAGAGGAGAATTTTGTAGTGCTCCAATTTAAAAAAAGCAAGGTATTCATCTAGCTTACCACTTCAACCATTAACTGAAAGTAGAAAAAGATCACAACTGCACATCAAAAATTAAACTTTGAGGAGTAGGGTGGAGGGGAGGGCTGGACTTCACCAGGCAGATGCTCAGTGGCAGAACAGTTTGCCTACCTGCCGCTTCTAACAGCTTCCACTCTTGCATGCGGTCAGTCCTCTGAGTGACCTGCTCAACCCAGCAGATTTCCTCTCCATCTGAGACACTGTACCCTAAGAACAACAAGTCCAGCTGGCCTGCAGAGCTGCTCTGTCATTTGAGGAGTTGGTTGAGCTGAAAAATGGAGCAACTCATAGAGAATTTTGTGAGGAACTTTTGGAGAGAGAAAAAGATATCAAGGGCCTGCAGTTCTGTCAATTGTCTTGGCCACATTTATTCCCTGCATGTGTGAATCACTACTATTGTATTTTAAGTTCATGTCTATTTTTCATCCTTCTTGAACCCTGGGTGTATTTGTTGAAGATTGTTTTCCTGGTGTTAGGGGAAAAACGGTATTTTCTTGTTATGCTAATTTGAGTAAACCTATTTGCTTAAAAAAAGTCTGCTGTTTAATTAAGGTAAAAAACAGTGGTGGGGCCTTATTAACTAGCATTTAGGATTGTACTCACAGTATTCCTAGTAACCCAAGAGTAGAAATGGTCAACATTCTAGTGATTGGGTTTTTTTTTACTTTAATTAATTTATTTTTTTTGTTTACATCATTCATTTCCATGAAATTTTGAGTTACAAATTTTCTCCCCATCTTTCCCCCACCAACCACCCCAAAACAGCCATCTCATTGTTTAACACCTCCCCCAATCTGCCCTCTCCTATGTCCTCCGGCATAGCCCTCATTTGTGCGTTTGAAATGAGAGAAAATGTATTAAATATGCCATCAAAGATTTTAAAAAGGCAGGTTTTACAAAAATTGTGATATTTGAAGAAAAAAAAGAGAACCAGTAAATCAGTAAACATTTTAGTTGCCTACTATGTGCTAGGCACTGTGCCTGTGCTGTTATCAAATGTGATAATTTTAAAATGCTTTACACAGGGCCTGGAAAATAGTATGCACTATAGTAATATTGGTATTGTTAGTATTCATGTTATTATTACTAGCTGATGTTTTTGAGGAGTTGTGTAATAAAACAAACAAACAAACAAACCTTATTGTTCCTTCGTTATCGGCGATTGGAACAAGAAGTACAGCAATGAATGGGGACATATTATTAGTTTTATTTGAAAATAGATATGAGCTTTATTTATAGACTTTATTTAAGTCTAGGCTGCCAAGCCAAAAATATTAACATTCCCTGCCAGTCTTTGGTCTCCATGAAATGCCTACTTAGCTCTTAAAAGACCCCTTCTTTGCACTAGTTGCTAAGCTCTCTGCAGGTTATTTGGATGATGGCTGCACCTGTTTTGTATATACATAGAGCAAAATTCTCCTGGGTTAGAGGCAACCTAAGTTGGAGTTTAGATAGAAATACGAATTAAATTTCTAGACAATATAGGTTGTGAAGAGAAATTTATAGAAAAGAATATTGTGTATCAACTTACCTTTTTTGAAATATGTAATTATATAAACTTATATTTTATATAATGAGTAATTATCTTTTAGGGAGATGAGGCTTGGAAGGATCTCTATTTGTGTCTCTGTTGTAACATTTTTAAAGAAACAATAAACATAGGTCTTTTGATATGAAATTAGGACGCTGAGCATACCCAACTTTCGGGTTCTTTAAAGTATGTTCAAAGGAGTAGGGAAATCTGAAAGAATATGATATAAAAAACAGGAAGAGCAAAAAAGAAATACTGAATGTATAATGCAAAAAGGAGTAGATAAGGGAAAATTAAAAGGAGGATTTTACTGAGGGGAAAAAACAATTTCTTTTTATTGTAAAGCCCTAAATGAATAAAAGAAGACTTTGAATGTGAAGATGATTAAAAAGACAAAATCATTAGCTAAAGATATTTACAAGTTTAGACGCTTTCATTTTGATTGTAATTTTAATTAGCTGGACACTGGGGGGGATAGAAAAGAAAGCCTAGATCATCTCCTTATTCTCTAAATTGCATTCCACCTTAATTTTCTGCTCTTCAGTTCTTAATTTTCTCTATTTTTGTTCTAAGTAATCCGGTTATCAGATGAACGTGGTTTTCTCTCCACCAGGTTTGACATTCAGCATTTGAGTGTGTCAACCAAAAGTTCATCCAACACTTTAGTTTTTATTCTTTTCATAGCAAAAACTCTACAGGTAACTTTTTTAGCCTTTTGTCTATACAGCAGGGTGCTTTCTTTGCCCATGACAGTTACACAACTAATAACAAAGACTTCTATTTTCAAAATAATTATGCTCTATTTACACAGTTTTCCATAAAATTTACTCCTAAAATGCAAGATGGTCTAAAGCTCTTAAATGCTATAGTTTTCCTATTCATTAAAGTCATTTTTTTCCTGTATAGAAGCAAGTTGCCTGCCCTTGCATCTTTGATAAAAGCAGAAGCCAAAAAATTCATGATAGTCAATCAAGGCCTTTTTTTTAATTTTTAAATAAAATTTTTCAATGTCACTGACACATAACAACAACAACAACGTCCCCCTTTTAAAATAACCTGCTTTAGAAAGGATTTATCTTTAAGATATTATCTGGCTTTTTAGTAGGCTATTTATTTTGCATTTGTTAAAGAAAACAAAATTAGCATAGCTAACCTCATATTACATGTCTCTCAGTTTGCCTTGTCTTCCAAAAGAAATTCACTCAAATAATGTGAACAGTGTTGAAGTGCCTTGAGATTCACAGATGAAAGGCACTGTTTAAGTGATGACAATTATTATTATTATTCTGCCATACTTAAAGTATAACAATTGACTTTTAAAAGCATTGTGGACAGTCTTTCATTTTACTCCACCATACCACTGAATTTATCAGATTGGAGCAAAGGACAGAAATCTGAGGTCCTACTGGCAAACCATGACTATGAACACAGGAAAATAAAGCATTTGGAGGCTAGTTTCAGTAATAATAATAACTGATATTTGTATATTCTTCATTAAGGGTTGCAAAGTGCTTTTTACATATAGTGTCTCAACAACCCTGAGGCAGGTACTCTAGATATCTCTATTTAATGGTGAGCTGATTAAGTCTCAGAGAGATTAAACCCAGCTTCATACAGTTACTATCAGAAACAAGCTTTAAATCTAGGTCTTCCTAACTCTAAGTCAAACACCATTACACTGAATAATACACAAAACAACCTCCAGTTATAGAGGCTCAAACCAGGCAGCTCTCTACATGGTGTGGTTCCAAGGAACCAGGAAGGCTCTATTGCTCTTCTCCATCTTCTGGTATCGACATTAATTTTTCTGAAAGTTTTGTGTGCTGGCTCCCAGATGTCCATATGAACTATTTGTGCCCTGCCTGTGGCAGAGCCTTCTAAGCTCATATTGGTTTGTTCAGCCACCCACAGTCAGACATACTGTGTACATTGATCCTGATATTTGTGACGTCATTTTCTTCCTCTTGAATTATGAAGGACAACAGACTGGTTAAAGTCAATTGCCAGCCTAGATTATTAATGACAAAAGAACCCTGGAGACAAAGGGTTTGCTAGAAGAAAATTTGGTTGGTATAGATGACTAATTCCAAGGCAGCAGGGTAGTAGAAAGGGTGCTAGATCATTGTTAATCAGAGAACCTGGGCTGGAATCCTAGTTTAACTTAATACTTGTGTGGCCTTGGGTAAGTCATTTAACTTCTCAGTGCCTTGATTAGAGAAGAGGGGAACTGGGCTTGATGACCTTTAAGGTCCTTTCCAGTTCCAATTCTGTGATTAGATCAGTCCTCATTTTTGGCAGGCACCTCTTTGTACTATATACTAGCTGCTATGGGAGATACAAAGCCTCTGCCTCAGGAAACTTGTAATCCAATTGGATAGATAAGGTATATACACAGGGGAAAAAAGAACTAACACCAGAAGTATATTTAGGTAATTTTCTTCCTACCCTTTCCCACCCTTCTCCTTCACTCTGAACAGAACTTATGCTTGGAAATCTAAACAATGAGGCAAGGGATGTTTGGATTGCTAAATCTATTATCTGACTTTTTTTTCATTAATTTTCATTAATCCTTCACGAGAAGGATTTGAAAAATATTCCAAATGATTGTGTGATACACATAATATGTTGGAATCAGAAAGACTTGAATTCAAATCCTGTCTCAGATGCTTATTACTCTGAGCAAGTAATTATTGAATCTCAGCATCAGTTTCCCAATCTATAAAATGGAGATAATAATAGAACCTACCTCCCCCATCCAGGGTTTTTGTGAAGATAGAATGAGATAATATTTGTAAAGCATTCTGTAAACCTTAAAGCACCATATAAATATTCATCATTAACTTCATCTTTTCTATATGGATAGAGTGTTTCTGTTTTGCTTAGAATTTCACACCAATATTCTTCTAGTGATTTTATATTCATATTTACATTCATAGCAAGAACAGATATAAATATGGACCATATGAATGAAGGCCTATAGAGGCTTTATAGCAGGATAAAAGCTGTGTAGGAAGGACAGGCAAGGATGGACTGTGATCTGAAATATTAGAGGGCATGTTCTTATCAATTAAGTCACAGATACACTGAAGTATCAAAACTAGGTTAGGATATTGTATTTTCTGTCAAAGAAAAAAAAAACCAAAACAGCATATTTTTCCCAACATCCACTTAGAATTCAAATATTAATTTCCCACTATTCTTTGAGTTAAAAAGAAAAAGTTTGAATATCACTTTTTTTAATGGGAAAAATGGTATTATAAGAAATTAGCCATGTTCTGCTGTCATGAATAACTAACATTATAAGATTTTTCTTTCCTTTAAGATCTTTTGTATGAAGTACCCAGAATATTATGTGAATAACCTTGAAGAAGAATAACTGTTTCATGATTAGGGGAGATGATTCTGGGAAGATCATGGAATAGGTCAGGAAATCCCAAGCTCTCCAGATTTCCCTCATAAACAAGATAAAATACTGCCTCAGGGCGACCATATAGCTGTAAAAATAAACAAGATTTGGGGCAGAACAGTGGTCCTCCCAGGACAACCAGAGAAGATATGAATAAAAATCCCAGGACTGAGGTTTGGTCCCTGTGAAGAGTAAAAAATTCCAGGCTAGTTCTGCTGAAATTGCAAGCTGTGAATTCTGGGGCTAGATGGGTTGGGCGGTAGTCTCAGTCCAAGCCACTGGAATTTTCACCTTTCATACAGCAGGGGATAGAGTTGAAGACTGAGGGAACCTCTTCTGATAAGGGATGCTAGGCCCAGCTGTGCAACTGAGACCCAACCCTGGGCAAGAAGGGGCATGCCTGCCCCTTGTGTACAGAAACAGTGGGGCAGGGACAGTGCTGGCTATGGGTACTTACAGGAGGGCAGAGTTCTTGGTTTCCATTCCAGGCCAAAGGAGGGAACTGAAGGAGGATCTGAGACCCAAGGCACCATCCCCCATACTCCAGGACTAGCAGTGATTACAAAAAATAAACTGCTACCAAAAAAAAAAAAAAATGAGCAGGCAAAGGAGAAAAAATCTGAACATAGAGATTTACTATGGGAATAGAGAAGACTGGGATTCATTTTCAGAGGAGGATACTAAAGCCAAAAAAGCCTCTCCCACCCCAAAGAGTAATGTCAAAGGGTCACCTGCCCAAAAAAGAATTCATAGAAGAACTTAAAAAAGATTAAAAGCCAAATGAGAGAGATTGAGGAAAAATTTTTTAAAATAAGAACAATCCAAGAAACACGAATTATGAAAAGAAAGTCAACCAACTAGAAAAGAGCATCCAGAATCTAAGAAAGAAAACAACTCCTGGAAAATTAATATTGGGCAAGGGGAAGCCAGCAAAGTTGTAAAAGATCAAGAAATGATAAAACAAAATATAAAAAAATGAAAAAAATAGAAGAGAATGTGAAACATCTCATAATAAAACAACTGATCTGGAGAATGAATCAAGAAGTAAAAACATAAGAACAATAGAACTATCTGAAAACTATGATCAAAAAAAAGAATCTTTGTACAATAATACAAGAAATAATTAAAGAAAACTGTCCTGAAGTGTGAGAATAAGAGGGAAAGTAGAAATAGAAAAAAAAAATCCTCTGTTCACTATCTGAAAGAGATTCTACAAGGAAAACCTACAGGGATATCATAGTCAAATTCCAAAACCCCCAACTCAAGGAGAAAATATTATAAACAAGAAAAAAAAATTTAAATATGACAGTGCCACAATTAGAATCACAGAAGATCTAGCAGCAGTGAAACTAAAAGACCACAGGTCTTGAAACGCTATATATTGAAGAGCAAAAGAACTGGAGTTGTAGCTGAAAATATCATACCCAGCAAAGTTAAGCATAAAACTTGAATGAAAAACAATTCAATGAATTTCTAGACTTCCAGGATTTTGTTAAAAAAAAAAAACAAACAAACCCAAATCATGAACTTAATAGAAGATTTGACCTGTATAATCCAAGAGAAATATAAGGTACATATTAAAGATTAATTACAAGGGACTCAATAAGAACAGACTATTTACTTTTTATATGAGGAAAAGTAAAAAGTATGTCTAAGATTGTTATTAGTAATTGGGTAGTTGATTGGTGTAGACCTGAATATAATATGATTCTAAACAGTAAAACTGTTTAGAAAAAGGTAAAAAGAGTAATTATCTTATACAAATGAAGTGTGAGAGAAAGAATTGACACAGAGGAATTAGATGGGGGAAGAGGGCTGGTAGTACTGGAACCTGACTTTCATTGGGAAGGGGTTTAAGAGGGAAATAAATAGGTAGATAGGCAGACAGACAGACAGACAGATAGATAGATAGATAGACATATATAGTGTAACAGTCTTCTAAATTCAGAATGAAATAAAAGGCTAAGGGATAGGGAGGGGTGAGAAGATAAAGGGACGGATTTTTAGAGGGAAGGGTAAGGAAATAGGATAATGCTGGGGTATAGAAGGCTGTTTAGGTTAATGGGAATGGGAAGATTAGGGAGGGATACTTGGGGATCATACATTAAATAATTAGAGGGCCAGGTAGAGGGTAGAAGTAAAGTAGAGGACTCAGAAGGGATAGGAAATAAGAGATACACACAACAAGAAATAAAGATCGGGAGCATAATTTATTAGGGGAGAAAAAGCAGATGTAGTAATTATGATCTCAGACAAGGTTAAAGCTAAAATAGATTTAATCAAAAGAGAAAAATTTTGAAACTATATGTCAGTCATGTTAATTAATATTGATTTAGACTATTTAAAATAACTGGACAATATAAGGTTGGAATATTGCTGTGATGTGGGAAATGACAAGTTGGTGGACTTAGAAAAATATGGAAAGACTCAGATTTATGAATAAAGAATTTATCCATCCTCAGAGAAACAGAGGACAAATAAGCATTGAAGGGTCTTACATATATGCATATGAATGTATATGTCTGTATATCAGTATAATTATAGATATCTAAATATATGAAAGTATATGTATATATATCTTTGTGTATAGATGTATATATGTATGTATGTATGTGCAAAATATATCTGTACTTAATTGTAGGCTTTTGGGGGGAAGGTGGGTGGAAGGGCAAAAAAAAGAACAAAGTAAAAAGTGTACAGCAGAGAACAGAAGAAAACTTACAGCGAAGCAAAGAAAAGATGGACTGCTCTAAATATAATACATAATATTTATTATATATATTATATGGACTTTCTTGAAATGGAAATTTATTGGTATATATTTTGAATACTCTCTTACATTCTGCTGTGTACATGGCAATGCTTTTTTAACTTTTCTTATTTTGTATGTCAATTTTAATATTTAAGTCGATAATGTTTGGTTTTTTCTTATTGTGTATTTAAGTTTTAGTATTTAAAAAAAAATTATTTCATTAATATTCGTGTTGAAGAGCAATGCTTTAGACTACCAGTTTCTGTGTAATAGCTGATCACACTGCTGCTACTCACCATTGTTACATATTGTGAAATAATCCAGCAATGTGGAATACTGTAGTAATAGTGGTGGTAGTAGTAGTGGTGGTAGTAGTAATAGCAGCAGCAGCAGCAACAGCAGGAGAAGTAGTAGTACTAGTAGCAGTAGTAATAGCTAGCATTATATAGCATTTTATAATTGGCAAAGTGCTTTGCAAATACTATCTCATCCTTACAACAATCTTGAGAGTTAGGTGCTGTTATTATATCCATTTTATATTACATTATGTCTATATTATATACATATACATTCATTTCACAGATGAGGAAACTAAGTCAGATGAAAATTAAGTACAGATTTGCCCAGAGTCCCACGGTTTGGAAGTATTTGAGGCCAGGTCTGAACTCAGGTCTTCCTGACTCTAGGTCCAGCACTCTATCCACTACACCCCTTTTAAAAGGATCATCTGGGAAGTTTAGAATATTTGTTATTTATCAAGTGGGAAAGAAATGAATCCAATCGGAAAATATAGACAAATCTTACAACTTGAGTTAGAGATATGACTTCAGGTGCACAATGAAAAAGATTAAAGGCATAAAAAGTGTCACAACTTTGGAAAGAAATAACAAAACTAAACCAGGTTTAGAGAATTAACTATCAAATTACATTTTTAAGAGAGGCCGTTAAAATGTTGATGAACAAATATAAGATGATGAGTCAGGGGCACTAAAAAAGACCAAATGCATGGGTTCTACTCAATATTACAATGAGTACTGAGACTTTCACTTTATAACCCATTGTGATTAAACAGCATACTGCTGAAAATGCAGATGTGATACTACCATAGTAAAACCAGCCTTTTTAAAGATGTTTCTAATTAAATCATGAAAGATCAAAAAGAAAATGTTGAGAGAAGCCATTTTAAAGACTTTATTAATAGAGCACCCACGGAGAGGGCTTTATTTGAATTGAACTACCAAATGTTCAGACTTGGGGCCAAAATGATCTGTAAGCATTTCTCTGGAAAGTTCGAAGGCCCATAGTGGCAATTGGTTGGTGATTCAAGCAGCCTTCCTGACTCCCATGAGTGCTGGGTGGTGTGTAGCTTTGGGATTTGAGTTAGCATTTCAAGTGTCTCAGCCAACCCATTCTTTAATATAAGGTTTAGAAATCTTATTGATTTCTGTCACAGTACTTCCCATGGCCTAGGGGAATTATTATCAGCAAGGTAGCATCTTTTCTTCAAAGAAGGTCTCATCTTAATATGCTGATTTTCTTATAACAAGTTGAGAGGAGATAAGCATAATTGCAGATTGTCAGCAAGACATCAAGTACAAAATTTCCCAGTACAAAATTTCTTATTAAAAAAAAATATTTTAGGGAATTTAAGGAGGCTCCAATTTAAAGCTATTTCAGAAAATATATTATTAGAAAGAGCATGAGATTTTAAATTAGAGGACCTAGATTCAAATCCAGGCTCTGCAACTTAAATATCTGTGTGATGTGATCATGTGAACCTCAGTTTCCCTGTCTGTAAAATTCAAAGGTTAGACTAGTTCTCTAATGTGTCTTTCAGTCTATGATCCTATAATTTTATATTTATATATTTATATAGAACATTTACATAGCACTTTAAAATTTGCAAAACACTTTACATATATTATCTCATTCATACCTCACAACAGGCCTGTGAAGAAGTATTTTTGTTGTTGAGTCATTTCAATCACATCTGATCCCATTTGGGGTTTTCTTAGCAAGGATACTGGAGTGGTCTGTCATTTCCTTCTCCAGTTCATTCTACAGATGAGGAAACTGAGGCAAAGAGAGTTAAGTGACTTGCCCAGGGTCACACAGTGGGTAAATGCTTGAGGCCAGATTTCAACACAAGAAATTGGATCTTCCTGATTCTAAGCCCAGTGCTCCTTCCACTGTGGTGCCTAGCTGCCTGTGAAATATTTAGCTGTTAATGTTATCTCCATTTTTACAGCTGAGAAAACTGAGGCTTAAATAGATTAGGTGACTTGCCCATGGTTGTGTAGCTGCTGAATGTTAAAGTTGGAATGTGAATTCCATATTTCACTCCAATTCTAGCATTCTATCCCCTAGGCCATGAAACTTCTAAGAAAGATGCTATTAGCATTATTAACAATGTTCTTCATCCTCTCCTGAAGCCTCCATTTCTTTTGTAGGGAATCAGAATATATAAACTCATAGGTTGTCTTTGCCAGTTTGGGATGTTGAAGGTAAGGACAACTTAATGTTTTTATTTCTTATTGTTCAGTATAGGTGATTTTTGTCAACTAAAGTAGCTTCAATCTTTACATTTAATTGCTAGTATTTTCTGACCAAACCCTGTGGTAGATAGGAGCCAAGTATCAATAAGGTGTGGCTCATGAAGTATTCCACCCCTGAAGTCAGAAGCAGACAGTCCTGAGGAGCTAGGAAGTTGATTTTTTCCAGCAAGGAAGATGCCAGATATTAAAGATTTCCTGAGAAGAGGTAGGACATGGGTATTAGGCAGAAGGAGAGGTTGTAAAAAAAAAAAAATGGCGAGTCTCAGAAAATCAGAAGCAGCCAGGTTACCCAGTGAATAGAATGCTGGCCCTGAGTTTGAAGCTGGCCTCAGACATTTACTAGCTCTGTGATCCTGGGCAAGTCACCTCACTTCTGCCTCAGTTTCCTCATCTGTAAAGGGAGGATAATAGCACCCACCTCCTAAGGTTGTTATGAGGATCAAATGCTATATAACTGCTAGTTATTATTATTATTTCATGAGACACCAAAGGACACTAGAGATTCTCAGAGCTGAAGCTGAGTTAGGAGGGTGCTTTAGACAAGGGATGTTGACGGCCTGTATCAAACATGGGGATGAAAGATGGAATACTGGGTTTGGGAAATAGCTTGTAAGTTATTTCATTTGGAATGAAGAATAACATGAAGGGGAGTGATACGAGATAAATTTGAAAAGACAGTGGAGGATTTCAAATGCCAGGTAGAGAATTTTGTATTGTATGCCAGAGGTAATAGGGAAACATTGAAGATTTTTGAACAGAGCAAGTGATAAGATCTGGCTTGTGCCTCATATTGATTTGGCAGTATGTTAGCACTGCTAGTTATATGGATGGAGAATGGATTGGAGAGGAGGAGAGAATGGAAGCAAGAAGACAATATTAAGAGAGCATTTGGACAGACTGAGTGAAAGCTAAGGAGGCTGGAACTAGGGTAACCACCATGACTACATAGAAAAAATTTAACACAAGGAATGGTATGGAATTAGAATCAACAAGATTAGATAACTGATTGGCTGTGCTAAGTAAGGGAGAGCGAAGAGACAGAGACAATGGCAAGGTTGTGAATCTGGGAGCATGGAAAGGTGGTTGTGCCATCCTCAGAATGGAAGTAATCCTGCATGTGGGGCTTGGGTTCCTCCTCACTTCTGACCCCTAACATCCCTGGCCTCATTGAAGACAGATCAGATTCCACCTTCTGCAGGAGGACTTTCCTCATTCCTCACTGGGGTACCATCTAAGCCTTCAGATTATCTTCCATTTATACACTTTATATCCTGTATTTTCGAAGTTACATGTGTATTGTCTCCACTAATAGAATGTGAGATCCTTGAGGGCAGGGATCACATTTTGGTCATTCTTTTTATCAGCAGTGCTTAGCATAGTGCCTGTGCTTTAATAAATACTTAATAAATGGTAGATAGATAGGATAGATAGGCAGCTAGATGGGGCAGTGGATAGAGCACTAGACCAGGAGTTAGGAAGATATCTTCCTGAGTGCAAATGTGACCTCAGACACTTACTGGCTGTGTGACCTCAGGCAAGTCACTTAACCCTGTTTGCCTCAGTTCCTCATTTGCAAAATGAGCTAGAGAAGGAAATGGTGTACCACTCCAGTATCTCTGCCAAGAAAATCCCAAATGGGATCATGAAGAATTGAACACTGAAACAACTGAACAACAATGATAGGTGATAGATGATAGATAGATAGATAGATGAATGGATAGATATATAGATAATAGATAGATAGATAGATAGATAGATAGATAGATAGATAGATAGATAAATAGAACACTTACTATAATGTAGTAGGTATGTTAAAGTTTGGGAACATAAACAGTGACTAAAAAGAAAAAAAGAAATAAGACAGTTCTTTTCCACTAGGGATCTTATATTCTAATGGGGGAGGAAAACAAATAAAAGAGAGTTAAAAAGCATGGGAGTATGACTTCCTTAACCTTGCTCACTATCCCCTAGTTCTTAGTCTCACATAGTGTGGCACATGTGGCACATAGTAGGTGCTTTGAAATGACAATATTGACTGACTGACTGGTGCCCTGATAAACCAGTAGGAGAGAAATTATATGCCATAATTATCACTAACTTTGTGTGCTCTGAAATAGGTTGGCATGGAGACTGGATCATTTGTCATTTATAAGGAGACTCAGGAGAACACAGTTGTTGTCACTGCCTTAGCTTAGACACACCCCAGACAGAGGTATTCATAAAATCAATTCACCTCAATGGGAACAGGAGGAGTGTAGAGGTGGGGAAGGAAGGTGTTCAACATATGGTATCTTGGAGGATTTTATACATTAAATCTATCGTAAATGTCAGGATCATTTTTACTGCCCTTCCTACATTATAGTATTTGGATCATTTGTCTTTCAAAGGACTAGTAAACCTTAATTTGCTTTTGCAGCTTTGAATGGATTTTTATTGTTTCTTACCGCTGCCTTTCAACTCAAGTAATTTGAAAACTAAATACAAACTGCAAAACTCAATCAATCTGGTAGTATTCTTTTAATATCAATTTTTATGTAATTAGCCCCCAAACTGTGTTCAATGACTGACAATTAATCTTATGCACTTTGAGGGACAATGCTAATTTCACACTTAGTAGCATTTAAAAGGAAGGTGGTAGGAATTTCATCTGGTAAAAATCTCTTATTCAGGAGTTTGCTTTACTAGTATAACCTTGGGAATAAAAGTGCTGTCCCACTGTACTTCTTTATCGGAGTCCCCCCCTTTTTTTAACTACAGACACAAGGAATTGTGTAACAGATACATGCATACATGCATGTACACACATGCATACTTTAATTACAGTTTTTAGTAAGACAGTCAGCTTTTATTTTTTCAAGATCATAGATTTCCCATGTTCATTTGACAATTTTCTTGTGTTCAAATTCTTTCCATGCTATGTGGCTAATTATTCCATTGGTGCTGGCTGTGAGAAGCAAAACAAAGGAAAGATAGTAGGACAAAGGAAGAGAATAACAACAGCTGAAGGTAGAAAAATGCCTCTAAAACTTCTGTTTGTAGAAGGATTACCCTTAGCACTCAAGGAATTCCCAAGTGAAGCCTCATTCCACATCAATACCTATTATTAGATTGGTAATGTGACCATTTTTTAGACCAGCTCTGGTTTCCACCTATGCCATGTACCACTAAGCAATGATGCCTTTTGTTGATTTTTATTTTTGTAATCACTTTTTTCAGAATAAATGGTCACTAAAAGGAATATTTATCAAAAGATGAAATCTCATTAAATTATTTTTGGGGAAAAACCCCTCTCAATTCCCCTTCAGTGATCAATGCCAAATACCATGACTGACTGGCATACCAGGCTGTTGATCTATTTCCTGTGATATAAAAATCATGAATAAATGTAGATTCTTTTACTAGTATTTAGCAAAAGGTGCACACACATCTGTTTACTTTGGTCCTTCATGCTTCTGACCCTTTAGGTGCTTCTTGTGTTAGTAATTGGGTGATGAGAAGTTGTAGTTCATTTTAATGTTTGTAATTCATACTTAAATATGCAAATGGATGAGCATATTATAAATTTTTAAAATAATAGGAACCATTTATAGTGCAGAACAACATTGCTCCAGGGGCTGAGCAGTGGACTGGAAACTCAAGGCTTTGAATTTGAATTCCAATTAATGCTCTGTGTGACCGTGGGCAAGTAACTTAATCTCTCTGTGTTGCAGATTATTCAGCAACTAAAACTAGATATTAATACTGACTTCTCTTCCAGACTTGTTTTGAGGAATAACTAAAAGAAGAAATGTTTTCACAACTATATAATGCTATATGGAACACAAAATAATAATACAGCTTCTTAATTGGTTAAAGAAAAAAGAAGGCAACATGGTATAGTGGGTAGAGAGGTAGCCTTGAAGCAAGGTAGACATGGGTTGAGGTGTCATTTCTGACATATACTGACTACACGACCCTGGCAAAGTCCATAAACTGTACAAAAGATGCATTTATAGGGAAAGTTACCTTACCTGTGAGTTCCCCAGACCAATGAAATAAAAGATGCAGTCCTTAGCCTCTAAAATAACAAGTCTCATTGCCAACATAGCCGCAGACTGTATGGCTGTTCCTCTATATAAGCAAAATACAGAAAATAGTACTGTCTATTTAATAAATGATATATTTAGGAATTGTTTTAAAATATGTATAACATAAGGGATAAAATTATGGAACAGCTGTTGGAGGCTATTTAGTAATTCATTATTAAATTAGCTATATCTATTCTTTATATGGTATCTTCTTGAATAACCATATGACTGACTCCTCTAAGTGAATAATAATGTATTTTTTAAACTCCTTAAATAGAAACACTCATGAAAGTATGTTTGTTGTAATGATGCATAGATTTCCATTAGACACTTAAGAAATTTCACCAAATAACTCACCTCTGTAACATTGAAAATACATTTAAAACAATTTAAAATTCACAGAAAAGGCCAGAACTGAATTTTAAACTCACCTAGTTGTGCTTGCTTTATTAAATCACAGGCTATCCTGAGAACCACAGAACACATTGGCACAACTGGCGAGTGGATGATGGAATTTGAGCTTTCACTGTGAGCTTCTTTACCTTTCCCCATATTGAAATATACTTCTTGGGAGTTTAATAAATAGCCCTGGCACACTGAATGTCAGCAGGAAGACCATTTCCCAGTTATGGAGCAATACAATTTTAAGTCCTTCTATCTTCCCAAGCCTCCCTTGTTGTCTGAAGCCAACATTTTGAGAGCTCTAGCAAACTAACACCTGCTCAACATAAATCACAGCAGAATCCTATGACTAGACAAGTTCCGAAAGATATCAATCTATCAAATCCATCCAGAGTCTTACAACTAATTAAGAAAACCTTAAAGTTAATTTGTAATCAGACAGGTAGTCGGTGAGCTGACTTACAGATATCTAGAGAGCAAGAATGAAACTAGGTTCTGGGTAATCTGTATCGGTCACATTTTTTTGAATGAACCACAATCTATGATGAGCATATGTAGGGAGTCCAGAGAGGAAAATGCAATAACTACATTGAGACATAAAACAAGGAAGAACTATTATTTTATACTCAATTCCTTTTCTTTTGTTTCTCCCTGCCAGCATGACAGAAAGTAGTGGTGTCTGACTAGTCACAACCCTAACACCGGATGCCAGTTAGAACAGGTGCAGAGACAAAGAGCCGAACATCTTCCATTTGGAATGTCAGCCTTTCTTTTTATATAACCCCTATTATGTTATGCAGGAACAAGCCTATTAGGTTTCTGATTGTTGTTTCCCCTTCTTCCCAGCAGCATTTTAATGGGATCTACATGCCACAAATGCTTGTACATTCATTTCTCTGTTCACTCAGAAAACTGAAGGGTCAAAGGGAGCCCTGTTTGGTTGAAGCTAATTTCCTGAATCCACAGTTGTGAAAGGCCACAAGTCCTGGAATTTTGAGTTCATTGCAAGTAAAGAATCACACTTTGCGCATTAGTGTTGTTCCACAATTACAGTGTATTGCAAACTAGCATTTCCCTGGCCCAGAGAACAATAAAGGAAAGTGGCACTGGCCCTTACCAATGTTAAATGAAGAGCCAACCAGAAACAGAGAATCAAACCAGCAGTGGCAGCTTGGGCCATGCCATCAGTTAGGAAATTGGATGCAGTTTGTCCGATGGACACAATATCCCTCCTCTGTAGGTGGTCTCTGTTTCATTAGGTTTCAGATTGGTGGCGCTGAACAGTAATCCAAAAATGTATGATGGGTACATCACTCTCATTTTTCATTAACGCTGTTTCCCAAATGTATTGGAGGCAGGTACAAAACATAGATTTGGTCTGGCTTACTTTTATCCTTCCAGAGGCTATTGCCTATCCAACATCACGGCTGGGTGCTTAGAATTTCAGCTTATGATGGTTGCTACAGAGACTGAAACCATTGTTTTCATATTATCTGCTCTCTTAGGTATATTGCCAAGATAGTACAGAGCTGCTAAAACTTTGCTTTCAAGCTTTAGCAGGCAGGCATAAAATATCAATTTAGATAGGAGGATAACCTGTGAAATTGTTCTTAAAATTAGGTGATACTTCGGACATGTCAGTTAAACCTATTGTGCCAGGTAATCAAACAAGAATCCATAAAATCACGCAATGTTCCAACTCAAAAGGACTTTAAGATTTTCTTGTCTAATACTCCCATCCCCTACATTTTATGGATAAAATGGATAAGGATATTAAGATCTGAAGAGGTGAAGTGACTTGCTTCAGGGTCATACAATTAGGCCAGAACTAGGGCTAGAACCCATTAGTCTAGTGTGCTTCTCACAACTTCATTAGGCATTTCTTAAAATTCAGTTCTCATTTTAGAATTTCTCACCAATGTATCAATGCAAACAAACACAAAATGAGTAGGTATCTAAGAAATTCTTTAAGTCCTTTGAGTGAGTGCTTTTTTGGTTTACATCAATACAAATTGCATTTTGAAAATAGATGCACCCATACAGATATGCTATGACTGATGGAATTATTTATCTTTGGATGTTCTGTCATCTTGTCATTATATTTAGTCTCATATTGTATATATTGAATTTCATCTTAATGTAAATATGGAAGCTTTGCTGTTTTAGTTTGGTGCCTTAGGGGAAGGATCTAGAGATTCCATTTCAAATTAGAGACCCCCCCTACATTTACCAAATCTAAAGCTGAGTAAGAGACTCAGAAAAATATTTGATTGGATGTACATGTGGTGGAAAGGAATGTCAAGCTATTTATGTAAAAAAAAATGCATCTAGTCTTATGGGTTCAATTTTTTGCCTACAACTGACCCTGCCATATTGTCTCTTTTCTAGGTCCAACTTCAGTCTCTTCCATTGTCTACCCCCAACTTCTTACCTTTCTTCACAGCCGTTCTTCTCAGTGCATTGTAAGGCTGCTTGAAAAACAATTGTGACCGTAGAAGATATTTTCAAATTTGTTCTGTGTGATACTTAGCATAGGAAAAGGTACTATTACTTCATGAAGATAATGAGAACCATTAGCTATGTTTTGATACATTTAGAAAATTATTTTGGAATTTCATGGCTCTGACAGTTGTACTTATCCCATGGCTATGTCTTCACACAAGAAGCGTACAATTTGCCCCAAACTATCTCTCCTTAGTTGAATATCTGTTACCAATGTTGCCAATAAGAAAAAAGACAAAGGAAAACACAGAAAATGGAAAAGCAGCATTTTCATAGGACTATTGGACTGAATGCCCCGTCATTTTGCCCAGGGAGATTCAGGTCAATAACTTTAAAACCATAGATTTTCAGCAAATCAAAGGCCTTTTAGTTGGCAAGAGGAGCAGTAAGAAAAAGGAGAGCATACAAATTGAACCTAAAAAGAGTGGGGGACTTAGAGAACTGTCAATTCCTGCTGTTGACTCCCGTGTACCCTATTTCCCATTTCTTGCTAGAATCACCCTTCCTCTTTTGTGAGGCAACACCTATCTCATTTCTTCCTTCTTTTCTTTTCTTGACTTCTGAAAAAATTGAAACTCTCCCCAGGACTGGTAATCTAAGCTTCCTTATAGTGAAGGAAAGTTTTAGTTACAAGAAAACATTGCAACAAATATCTTATCTCTATTATAGCATTAGAATCATCCTCAGTCAGTAACATCTTCAAAGTTCTTTTAACCAAGCATGTAATTGCATTAATCTAAGTTTGTCATTTTTTTTTGTTTGTTTGGTATCTTTTTTTTTACACTAGTCATTTCCCAATGTATCTTCCCCTCTCATTGAATCTCTAAATATAATATTATTTTTTTTAAAAGATAAGTAAAACCAACTGCCAACACAACCATGTTTGACAATGTATGCAATATTCAGCTCCCATAGCCCACTACTTTCCTGACAAGAGGAAGTAAATAAGATTTATCATCTGTTCTCTAGGACCAAATTTGTTTATTCGAGCATGATGTTAAAGTTATTACTGTTTATGGCAGCATTCACCATTCTTTTCATTAAGGAATTGTCCTGATATCATGTAGATGTGTCTTTATCAACCAAGAAATATATCATCAGAGTAGATTTCATCATTATTTATGATAATAGTTAATTTTGTCATGTGAGCATAGAGATCTAAATTATAGAAATATAGAACCTAAATAATTAATTGTACTGATATCATCTCCCCAAAATACTCATCCAGAATCTGCTAAAACCCTTTCAATGATGGGAAACCACCTACCTTGTAGAGCCTGTATTTTTTGACAACCCTATTAGTAATTTCCATAATTATGCCAAGTCAAATTCTGCCTCTATCTGTATATAATTCCTATTCATTGGTCCTGGTGCTGTTTAGGGAGAAATATCACAATAATCATTTCTCTTCAATAAAACAGATGTCCAAGTATTTGAAAATTAGTATCCTGTCTCCTTTATGTAGACTCTTCTCTAGGCAAAACAACCATAATTCTGTCAATTGATCCTTCTGTGGCAGAGTTTCATGTTTCCTCTATTCAGGTGAAAGTCCTTTTTTTCCTTTGAAGAAGGATTTGAAAATTCTGGGTACTTCCCTCAACTAGGCAGTCATCAACTACTTGTTGAGGGGCTGGTAAGTATGTAGCTTTGGGCTAAACATTATAAGGGATCAAAGAAGTTCAAGACATGGTCCTTTACCAGGAATGTGCTCCGCTACATTTTAATTTTGTAAAAAGTTATGGACTAGATATTTTACTATTTCAAAATTTCTGATCCATTTTTTAAAAACCTCCCTCCAAATAATTCCCCATTTCAAATCTATTTTTTTTTTTTACTTTTACTCTTTTTCCCTAAACACTAAAACTAATTACACAGTTGGGCAGATTACCATTTTAATTTCATTTAGTGACCCTTCTTCTCTCACCTCTGGGTCAAGGGTCAGGCTTGTATGAATCTATGGAAGGCAGACCTCTTTGGGTTTCTTTAATAATAGATGTTAAGTCTTCACTCTCCTTTGAGGAATACAGAGTTCTATGTTTTTGAGGGGTGGAGTGAGTGGTAGTGGTGATATTGAAGTTGACCTGGAAGGCATTGAACACTAAAGTAGGTGCCCCTGGGCACAGGCTGAACTTTCCAATGTTGCATTTGTCATGTTGTTACAGTCTCTGCCACAGTAAAAGCAAATGTCTCTTATAGCCAAGAATAAGCTCAATGATGGGAGACAATGTAGGAAAGGCACATAGGGATCCTTCCTTCTCTGTATTCAGAGAAGCACATATTCAGTCAATCTCTGGGCAGAGGTGAAAATGCCTTCACTTGTGTATCTCTATTTCTTGTCCTTTTGTGTGTAATCTTAGAAATAACAAATACCATTTCATTGTTTTTTAAGCATAGTCTTGTCTAGGTAATTCTTTGTCAGTCAGGTTTGAGTTTTCTGACTAATCTAAAGATTTATTTATAAGGGCAATTAAGTAATCATTAAAATGGTATGCTAAAAGTGTGTGTATTTTTGTATGTATGTGTATGTGGAAAAAATGTGACATGGATGGAACCTTTCTCATACCTTCACTTATCTTTTGTAAATCTGTCCACAAAAAAGCTATTGTATTATGGGCAAATTCTTTCATATATTAATCTCACTGAACAACTTCTTTCCGAAGTCCTCATCTGTGACCATTGCCCCAGCATAGCAGTTTTTATCATCTCCCTTTCATCTTGATGATCCATTGATATTCTAGTTTAATTAGTAATATGGGTGGTAGAAACTGAGTTGTCAAATCATTTCAGAAGTCATTGGAGAATCTCCTTAACGCAGATTTGATGGACTTGACTTTTTCCCCCTTTTCCACCATCCTATTATAGGAGGTTTTTGTAAACTAGTGTTATAAACGATTATTTTTAGTTAAGAGAGGCACTGGGAAAGATTAAAAAATGGATATAAAGACATTCCAGTTCTTGATCTTATCTTTTTCTCATCTCAACCTTTAGAGAGTCTTGCTGGAAGAACACAAGGAAAAGCGGGAAGGTTTCTTACAGATCTTTGAGACCTCCTTCCACTCAAATCCCAGGGGAGCTAGAACGCGATACCTCTGTGGTTCAAAAAGTCTTTGGACCAGAAAAGGGGCCTTTATCTGCCAACATTTCAAACATATTCAATCAAATATTGATCTAGAAAATCAGCTACTTTTTCCTCTAGCAAAGAAATTAAATTAGTACTGCCTACTGAAGGCCTACAAATGGTTCTCCTGAAGATAATGATGGTACCCTAGGCTATTCCCAGGATCAAAAGTTGATATGGACACCAAACTGATTTAACATTTTCTGTAATGCATGGAGACAAAAGGGTGAAAGATCTGCTTGCCAATAGTAATGTGCTGGAGATTATCTCATGTGGCGAGTCCTTGCATCAAGAAGCCAGGTTATGGTTTTCAAATCCATCTCATCTCTGAAATAAAAGGGACGGAATGTGGCCTGTTTCACCTCACTGAAAGGTTTTCATCACCAGAAATATCAGTTACCTCTTATTCAAGTTGACAGTAGCACATGCTCCTCTGACTCATAAACATTTCCTCTGTCTATTGTGTTCTGTTTCCAAGAAGTCCCTGATGTTGTGTTATTAAAGAACAGGAAGGCTTGTCTTCCTATTCTTCCATAAATATCGTGAGTTTCAAAAGCAAGAAATAGATCCATTCCTAATATCATATTGAGGATTGCTTCACGAATCATTTATTAAACAGTAGTTCAAAAGATGGGCTTATGATATAAAAGCAGCCCTTAACCCTGTTCCAATATTGCAAGGTTATGATAACCCACTTTTAATTAAAAATACCAGGTTGACAAAGCAGACAATGCAGATTGTCACTGCTAATAGCCGCTAATAAATCAAATCTGCCCTAACAAAATAAAGTGCTTTTTTGAAAATTTTTTGAATTGATTTGTAATGACATGAAGAAACCAGTATCTAGCACAGTATCTTGCACATAGTAGGCAATTAATAAGGATTTGTTGAATTAATGAATAATGGGAAATTGAACTTGACATATATGAATTGAGAACCAAAGTCCTTTATTTTAACTCCATTTAATCTTGTGCATAGTCAGTGCTCACCTACTATGTACACGGTCCTGGGTTAGATTCTGGGCAAGTACATAATTACCTTATTTGTGCTCTCTTTCTTGCAGGTAGCCAAGAAAGAGTTACTAGCATAAGAATATAAAGGGGATACTTGTCAATGTGTTGTAGAATACAAGCTAGTTAGCACAAAGGCAAGATAGAGGAATAATTGGAGAGGATTTATATCTTCTTCTGAACTACTGTTGAGCCTTTGGGAATGATTATTAAACTGGCAAGGTAAAATGGTGTTTACTTGAGAACTCTGGATTGACCTTTTTAACCAAATTGATTAGCTATATAATGTCATATAGACATAGCCATTGAATGACTGAGAGAAGAATGTTTACATGAAATAAGGTCTAATTGTGATATATATGCATATATGTGTATGAATGTGTACACCCACACACATACCCACACACACCCACACCCACCCTCCCACATCCCCCCTCCCATCATTGTTTCCTAAAGTAAAATGCAAAGATAATAGGATTGTAGATGTAGAGCTAGAAGAAACCTCGGAAGCCATCCAGACTAAGGTTCTTCTACATGGTGCTCTAAACCCAAAGAGATTTCACCCAGAGGAGACTGATAATGGACTGAGATAAGATTTGGGAAGGTAGGAGTATTTGGAATAAGATGGCATATAGCAATGGAAAGAGAACTGACCTTAAATTAGCAAGATGATTTTCTGAGAAAAAGGCATATTGTGGTACTAAATGTGCCTTCCAGTGTGATCCCCAGCTTACAAGTCTCTGGCCCCAATAAAATGGTTTTGACTAATAGATCTGAAAGGCAGACAGCTTCCTTCTTTATAGTTCTACTATTGTAAAATACCTCCATGTATCCTTCCGTTGCCTTTCAAACTGTTTTAAACAATGATTCTTCCAAGATTATGTTGTTTCATGATTTTCAGTCATCTAGAAATGCTGGAGTTAATGATATGGACTTTTATACCAATACTGTGTATCTATCCAGATGCATGTCATGATCTGAGCAATATACATTTTTGATCCACTTTGTTTTTCCATGCTAAACTGTTCTGTTTCTTAATTGAAGTACCCTTCTGGTAAAAGTAGAGAAGCTGATTAGAATCAAACAAACAAAAACAAAAAGAACTTGTTTGAGAGTTTTATCTGCATCACAGTTGAAGGAATTAAGGAGAAAAATTTATACTCTGAACTTATTTTTAACTTAAGAGGGAGAACTAGATTAGGAGAGGTGGTAAAAACCCTGGGAGAAAGTGACAATGTTCTTTTATTTTGAGTTTGTAATAGCTAAAGAAGAGAATGCTGGGTACAGTCACACAGGTAGCTTAGATTTGAGGAAAAATTTTTTTAATTGTTTAAAGTTTTTTTAAAAAAGTTTTTTAAAAAGGGAGTTATTATCCTGAGATTGGACATGTTCATATTCATATTAACACACACATTTCTTCCTGCCTATTTCCTTTTTAGGATGTTAGGTAACATGGACCAATGGACCTTAGGTCCCAAAGTAAAGAACATGTAATAGACTTCAATGGAGATCTTAAAGCAGACATGAAGACCACTTGTCAGGTTTGTTATAGAAGGGATTATTTTTGACTTGGACCAGATGGCCATTGAGATCTCTTCCAACTCTGAGATCCTGTGATTTGCTCCCTTTTTGAACATAATCTTGGTCCGCTGAATCATAGTATAATTGGATTTAGAATTTAAATGGACCTTAGAGATTATCAAGTTCATCTCATTAATTTTAGAGTTGAGGAAACTGAGACAAAGAGAGGTCGAGACTTGCCCAAGAAATAAGTGGCAGAGCCAGATTTTGAATCAAATCTTCTGTTTTCAAATTAATTGCCCTCAAAAGTTGACCACAAATGCTTAATGTAAATCAAGAAATTACAGTTCCTGACCTGTCCTGGAAGCCAACCTAAGACTTTTGTATTATAGGTACCATACATTAAATTCCCCTAAATTCTAAGTCACGTAATTTTTGTTTTAGAGTTCTAAATGTTATTCTAAGATAGCCCTTCTTGCAGAAATAAAATCTGCAGATACCTCCCCAGTCACTAACCATGTTGTATTCTCCCCTCAAATGTTTAAAAAAAGATTCACATTTAACTTGTGCTATATTATATACTCATATGAAGAATCATGTGTTTTAGAGGATTAATAGAAGGAGAAATTAGTATAAAAATAGATGAAGCCATTGATGAGAGATAGTTGATGTAATTTTTACAGATCTTATAAAGCTCTAGGGCATTTTGTTGTTTCAGAAATGATCACAACTTAATTATTCCTCAAATGAAATTAAAACTAGCCATATTCTATGATCTCCATACCAGATTTTCATAGAAAAATTCTTTTATTTCCCTTTGTCAATGCTTATTTCTGGAGATATGAAAATCCTTTTTTAAAAAATTTAATGTCTTTTGTCAAAAACTAGAAGGAAAAACCCAATAAGAAGTTAAGAATGAAATGTGAAAATTTTGTTTTTCCTTTGCCAGGAAAAGGAACAACAATATCCAAGTCATATACAGAAGTTTGACACATAATAATATGTCCAGAAAAATATATATTGAAATAAAATGCCAATTTTTTTAGAGAGCTCTTAGAAACTTTTCTGTAGGAAAAGGCCCTTTATTCCAAGGGCCTATAAGATTGCATGAAGAAGAAACCCTTGGTTTATACTTTAGCCTCTAGCTTCTATGAATGGTTCTTCTGCTAACATTTCCTCGTTGTAGAGAATTCGTCCTATAGAAACTCCGCCCAACAATGCAGTTGGGCAGCTCGTTTGTTACTTAAACTTTTAGGGAGTGGTTGTGGGTGGGGAAGTGAGGGATGGGGGATGGATAAACAACTCTTCCATGATTCTGTAACTCATAGTCAGAGGCAGAGCTTCAACAAGGTCTTCTTGACTCCCATGTAGCCTTCTCCCCACTTCACCACATTGCCTCTCATGGACAGCCTATCAGGGTAAAAAATGTGCCTTCAGAGAACAAAAGACTTTGCTGTTGGTAATACCAACTTTGTAAATTGCCTTCAGTGCTTCATGCAGAAATGCTCTGTGGACTGCTTAATTATAATTTTTCCCATTAGTTTTGTTTTCCTTCATTATCTTGCCCTCACTGTAAGGTTCTATAATACAACTTACAAAAGAGAAGTCAAGAGATGCTGGGGAGAAAATGAGAAAAACCAAGAGGAGGTAAAGGGATAGGTAAACCGAATTATTATTGTGAATAGAAAGAATGTCACAGGACTTCTTTACTATATCTTTAACATGAAGAAATAGAGCTATTTAGGAAAGCTTCATTTTAATTGTGGCTAGCATGCATTTTAATTCATTTTAATTGACTACAGGAAAATGTCGTTCCCATAGTACTACAGAGTTGCCCCTGGTGAACATTAATTTGCCTCCACCTTTCAGGACAAAGACTTTTGTTTGGATAAGGAGTAGGCCAGTCAGTTTCCCTTAACTTGGTATCCCTTAACTTGGCTACAATTCTTCTAATCTAGGCGTTGTAGGGTGGTTGGTGAAGAAAGTCCAGAGAAGCGGGGTGGGGGTGGGGATGGAGAGGGAGAGGGGTAATAAATAGGAATTCCAAAGGATTTCGCAGGTTTAGGAGAGTGGTGACACATGTTATCTCCCAAGCTGCCACAGCATGGAATATGATTTTGCACTGCCATGTCACGTTGGCCCATGATAAACAGAAGCCATTTATTTCCTAAGAAACAATAGCAACCAGATATGACAAGTTGAGCTGGCCCACTACGATGCAATTGTGTTATTTTCTGATAACGGGGAGTATAGCTTGTGTCATCTCTGTATATCACTCTTTCTGTATAAATTTGGTAGTTTTTTTTAGTCTGAAAGACAAATCCAGTTTTTACTGCTTTTATTATCTTTGATTGCTTATGTAGCAAGAGCAGCTACCCCTCCATTAAAGTTACATTAAGAAATGATGTAGAGAGACTTGAATTAAGAATTAAGATGACTGCCATCTACAATAAATAATTAGGTTGCTTTGAGATGATAAAATTGTCTGCCACTTGGCTCCATTTTCTGGCATAGGTCTACATCCAAAGAAACAGTCATCTCCAGCTCTGTTCTGCTCATGGGTTCTTTTCAAGGGTGCATCCGTTGCATTCCTTCTGTTTGAAAAAAATCTGGAATGGCACTTCAGTTAAATGGAGAATACACAGTGCCCTTTGTTTTGTGAAAATCATAAATAATCATGCTTAGATATCTCAGTAAAAAAGAATGAATTTAAATTCCAGGCTGTACTATTTTTCCTTTATTGTTTTTTTTTCCTGTTCAGTCCTCTTGACAGGAAGCTAGAATTTATCAGATAAGGGCTTCCTACATTTTAATCTTTTCCTTTGTAGAAAAATGCATCCGTGACTGTCTACTACACAATTCAGAAGGCATTTCTCTGGCCTTGCTTCATTTCCAAATTCTGCTGTAAATTCTCCCAGTCAGTATACTTTCCCACAGAAGTCTAGGTGCCCATAAAAGGCTGGAGAGATCTGTGTGTGTTATAATGCTGTTATAAAACTGTCCTTGATATTAACAGACACTGTATATTAAATACACAAAACTGTTACAATAACTTGAAGGTTGAAACAAACCCCTGAAAGCAAATAAATTTCTGCTGACACTGAGCAATAGGGGGCTCTTCACTAAAAATATTAGAACACAAGTGGTGAACCCAGTGGAGCAGAGTAAATAGCTCTTGTTTCTCAATGCAGGAAAGATGCTGGCATGCCGAGACATTGGTGGCTTGAATTAAGAAGACTGTAATGAACTTCACTTGAGTCTTCTTTTGAACTTGACTTTGCTTTTTGAACTTTGATTTCTTTGTCAATAATAAATGTTATACTTTCAAACTTGTGGGCCATATATTTTAAGAACAAAAACCTAGATGGAGATTCAGGGTTTATATTTTCCTTCAGATCAGTTCTATTCAATTCAATTCTCTTTAATTCAATTCAGTATAAATTAATGCAATGTAATTCTCTAAGAAAGTTACTACCAAAGTGTTTATGTAGTGATTTTTTTTTTACAACTGTAAAATACTTGACATACATTATTTCATGTGATACTCACAACAACCCTGTGAGCTAGGTACTATTATTATTCCCATTTTGCAGATGAGGAAACTGAGATTGAGAGTAGTCAAATAACTTAGCCAAGGTCACATGGCTAATAAGTGTCCCAGGATTTAAATTTAGATCTCATAGATTGCAGGTCTAACATTCTGTCTACCAGGCCACCTAACTGCATCTTACAATGCAATTCGAATTAGGTAAAAAACATTAATTAAATCAAAGAATGTTAGAGTTGGGAGGGACTTCTAGTCCAACCTGTTTCTGAATAGAAATAGATTCTAAAACATTCCCAATGAGTGGATAACCAGTTTTTGCAAGAAGACCACCCATAAGAAGGAACTCAATACCTCCTGAGACAGCCTATGAATATTTGAATATTTCAATTGCTCACCATGTGCAATGCATATGCTAGGTACATAGAATACATTGCATTGATTCATCCCTTTCCTTAAGGAGCTTATATCATATATACAAATTATCATAACATAAGGTTGAATATAAGAGCAAAAAGAGAGATACAAAGTTGTATAAGCAAATTTGAGAAGAGAGGCTCCCTTTTATCAGGAAGTATCAAGGAACTCTCGCATTATAGAAGAAGGTATCTGAGCTAGTCCTTGGAAAAAGAGAAGGATTTCAGCAGTTAAGGAGACATGGAGGTAGAGTCATGGAAATAGTTTGTAGAAATGCATAGAGAAGGGGCAGCTAGGTGGAGTAGGAAATATAGCACTGGCCCTGGAGTAAAGAGGACTTGACAATTACTAGGTGTGTGACCTTGGGCAAGTCACTTAACCCCAATTGCCCTGCCTTCCAGCCCCTTCAAAAAGACAAAAAAAGAAAAGAAATGCAGAGAGATGACAGAGAACAGGAAAAGACTATGGAACAAGAGCTCATAGGCCAGTGGGAAAGGTAGGTTGCAGGCATATTTTATAGATAAGGAAACTGAGACAAAGAGAGTTAAGTAACTTACCCAGGGTCACACAGCTAAGTGTCTGAGGCCAGATTTGAACTCAGGAAGATTTATGACCTGGCACTCTGTCCACAGCCCCATCTAGCTGTCTTAATGGGAATAGGTAAAATGGAGATGGAAGGACATGAACTCTAAACTTCCACATACCTTTTTAGAAGATATTATTTCTTTCCTTAAGCCCTTACACTGGGGAGAGGGATAATAAGAGAGTTGTCAGGGTGAACACTGCACCTTAGTAAACATATAGAAGAGGTGAAGAAGCCCTTCAGGAAATAAATTCTCTCTCTTCCATAAGCAGGTGACCTATTTGTTCTTTTGATAGTTTGGAGAGAACCCTGTACTAGGAGACTGGGGACTTGGATTCTGGTCCTAGTTCAGACAGTGCCTTGCTATGTGATCTTGGGTTCTGTTTATCTCTCTGGGTCTTGGAGTACTTTTCTACAAATTGACAAAGCTGGATTATATGAACTTTAAGGTCTGAACTTCCAGCCCTGAAGCAGGACAGCAGAAAATCTAGAGAACAGATGACTTTTCTTTTTTCCGTCACATCTAACAGGATCTGGATTTGAAGTAAGAGTCCTGTCCTCATACTATGCATATTTTGCTCTCAGCAGGACTTCTCTTAACATTACTTTTAATGGAAACTTTCCTTCAAAAGCTTGAACTGAAACAAGTGCTGAGTGAGCCTAAGAAGTTTGGGAGATTTAAGGGAGTTTGAATAAACATAATTCAAATTCTTATCCAAACCTTATCAGAACTGTCCAAACTTTTTTGTCTGCAATAGTAGGTAAGAAATCCCATGAGGCTTTCTCTATTTCTGGTTACCAATTAAGCTGAAACAAGAGCAGCCTTTTACATCGTATTTGGGCACTTTCACTCAAATCAGATAGTGCAGAGATTAGTGAAAATGGAAACTAACAAGGGAATGAAATCACCCTATTTTCTGAAATGCACAAAATTTGTGGGGATCTCTTTCAGTTATGGGTAAATATTGATATAATTCTTGTTTTTCTAAATGTTTAATATTATTTTTCTTTTATATTATATTGGAGTAGCTCCTGTCTTTGAGATCTTCCCTGTGTATTACAAATGTATGCACATGATTTGACTCTGACATTTTCCTGTCATCTCCCTCTGAAATCTTAAATCATTGCTTTTTAAATGGAGCTCTACAATAGCTTCAACGCATTTCTTTTCAAATTCCCAGGAAATCAAGAACTCTTAAGACATGTTTCACATTTTTAAACAATGAACTTCACATTTGCTAGGTTTTCCTTAATATTCATTCCAATATCCATATCTATATTTCTACACTTCTATTTATAGTTATATAGATATTTACATACATATATGTACTGGCCAGATTTGTCCACAATATGTGATACTTGAAAAACACCTTTGATAAATATAATTCAAACTATTCAAACTAGCTATAAGTATTAGTAAATGTTTTTCACCGCCCTACTCACAACATTAAGCCTAAACTTGCCTTTTACATGTCCTACCTGTCCTGGTTTTGCCCTTCAGTGCCAAATAGAACAAGTCAAATTCCTCTTCCATGTTGTATAGTCCTTTACATACTTAAAGACAGATATCATATCATACCCAAGTCTTCTCTAGGCTGAACATTTCTACTGATTTTCATAAGGCATGGACTTAAAGCCTTTTGTTATCCTGGTTACCTGTCTCTGGATTCTATCTAACTTATCAATGTCCTTCTTAAAGTGTGGTGCCCAGAACTAAACAAGAAATAAACTGTCTGATGAGTCTCCAAATTGAACTAGGTTGCTCAGTACATGAAAGTTGGCCACTTGGTGATTTATATCATTTCGGGGGCCAGAGAGGCTCGTAAAGATTATCTACTAAGGTGTTAAGGGGTTATGAGTTGTGTTTAGAAGTAATGTTTACACAATTTAAATCAATGATCTTTTAAAGTATTAGAGGAAAATAATGATACTGACAAAAGACAGTAACTTCAGAGTATTTAGAACTCATTTCTAGGGTCTACTGATAACCTGCTGTCCCCTGGCTAATGGGAAAGGATTCTAGGTCTAGTTAATTGTGACATGACAAATTAATTCTGTTATAGTTTGTGGAAATTCATTAGGAGAATCACTCCTTGATACCCCCGAATGACCAGGGTGTTTGTGGAGATATTCTTCTTCTTTTCCCCTAGTAATTCTCTTCCCTTTCTATGGGAACCATTTTTTTTTTTGAAGGCTGTTTCTAGTCTCTCTTTCCATTTACCCTCATTGTTTTGGGAATGAAAATAAGCAGTTGAATTGAAGCACTACTCAGTTCTTTTGGAAAATGCAGTGTTGTTTTTTTTTTTGTCTAAACAGATTTGGGTTTGAAAATTCATTCACAGATATTAATTGCTTGCAATCAAACTCTAAAATAATTTCCTCAAATGAAAGTAAACTTTAAAACTGTAATGGATGTGCTGTTGAGATATAATAGCTTAAGAAATTTTATTTGCATGAAAAGGTAAACTATTATATTATCCCTAATTTGGGTTGCAGCATTATAATATTATAGGGAATAGAGGAATATGGATATATTAATTTAGTCTGGGAAATGATTTTATAAAATCATCAGGCCTGGAAAAATCTATGTGGCTTAACACATTTGCATTGGTCCCACAATGACTCATTAATGTTGTTTTAAGTTTGCTGCCTGATTTTTCATTAGACTCACTGATGGTTCTTCAGATTTCTTTAAATTTAAATTGGCTCATAGGCCAATCCTTATTTTTTGATTATTTTAAGTTGTGTTAAGCAAGAGCATTTGAATCTTAAAACCACAGGGTGTTATTACAGCTAGGAGGGAACTTAGAGATCATGTAGTACAACTTTTTGTATTTTATGTGTGATTTAGGACTAGAAAGGACTTTAGGGCTTTTTCAATCCCTTCTCTCCCCCCCGCCTCATATTGCTAGGGAAAGAAACTGAGGTCCAGGGAAGTTAAGTGATTTAACTGAAGTTACAAGACATTAAAGAGAAGAGGAATGATTTGAACCCTGGTCTCTGACACCAAATCCAGCATTATTTCTTCTATATTATATTAATTCTTCAGATTCATGGCCATATGTGCATAAAAAATAAAATAATTTTTTTTCTTTAGAGTTTGTAATATCAATAGACAGCTATACTCGTAGTGCTATATGACCTGGTAATCAGCATTTTAGAAGCTCAGGAAAGTTTGAGGGTCGAGGTGTGCTGTGAGGGTGTACAACTCCCCGGTTGGAATAAAAGCTCTTTTAAGGCACTTTTGTCTTTGTGTTTTATGTCTGGCACATAGTGAGATAAGGATTTGTTCAGTCATTTCAGTCATAACCAACTCTTTGTGACCTGATTTGGAGATTTCTTGACAGAGATACTAGATTGGTTTGCTATTTCCTTCTCCAGCTCATTCTATACATGAGAAACTGAGACAAACAGGGTCAGGTGACTTGCCCAGGATCACACAGCTAAGTAAACGTCTGAAGCCAGGTTGAACTCAGGAAGATGAGTCTTCCTGACTCCAGGCCTGTTGCTCTATCCACTGTGCCACCTGGGATAGGGATGGGAGTAGGGACTTGCATAAAGACTATACCTAAGATCTTATTAATATAGACAATGTCCAAGTGAGGAAACTCCCTCTGCAGATGTGGGTTGGAAACTTTGCATCAGCTTAGAGTCTTAGAGTTGCTTAAAGCAATGGTACCAAACTCAAACTCTATGTAAGAATCCCTATGGTTGCATAATGACCTTAAAAATGACCTAAAAAACATTATGTTTTATTATATTTTTATTTTATTAAATATTTCCCAGTTATATTTTAGTCTCTTTCCGGACCATTCGGGAGTATTTTCAGATGCATGCAGTCATGGGCCATGTGTTTGATATTTCTAGCCAAGCACTTTAAGGTGACTTGCCCCAAATCACATAGGGTCTTTACCCATCCTGCCATGGGGGAGCTAGTATGCCTGAAATGTGATACCTTGTTAGCCTCAGTAGAAATTATTGGAAAGGGGTATGAAAATAGTTTGCTAATTTATTTTTCTTTAGTGACAAGAAATTGAATTAAATTATTCAAAGATTAATTAGTTTTAGATACTCTTGTTTTTTGGGTATACCATGTTAAGATATTTGAAGAAAAAAGAATCCATCAATGAATAATTGGGTTAGTTCCCTTTAAGTGCCAGACTATATTAGGCAAAAGGCAGAAGAAGAATATACACACACGTACACTTATCTATATCTATATCTATCTATTTATATCTATCTATCATCTAGCTATATTAATGGGTATGCATATATATATATATACATATATATATTCCTCTGTATACACATACACATATACACACACAAATATATTCATGTTCTTTAACTACTTGTGTGCCAGACATGCCATCTTTCTTGGGATTCAAGGAGGACATGAATGGAAAAGTCGCTTGTATAACTTGCAATATTTTTTTTGGTCAGCCTGTCTTTAGTGCTGGAGTCTGGGTAACTTCCTGTAGGTGTGGAGCTTTATCAAAAATGCCTGTTCTAAGAACTATTTTTACATACAAAGACTATATCACTGACCTACTACTATTAGGCAATGAAATCTGTATGGCCATTTTCAATGATTTCAGTGGTTCAATTACTCCATTTTCAATAGAATAATCACATACTCACCTATCTAGCTCCTGGTGACCAACAGCCTCAATCTATTCTACAATACAGGTCAGAGGAGTGGCAACTACGGCTATTGTTTTGGTGAAGGTTTATGACTAAATTCTCTGAAATCCTCATGTGGGTCTCAGTACCAGACCTTCACATTACTTCCTAGATACCATTTTTAAGCTATGCTGCCCAGATAATCTGTGTGTGTGTGTGTGTGTGTGTGTTGTTTCCTATATTAGAATGTAAGCTCCTTGAGGGCAAGTTTTGTCTTTTTTTTTGGTCTGTATTTATATCTCCTTTGTTTAGTACAGTTCCTGGTGCATAATAAGCTTAATTTATGCTTTATCAATCACAAGGGAATCATTCACCCCACCAGTGCTGAATTGGCAGCATATTATTTCTTTGTTTTGGGATACCTTGTCACTATGTTGGGATATCTGGTTGCCAATAGTAACACATTTATTTTGGGAGACCTAATTGCCCTGTAATGGGCAACAGGAACATTTAAGTTCTATGTTTGTTTATAGGATCATAAATCTAAAGGGTCTTTAGGTATCATCCAATCTAACCTCCTCATTTTTAGGCCATGAGACCTAAATAAATTAACTTGCCCAAACTATACAGGTAGTTAGGAGTAGAGTCTGAATTTGAATTTCTGTTCTTTGATTTCGCATATTACCTTCTTTCTACAGTACCACACTTCCTCCCTTCTATCCCATGGATTTGAGACTCAAAGAGCCTGCTAGTTTTGTTTAAGAGACTTTTGGAGGGCAGCAGGGATATTTTCTCAGCATGGTGGTTTGAAAGTATATTTGTTTGTTTGTTTTTTTATAACATTAGGTCTAATTAATCTATTCTCACAAAAAGCAAAGCAAAGAGACATCATGGATGACAGTAGGATTATTTCCATTGATGCTTTTCTTTTCTACAGAGTACTTTCTAAATTTTAGATAAATAATTAAAATGTGGCTATTGAAGATAGATGAATTAAGTCTCTATTAACGAGCAAGATGTATAATATGTTATTTATACTGACATATTTGCATGTGGTAGCAAAAACTTAATTAAAAACTGAACTAACAACAGTAGAACAAAAAAGACCTAAGAAACATTCCTTCTGAAAAGGCCCCTCAGAGTCATCGACCGATATCTCTTTTCCTGTTTGGGCTTAGTTTGCCTTTCTTTTTAAAAATCCAGCATGGACCAGAGACAGGCCTAAGTTTGATCTTCAGAATGAGCCTTCATCCTAGTACAATGTGGCCCCACATTATCTTGGCTCGTAGTTTTCATTCTCCATTTAACAGGTATAAATCTCTTCCATCATCAAATGAGAGCAGCGGTGTAATCCAGATAAAAGAAAATTCTTCAACCCGAACAGCTTGATTCAGATTTGTGGGCCAGTTTCAAATTTTTGTTCCTTATTCCAGGAGTTGGAACATTTCACAAGTCCCATCGAATGTGGTAGTTGATTGCCCTTTCTGAGGATACAATGTGCCCAAATGCATTGTCAGGGAAGTTTATAAGTATCCACCTTTGGAATTCATTGAAGAAATTATTCCCTCCAAGTCTTCTTTTCCCTTGCCCTGAAAGCCTGACATTTCTTAATCTGAGTTTGTCTTTCAGGATGTCAGTGTGATTTTTGCCGTGTTTTACAGTATTTTCAGTTAAAACAGTGTCATGTAAATCAATCATGCCTTCCATTTTTCTGTCAGATGCCTGTAACCTTAAACCAAAGGTTTCAGACTTAATCAGAGGAGTAACTCAATTTCATTTTGCATGCTTTATATTAGAACAACAGTCTCAGGTTTGCCTCAACCTGTCTTCAAAGAAAATATGTATTAATGGTCATTGGTTAATTAATTTCCTTTTACTAAGGGAATGTGTGGGCTGAGTGATTGCCACCCACCCCCACATATATATTTTTTAGCTCTAATTCATATTTCTCTAGCTAAACAGAGTGAGCTAGATACCGTGCTTTCATTTTTCTTTTTTCAGAAATCCCCTGTCAAGCACACACACAAAAATACAAACTTTAAAATATTGATATTGCCATCTCTTAACTAAGCTAGGGCAAGGTGACTGAGACTTATTTCTAGGACATTGAAATTTAGAGGGTGCAAAAATTTAATACTTGTTTTCCTTCAACAGAGTAGAAACAATTATAGTTACTCATTCCCCTACCCACTCAAGTTAGTTTGTTTTAATTGTTTCATTTATTAGTTTCATGTCATAAAATGCAAATTTTGTTTTTTCCACCCATTTGTCCCCAGTGCCAACATTGCTAGTTATGTCTTTGTCACTTTGTAGCAAAAAGCAGAAAGGTGGAACCTTGCTGAATTTGGAAAGGCAGAGAAGAGAAAGGGAGGATATTACTTGCATATGCAGTGGAGTTAGGGAATGCATGAGCAAAGAAATAAAAGTAAAACTGCTCTGCCCAATGGATGCTCAGGGGACTTTAAATAAACCAGCTGAACTAGAGCTGATGATAATATAGGGAACTACTTGGAAAGGTAAGTTGGTTCCAGACTTTGCTCTGAAGATAGGGAGAGAGAAGAGAGAGAGAGAGAAAAACAGAGACAGAGACACAGAGAGAGATCTCTTTGGAAGGTTTTTTGAATGGGGAAATAATAAGGTGATGATATGTTCTTCACAATTCTTTTTGGTGTGAGAAAGTATCACAAGTATTAATAGCTGCATGCATTGGATAAAGAGAGGACTCTTAACCTGGGGGGGTCTATGAATGTGTATGCCCATATCTATCTCTCTCATCATTGGTAGTCACATTACTTGTATCTATATCTGTTTCTACATAGCTAGCTAATTGTATTTCAATAAAGTCATTTTCTTTTGTGATTTGATATATTTTTTGCATTTAAAAACACTATTCTGCGAAGGGTTTTAAAGACTCCACCAGAATGCCAAAGGGATCAATCATATACAAGCACACACATGTTAAGAATATCTAGTGTAAAGAACACTAAATTTATAGCCAGAAGAGCTAGTGTGAGTCCTCACTAGCTAAACTATTTAGTTGCTCTGGGCAAGTCCTTTAACTGAGCCTTAGTTTCCTCATCTTTAAAATGGCAATAATAATAATGACAGCACCCTGCAGGATTTTGTCAGGATATAACAAAAGTTGTTTGCTATTATGTCTTGTTCTTACTGAAACATTTAGCATGTTGTCCTAATTTAAGAAAGTACATGTCCCTTTAAGAAATCAATATAATATGATGGGTTTACCAGTAATTTTTTTTTTTGCTTTGTTTTACTGCTCAAAGATTTTCTGGAAAATAAGAAGACCATGTTGAATATTCCTTTTTTCCCTTCCAGATTCATATTTTTTCTTTGTCCTCCTAGGATGCATCGTGGTCATTCTCACAATTATGTTTATGTGCTGCGGACTTACTCATTCCACATGCACATTATGAGTAGTTATTATATTCTAAGATTCCAGATACTCTTTAATTGTAATGGTGTCTACTTTTATCGAAACTCTTCTTACTTTATTACTGTAAACAACTTTGATCATAATGATGCCATTTGAAAGAGCTGATCAAGCTGAGAAAAATGACACCACAATCATAAAGTCACACTATATATAGCTATTAACATTTTATAGTGCATATAGGAAAAAGTGTTCCAAGTTGCAACTACAGACAAAAGAGAAAATTAATTTTAAACCCAGGATAATATATTTGAAGATTAGAAATATACTACTTAAAATAATTTCTACCAGAAGATATTTCCAACTCCAGCATTATGACCTTCAGCACAAAGGATGAATGTATCAGGTTATGCATTGGAAAGCATCAAAGAAGCCCATTTTGCCCTTACTGAGGGCAAAGGTCATTTTCTAACAGCAAATAAGAATAATAGAACCAGAGATTTAGATATAGATATGAAGCGTTGGATAAAAGCTCTTCAGCTAGGAGTGAGCTCAGACCAACCCTCTTATCTTAAAATTCATTAACTGTGGCCCATAGAGGGTAAGTGACTAACTCAAGGTCACAAAGGTGATCAGCAGTGGAGAGCTGGGATTCTAATTCCAGATACAGAGTTCTTTCTGCTCTTATCATATTGTCTCTCAGTATGAGAGTATATAGGGTGTTCAAATAGTACTAGCATCTCTGGGGTTGGGACTTTTTGAGACCTTTTTAGAGCCACTCATCTACCTTTGGTGTCTGCCTGGCACTCAACTCTCACCTGTGGATCTAGGAAGCTGTAGCATACACAGCAGCCACATCCCATAAACTGTCTCAGTAGATGGGCTAAACCAGGTTGAGGGTAACCACTGGACTTCAGATCAGTTGATGAACTGGGGGAATGCCTACCCCAATCATGTGAAGACTTCTCCCAGTGGAATAGATAGAGGGGAACAATTTGTTCCAGTGGCCATGAAGACTGCTGGCTGAGGCAGGTGCCACATGTGGAGCACTTAGAGGTTAGTCAGACATCAAAGATGCCAAGGTCATCTGCTACATCCCGGGCCATCACCAGTTCTCTTGACTTTTGAACTGCCACTGGACTTTGATGACTCTGAAAGACAAAGTGAGTTTGAAAACTTTGTGCAACTCTGCCTCATTTAAATCCAGTTCATGCACAAGTCAAGACATCACCCTGAGATATTACTGGTCCTCTTTGAAAAGGAAGGACAAATGACAACTGTCTCTCAATTGTACAGGAATTGAACACATCCATTAAAGGGATAGAGATTTTGCTGCAAAATGTTTCCAGGGTTTGGTGCTTCTAAGAACCAATGCTCTTTGTAAGGCACTATTTTCCACATTATTTTCAGATCAAGTCAATGAATCCTTGTCAAGTGTTTACTATATGCAAGACATTATAGGACTCCAAAGAAGGATATGATATGCATGGCCCTGTTCTCAAGGAACTTGCAATCTAATTGGGAAGATATGATATACGTACTTGAAAAATGAACAATGATCAAAGTAAAAGCACTGAAATAAATACAACAGACCTAGAGGAAATACCACAAGCCTATGAATTTTTTAATTGCTAAATGAATTGTACTACCAATAATTGCTACAAGAAATCAGAAGAGAGAGGCCACTTCAGACTGATGTGTGTGGGAAATCCTTCCTTTAACAATCTGATCTGAGCTGGGTTTTGGAAAATGTAGAAGCTGTAGATATGTAGAGGGCAAAGGGTAGAGCATACTGGGTAGATAGGGCATAACTAGAAGTAAGTAGATTATAAAGCAACAAATGAGGGTAGTTAGTTAACAAGTTATGTTTATTACCAACTCTGTGTCTTCTCTCATTCTGTTCCCCTCCCTCTGCTTGTCTTTCCTTTCCCTTTGAGTTCAAACCCTTGTTATCCTTGAAGGCTCCCTAATGTCTAACCTTTATGGAGTATTTGCTGAGGATTCTGGGCCTCATAGATATCATTTTCCTCTGAATTCCTACAGGACTTAACATAGCATGCAGGAATCACTTAAATGCTTGTTGACCTGAATTGACTTTAAGGACTCCTTCTACCCTGTACAATTTACCTTGGATAAAACATTAAGTTCTTGTCCTGACTTGGCCACTAATTTACTGCCTAACCTTTGGCAAATCACGTTTCCACTCTGTGCCTCAGTTTCCTCATCTGAGAAAAAGGAGGAATAGGATAGGAATAGGAAAAAGGATTATATCTAAGGTCCCTTCCTGTTTACGTTAGATGTATGTTTTCTTGAATGATCTCTTGCTGTTTCTTATGAGTCCATTTGGTTTCCTCAATAAGATTATAAATTCTTGAGGGAAGGGCCATATTTTATGCCTCTTAGGCCATGGATGGTTTCATTTTTGTCTTTGTATTCCCTTTGCCTAGCAAAGTGCCTGTCACATAAAAGGCCTTTAATATATAGATCCTTAATAAATGCTTGTTGAATGAATGAACACATCTCCTAAAGCATATCCCTGAATTAATAGGAAGCTCTGTTCTTTCTTTTTTTTTGAGGCAATCGGGGTTAAGTGACTTGCCCAGGGTCACATAGCTAGGAAGTGTCTGATACTGAATTTGAACTCATTTTCTCCTGACTCCAAGGCTAGTGATCTAGCCACTATACTACCTAGGTACCACAGCTTTTAATCAACACTTGTTGATTAACTGAATGGGGCAGAGTTCAAGAAGACTGACAGGGCACCAAATTCTATGCCATAGCAAAGGTATTTTTATATTTTCAATATATAACTATTATATCTAACTAACTGGCATTACCTTCGCCATGGGTTAACTCACAATAGATCAGCAGAAATGAAATCTGTTCATTGAGGAGGTGGAATTTTGAGTATCAAAGATGGAAAGAGGAAATAAAGTGATCAGAATGGAGCAAAAGGGTCAAATATAGAGAATTTGGGGAGAGAAGAGTGTCACAGTAGGAAAGATAATAGAAACCAGAGTGAGGAAGTGTGGCCAAGGTCCCTTACAGACTAGAATAGAGAGGATGGGATCAGGATCACGATGGGCTTAAAGGCAGCTGGGAAATCCAGAATAAAAGAGGACTTTGGAGATCATGACTAAGTGATAGTTTGGTGTGTTCTATCTATCCTCGAAGTCCATTTAAAATAGAGCCAGGAGCTCAGGCCGCAGTCTTTTCTGTTTCTTAAAGAGACAGTTACGTCACATTTTAGTTCCTGCATGGTCCAGACTGCCCTGTGGCCTTAACATTGCATTTCCTTAACATTGCAGCCAAAGTCACAGGCTGACACTTTCAAGCATGGTCTAGTCACCAGGATCCAGGGCCATTTCTAATCATAGGCAGGTGTCCCTTCGAGACCTGAAGAAGATATATAGGTCACAGGCTGAATTTACTCTTGCAACACAAAGACAGATGAGACATAACAAATTCTCTCTTCTAGGTCCCCAGTCCTACTACCCAAACATGTCTTCTGGCTCAATTACTTCTACATCTGTTCTACCTTCTCACCAGAGGCCTTGTCTACCTTGTGATTTCTCTGTTCTGAAGCCTGCTATCCTAACTGATGAGTCCTTGACCAGGATGGCTCTTTCATGAGAGGCCCCAACAATGTCATGTCATAGTTAGCACATTTCATTCTCTCCTCTACCTCCTCATTGCCTAGCACATAGTAAGCACTTTATTAGCTCTCTCTCTCTGTCTACCCATCTGTTGGTCTGTCTCTTTACTGTCTGTACTGCTTCTATTCCTTCAACCACTCTTCTGAGATGACCCTGCTTCCATTGCCATCCTATTGACTGTCCCTTTTCTTTTCCTCCTTCAATAAGCTTCTTCCCTCATTTTCATGTTAACCATGAGATCACCCTTCTATTGCCTGCTGCTTCCTCCTCTCAGCTGCTAACACTGCACAGTCACAACCCTAGCCACAAAAAAGGGAGGGTTGTTCTAGCCAGAATTTGAGACTGTACCTGCCCTTCTCCACACCCAATGAAAAGAGTGGGCAGCTTCCAGGCTGCCTCTAGGACTGCATCTGTATGCCATGCCAATGCTGTGTCTTCACAAGTAACTAACTAGTTGGTAATCTCATAGGGGTTGTTGTCCCCGTGCCAAAACCAGATGAGCCCACACAGATGCTCCAGTCAAGTATTCTGTGGATGCCAGGCTGGGGTGAAGTGGAGTGGGAAGAGAAGACAGTGGTTTTAAGGGGAAGCATGAATTCTAGATCTAACTGCAGCTTATATTTATAAGTAGAACCTAATTTAGCAATTATATAGATCCATATCTAAGCATGACTCTCATTCCTCTTCAGGGAAGAAGGGAAGAGAGGAAATAGCCAAAGAGTTGGGGACAGGGCCAGACCACCTGTGGCATGAATAACAAAGAGGTCCTTGAGACAGATGTATGTGACACTTTTTTCTACTACAGCCAAACATATTTTCTTTTTCCTCTTTCTCTTCCCTTTCTGTCTCTTTCTCCTCCATTCTTTTCTCCTGCTCCCACTTAAAATTTATTCTCCTTTGCCTTAACCTTCCATTCTTCTTTGACCCCTGGGCTTACTCTTAGCTCCCTATGCAACCTCTCACCTTACCCAAGCAATACTTGTTATTCCTTCAGTGAGATTCAAAGCCAAAGATGTTTCTGAACTTTGATCTGGAGAAAGAAACCAAACATTATAAAAATTGAATAGATGACCAACTTCTCTCAAACTGTACTTAAATCTCTGTTTGGCTTGGTTTTTAAGGTTTACTTCTAATTCTACCTTTTTTTAAAAACTTCATCCTATTGCCTTCTTTTCTGCATATTTAGTAACAATAATAATAGCAATTATATAATGCTTTGAGATTTGCAAAGCTCTTTACATAAATTATCTCATTGATCCATACAACAATGCTGTGAGGTAGGTACTCGTATTATCCCCATTTTACATATGACGAAATTGAGCCTAAACAACTCACCCAGGGCCACAAAGCTAGGAAGTGTCTGAGGAGGGATATGAGCTGAGGTCACCTTAACTGCAAATCTAACATGCTAGTCTTTGCACTACTCTTACTATTTCTGGAAATTCCAGTATCTCAAAGTTGCTGCACTAAAACTTTCCTGTGGGGTATTCATGGTGTCACCAAGCTGCCTCTGTGACTTCAAGCAAGCTGTTTAATTTCTTAGCGTCTCAGTTTCCTCTCCTGTAAAATCAAAGAGCTGGAAATGATCTCTAAAAACTCTCCCAGCTCTAAAGAGAGGCAGAAAGCCAAGCTAAGAGTCAGGAATACCTTGGTTCTAGTCCCACCTCTAAAACATACTGGTTTTTTGACTCTGGGTGAGTCACTTAATTTCTTCTCTGTATCTCAAGAAACTTCCTAAAGCTGGAAGTTGCTGAATAGTTGCTACTCTAGATTGGTAAAAGGAGTTTCCTCATTGAGAATTCCCTGTACCAAGGAATTCCCAGAAAATGTTCATTAAGCAATCAAGGAAGCTAGGTGGCACAGTGGATAGAGCACTGGGCTGGGAATCAGGAAGACCCATCTTCCTAAATTCAAATCTGGCCTCAGCTACTTGCTATCTGTGGGACCCTGGGCAAGTTACTTAACCCGTCTGCCTCAGTTCCTCATCTGCAAAATGAGCCAGAGAAGGAAATGTCAAACCGCTTTGGTATCTTTGCCAAGAAAACCCCAAACTGGGTCACAAAGAGTTGGACACGACTAAAAAATAACTGAACAACACAAATTAATCAATCAATACATCTTGCAGTGACTATTGTGGACTAGGCATTGAGGACAATATAAATAAAATAGTAAAACGTAAGACACAGTGTCTGTTCTCAGAGAGTTGTCTTCTAATTAAAGAGACAGAAGATGTGATATAGGTTTGTTGTTTTTTTGAAGAGGGGAAGGCAGGGCAATTGAGGTTAAGTGACTTGCCCAAGGTCACACAGCTAGTAAATGTGATGTGTCTGAGGCCAAATTGGAACTCAGGTCCCCCTGACTCCAGGTCCAGTGCTCTATTCACTGCACCACCTAACTGCCCCTTGTATAGTTTTATAATAGAAGAAAGTGTATGCTAAGCCTTAATTGGGAAGGGCAACAAGGAATTCAGGCAGGTAGCTGGCAAGCACAGTGCAATAGAGCACTGAACCTGGAGTCAAGAACTAAGTTCAAATCTGATCTCAGACACTTACTAGCCATGTGAGCCTAGGCAAGTCACCTAACCTCAGTCAGCTTCAGTTTTCTCAACTGTAAACTAGGCATAATAATAACACCTACTCTCCCAGGAATGTTATGAGGATAAAATAAGATAATATTTGTAAATCACTTAGCACAGTTTCTGGTGCTCAGTAGGTGTTTCATAAATGCTCACTCCCTTTCTTTTCCAGAGAGAGCACAGAGTAATGATATGAAGGGTGACACTTTTATTGTCTTTGGACAGTGGAGATGACAAGTTAAGGTAAGCAGTTATTAAACAACAATCATTAAGTGCCTGCTCTATGCCAGGCACTGAGCTAAGAGTTGGACAAAAAAAGGTGAAAAAAAAAAAAGATTTAGGGGAAACCCATGAAGACATAGACTTTGTTATCTGAGCTAATGTGGAGGAAAAAAAGGAATAAGGTTTAATAGATGGACAGTTTCTACACAGTAAAAACTGACTGTGCTTCTTCGGGGACTCAGACAAAGGGAAAAGTTTACCATTGTGAGCATACACCCTCCCGTGGCCTAAATTAAGAACCAGAGGACAACTGTGAATTATCCTTTAAAAAATCCCTCACAGAATAACGTTCTGTTCCTGCAATATGGTAAATCTGAGTAATTTTAGTATAGCATATGTTGCAGTCCTAAAATAAGCTAACAGATAACAACCGTGAGCAAAAGCTCTAAATAAATAAAGAAATAGATAGATGGATAGATAGATAGATAACTCTAAACTCTAGAATAGAGAATAGAGCATTGGACTGAGAGCAGGAGATGTTGGATAAGTCAAGATGGGTGTCATGAGGCAAATCACTTTTCCCCTATGGGCCTCAACTTCCTCATCTGTAAAATGAGGAAATTGAGTTAATATTCTTCCTAGCTTTTATTTCGTAGTCTCTCTTCTTTATCCTACATCTTCATTATAGTCTAACATAGTCTTTTCAAAGCCCTACCTTCTCTACCCCAACTCCCCAATCATCTCTACTAACATATCCCCTTTGAACCAATTTTCATCAATGACACGGGTCATCATTCCCTTCTAGGATTACCCTGACCAATTTAAAAATGCAGAGATGTATTACAGTTTCCTCCTTGGGCCATATCCCAATTCTTGTCTTCTCTCCGCTGTTCCCCTCCTCCTCCCCACACTCAAATTAAAATGTAGTGATTATATATCTCATTCAGAAAATGACTTAATAAATGAATACATTTTAAAATATTAAAGATGATTAGGCTTAATGTATTATACCTCTCAGGAGGTATTACCACTTTAACAGGGAACAATTCCTCAACAACTCAAAGCAATTCATTTCCAATGATGGAATTTCAGGCATCTCTAACTAGCTGTTTGGGGACAGGGAGGGGCTTTCCATATTTCCAAGAAAATTAAGTTACATATGTGGCTGCTTGAGTGGCACCAGGTATAGGAATAGAGAGAGTCAACCTCTAGTCAAGAAGACAGATTCAGACTATGCCTCTGCCAGATACAGATTGTGTGACCCTGAGCAAGTCACTTAACATCTCAGTGCTCCAGCAACCTCACTATATGCACAAATTGAAGAGTAGATGCTGAGCTGATTGGTGGAGGTAGTTTCCTTATCATAAATTCCTTGTACCAGTAAAAATCTCAGGTCTAGTCCAAAAACAAATTTTTAAAAATGACTGCCTAGTTTGGGAAGATCACCAGGTCCCTTTTTGATTCTCCTTTTTGTCTTTCCTTTGACCCATTGGTCAAAGTGGCACATTGTCACTAAGTGCATCAGTGAAATGAAAAGAATATGAAATCAGTTTAGAATGGTCCATGTTACCCCTAGGAAAGGACTTGTGGTTACAAGGTTAAAATTATTGACTAAAATTGCTGGGATTTCACATGCAGCTTAGTTATCACTTCAAACTTTACCCCTTTCCCTGCTCTAAACCTTTACTTTTTCCCGTTGATCTAGATATCCAAGAGGTGGAGCTAGGGGGAAAAATCCTTGTTCTATCCCCATAGATTAATGTGGCAGGGTCAGCTAGGTTTGTTATCACAACGTTGTATTCCATAATGTCTGGATCCTAACCATGACCATATATACTTTATGATATAAAACACATATATGTTTCATTTCATAAAGTGTGTATGGGCATGTTCATGTTTCATTAACAGGTACATGTTTCATAAAGTATATATGGACATATTTGTTATTCAAGATTTTTGTAAAAGGAGGTAAATTCTATACTTCTTGTGAATAAATTAATATTGCTTGCTATTAAATGTATCAAGAGAAAACTGTATATTTCTTTAAAAGAGGCCTTCTTGTCTTTTCATCAAAGAACATGCCCAAAGACCATTTCCCTAGGCAGTGGTCAAGTTATTTACCCAAAGAAATATCGCTTAAGATACTGAATTCTACCTAATATTTTATATGCTTATCTATGCTTCTAACTTGAGATAGAACCAAGGAACCACAGTATCACTTGTCTTCAGCCTTCCCAAGACCTCTGCTCTCTGTAAAGAATATCCTTAAAAAAAAAAATCTGATTAGGAAAAACAAATTCTCTGAGAGCTGTTCTTTTTCCTTTGTGGTGTGGTGTTGAGCTTATCACAAAATCATTCATTTAGAGGGCAATTTCTACTAAATGTAGGAAATGAGATGGACAGAATTTTTTCTAACTCTATGTATAGCACTGTTTCTCTGATGGCATATTAACTCTTCATTATATTCTTCCAAAGCCTTCTCTTGTGTAGGTTAAATATTGTGAGGGTAAAAAGGACCTCAGAAATCTTTTAGTCAAATCCTCTATTTCTTAACTGTTAGGAATCACTGATTTGAATCACTGATTAGAATGCTCCTTTCTAATTCATGCTTTATTCTATCTAGAATCTGTGTCAAGGGAAGAAATTTCAAGTAGGGAATAGAATGTTGGATTTAGGCAGGAAGACATGAGGTTAAAGCCCAACTTAGATACCACCTGTGTGACACTGGACAAATCATTTAACACCATTCTCAAACTCATCTTTAAAATATTAATAATATTACCCATTTCACAGAGTTGTTTTGAAGATTGAATGAGGCAATATATGTAAAGTGTTTAGAAAACCTTAAAGGGCTACATGAATGTTTTTTTTTTATTGTCATCATCATCATCTTATCATTGTCACTCCCTCTGTTGATGGAAATTGACAATTCAATATGCCTCTGTACATTAAAAGGTAGTTCAGTCAGGTGTATTGTAAAGAACATTGAATTTGGAGTGACTTCAAAGAATGTCCTGACTGTTACTTACTACCTGTGTGACTTTAGGGAAGCCATTCACCTACATAAGCCTCAGAGTCCTTATGTACAAAATGAAGGATATGAAATAGATGGTTTCTGGGTCTTTTTCCAGCTCTAACTCTTATGATTTTCCTGAGTTTCTATAGACAAAATAATTTATTAACTAGGAGCCAACTCTCATATGATGAGCCTGTCCAAATTTAGCTGGGCTGGACCTTTAACTATAAACAAGGGGTTCATGTTGTTGTTGTTGTTGAGTAGTTTCAGTTGTGTATGACTCTTTGTGACCCCATTTGGGGTTTTCTTGGCAAAGATACTGGAATGGCTTGTCATTTACTTCTCCAGTTCATTTTACATATAAGGAAACCAAGACAAACAGGGTTAAATGGCTTGCCCAGGTTCACACAGCTAGTAAGTGTCTCAGGCTGAGTTTGAACTCAGGAAGATGAATCTTCTGCTCCAGCCCCAGTATTCTCTCCACTGCACCACCTAGGTGCCCCAAGGAGTCCATGGCTGAGTCTGTATCTGAAGGCTTTCCAGTTTGGTATGACTTGATCATGCTATGGAAGTTCTGTTGGCATAGCTATCAATTACTCAGAGTTACCTCTATGCTATCAAGAGGAGGACTTGAAGAGTGCCATAGGGTCAAATGAAAAAAGCAACAAGATAGAGGCTTGAATAGAGGCATGGGGATATGCTAAGGAAGTAACAAATTACATTTATATAGTACTTTACATAAGTGTTTTGGTGGCTCTCTATTCACAGTGGTGTGGCTCTTCCCCTGGACAGTGTAGACCTCTCATTCTTTGTGATTCTTGCCTATATCTTTCCTTAGACACTTAAAACTCTATACTTTCTAAAGTTATTCCATAAGTGTTAGTTGATTGGGTTTTTAAAGGTATATAATTCTGTACAGATGAACGTCACCATTACAAGGATAGAATTGGGATAATAACAAATTACATTTATAAAGCATTTCATAATTTATAAAGCACTTTATATCCATAATATCCTGATAACAACCCCACCAGGTAAATAGTAAACTTAATGGGTGTTGCAAAATTCTTAGCAGACTTTTGTGATGCTGTATTGGTTCCACTTTACGAGTGAGTCAGGGAGGCAGCATAACATAGTGGATGAAGAGCTGGCTATGGTGTCAGGAAAACCTAAGTTAAAGTTCTACCTCAGACACATACTGACTTTGTGACCCTGGCCACATCACTTGATATCTCAGTGCTTGAGGCCAGTAGTATCACACTCAAATAGAAAAAAAATTCCTGGCAACATCCCTTGCTTATAGGAGCCAGATAAGCACAAATTAACATTATCTATATTGTACTGTATTTTTATTTATTTTGTTAAACATTTCCCAATTACATTTTAGTCTGGTTCTGATAGCACTGGGGAGAATTGGGGGGCCATGAATTTGATACCTTTGTTCTAGAAAACTTTTTAAGAATATAACTTATAAAGAAGATGCTGACCTCCGTTGGTAAAGAGAGTTTCTACCAGGAAGTTTCCTACATCAATGAAATCATAGGACCAGTTCCTATCCTCTATAGATAAGGAAACAGATTCTAAGAGGTTAATGGCTTGCCCAAGGTCATAACGTAAGTAAAGGAAAGACCTTGAACTTGAACTCAGATCTTCTGACTCTTTCTCTAGTGTTCTTTTTATTCTATCACACCAAAATCAAGGTGCTGTGTAAAATTTTCATTATAATAGTCACACTTTTGATATATGAGTGCTTGGCCTAGTTCCAGAAGATTTGAATTTAAATCTGGCGTCAGTCACCTACTAGTTATGTGACCCTGGGCAAATCACTTCTCTATCTGCCTCAGCTGTAAGATAGGTATAATAATAACATCTACTATTCATGGTTGCTGTGAGGTAATGTGTATAAAGTGCTCTGTAAACCTTAATATACTCTATAATACTAGTTATTATTTATATGACAAGGTGATAGTTTAATTTTTAGGAACTAAAAAAGTTAAACATAGATTATGTCTTCTGCTATCATTTCCATTTGGAGAACTAGTCCTTATTTTTTCAGTGTGCATCTGATATTTTCATGGCATCTGACCAATTCTGCTAATAACAATTTGCTTGCCATATAACACAGGTTCTCTCTCATTGACCTGTGAAGATTCTCTGGAAATTGGACCACAATTGAAAACTTGAATAAGAACCTTTTTTTTGGTGGGGAGGTAGCGGGGGGGGGGGGGGGTGTGTTACTTGAAGCTGTCTTTCATTCTTCAATTAAGTGGAATATGATGAAGTTGAAGATGAGCCCAGTGAAGTTCATGACCCCCCTGAATAACTGGAAGTAACTTCTGAGATTTTCTACAAAAGCAAGTAACAGGGCAAAGAGATCAGCAGGGTTTAGACACATTCAAGGTGGATATACAGGACTTGTGCAAAATAAAATAAAATAAAATAAAGCATTTAAGCAGCAAGATACAGTGACTGACTGAGAAAGCAGAGAGTCCAACAAACGATTAAAGATTCTCACTGGTAAGATTGTCGAATGGCTGAAGAAGCTCCTCTAGTGACAATGGGAACAGATGGAAGAAAAGGTAGAAAAGCTGAAAACATCAAACCTCATATCAGAAGAAACCTGCTTCCCAGTGGCCATTCTCTGATCTTTTCAAAACGTCCTTGGTATATGCATCATCTTCTATTAAACTATGGTGCGAAGTGCTCTGAAGGCATTAGATGAGGCAGGGGGCTAATAGTCTGGTCTCTCCGTTTTGAAGACTCAGGGTTCTATTTTATTAAGTCCCAGGTGAAAGTAGTTTGGTGTACTCAGATGCCAGAACTATATATGGCCTTTCTCTACTCTAGATTGTCATGAAATCTGATAAAAATAACCCATCAATAGTAATGTCTGCATTGGGTATATCTTTTTGGTAAGTGCAGATAAGAATTATACAAAATCCATCCATGTTATTTTCACATTTTCATCATTCTGTGTGGTACAGACATACACCTGAAAAACAGCAACAAAACTGTGGCAACTGCTGTCTTTCAGAATTGGGTATTAATTGTTAAAAGCAACCAAAAAATATTTAAAGGGGTCTTGATGGCAAATAGGGGTTTAAATATGATTTTTTAGTGATCAAGATAAAACATACCTCTCACTTTTTTTTTTATTATAGGCTCAAATCTAAAAGGTGATCATCCAGGTGAGACAGGAGTTATAGGATTTATTATTTCATAACTTTTAGCTTATGGTTTCAGATCCTTACTTAGATGCTTTTACCAGCAATTAGGAGATACTGCCACTAGGTGGAAGTAGGATACCTTTGCCGTATGGTCCAATCTATAAATTGCATACTTTGAACTTCAGATAGAAGTTTTCCAAGAGCCATGATATGTTTTCTAATCACTTCTACATTTTATTCAAAAGAAAAAACCCTCAATACTTGAATTCTAATAACAGAATTCTTATAAAGTTTTTTTTAAATGAATCACCCTTAATTAGTTGCCTATCACAAGAGAATCAGTTTTACAGGAGCCATCTTAGTTAAAAATTGCACTTAAAAAAGATTCCCTTCTACAACATCTTCAACAAGTGGTCATCTAGCCCTTCCTTAAAGATCTCCAAGGAAGGAAAACCCTAGACTTACCCTTATTACCTCTTGAGGCAGCCAATTTCACTTTTGGATATCTCTAATGACCAGGGAAATTCTCTTTATATCAATCTTAAATCTTCTTCCCCAAAGCTTCTGACAACTGTTCCCTGTTCCACCTTCTGGGGCCAAGCAGACAAAAGATCTAATTTTCTTCCTATATGAAAAACCTTCAAATACCTACAGATAAACACAAGAACAATAATAACTGAAATAATTTCTAATGATATTTGGCATGTTATCTCATTTGTGCTTTTGCAATAACCTGAGATAGGTTCTACAGTTATTATATCTTTTTTTTCAAATGAAGGAACAGAGGCTTAGAGAGGTTACAACTTGCTGTAAAGTCAATTATGAGCAGCTCTCCCGAGGACTGCTGCTGTGAATAACTTTAAGGATCTAATCATATAGTAGAGTGAGCTCTCTATTTATTCAGCAATAAACTAAAGCAAAACTAAAGCACAATATTCACAACAATGTAACATAAAAACTTATTACTAAGGTGGCCACAAAGTCTTGAACAAAACATATCATAGTAAGTCACAATCTCCTCAATCAATATAGAGTACCTAAGTCAAGTCTTCTTTCATCTTGACTTGAGGCTGGATTCTAATCATCCTTAAGGCAACCATCCTTAAGAGGTAATCATCCTTAAGCCAATAATCCTTAAGGGGTAGCAGAGAGTACAAACACCATCCACCCCTAGGTCATAGTAAGTTACAGTATCATCAGTCAGCACTGAATACCCAATAAAGTCTCCTAACTTGAGGCTGACTGCCAAACCCCATGGATCCTTTTCCATGCTCCCAGCTCTTTCCTGGATTCCCGGGTAGGCAGCTCTCTGCTCCTATTCCATATCACAGCTCACAGGGACTGCTCCACTCCAAGATCTTCACAGTTTCTGTTTCTAGGAAAACAGGGTTACAGCAATATTTACACACATTGCTGGCAATATCATCTCAATTCTGCTTCTGTCTGAAAAAGTACACAAATCAACAAACAGAATGTTTCTGTCTGACAAAGTAACCCAAATCAATAGACAGAATGCTTCTATCTGACAAAGTAACATCAACACAGACAAAACAGATAGAATGCTGACACACAAGAATTCTCCTTCTCAGTACTATTTGGTCCCAGCTTGTGCTAGAGCTTTTATCTGCTCTGCTCCTTCCTATTCCACCCTTCCTGTTAGGCTCTTTCAGCAAGCTCCTCCCACCAAGGGCTCCATGTGATGACTTTAGGCCTATTAAGGGCAGGGAAGTTCTGAAACTCCCACAGGCCTATTAAGGGCAACACAATGTATATTGTTTCCAACAAAGACTTAACACAATCGAAGACACTTGAATAGCTTTAACAAGCAGCAGAGTACTACTTTGCTTGCCATTTCACTTGCTTATATTCATATGTTAATAAATGTCCAAAGGGAGCTTTTCCCACGTCTAGGTCCAATTCTTTCCTCACCATTCCTCACTACTCCTTCATCCTGCCCTTTTAGAGCTTTCTTTTGTTTAGGCTATACAATCTTAGGTCCAAAAGAGATGTAAGACATCCCCTAGGTAAATTCCTTGACTAATTCTTTACTATAAGCAGTCACAGATTCTGTGAAAGCCCTTACTTTACCCAGATTTTATTAGAATGTTATTATCTTGCCTGAATTTAATTCTGTTTTGAATCTATGTCAAGGCAAGAAGCTCTGAGTGGTTGATAATGTTGGACCTGGACTCAGGATAACCTGAAGGTTTTGTGTGATTGTGGATTTTACAAACCCACCTTAAGATTTTATTATCTGTATGACCCTGGGCAAATCATTTAACATCTCTCAACCTCAATGTCCTCATTTGTAAAATGGGGACAAAATAGCACCTATCACATAGGATTATTGTGAAAACCAAATGAAATAATATATGTAAATTGCTTTGCAAAACTTATTGATATTATTATTATTATCACCTTGAAATAATATACTTTCTGGTATATGACTCCACAAATATAAGTCAGTTTGTTATCAAAAGTTCCAACGGCTTCTCTCAGCTGATAGCTATTGAACTTTAACTCAGGCAATCATTCTTACAATTGTTCTCTATTACAATGTTAAGGAAATTTTTTCCTCCACCAATTAATTATCTGACTCCCTGCACTCCTTACCCAATTATCAGCTAACTAGGCTATAGCACCATAAACCTGTTAAAGGCTAGTCCACTTTTTACTTAATGATCTTTGCCAGCAGCATTCACTAGACTACCTGGTACACTGAATTCCATTAAATAAATATACAATTTTGGTAGAGAAAAATGATGTAGATACAAAGGTGCCCTGAAGGTTGAGTTGCCCTTTCTCTGGTTTAGCCTCTAAAGCAGTGGTTCTCAACCTTCCTAATCCCTGGACCCTTTAATACTCATATGTGGCCGTGTCTGCATGTGGGCAGACCCACCTGGAGACAGATAGAGGAGCACAGTGTTGAGTGCTGAAATATGTGTTTTCCGATGGTTTTAGGCAACCCCTATGACCCCTGTGAAAGGCTCATTTGACCCCCAAAGAGGTTGCAACCCACAGATTGAGAACCGCTGCTCTAAAGACACCCTAAAGTACAGAGGTGCCCTAAGAGGTTGAGTTGTTCATTCCCTGATGCCCCAAAGTCTCCTCTTATCTTAAACTACCACAAAACTTCCCCTTACCTTGAACCATAAAATTCCTTGTCTTCTCTTCCTCCCCTCCCCCCCCCAACCTGGGATATGGGATTCCTTTGTTTCCTTTATCTTGTGTCATTCTATGTGAATTCTTTCAAAAATTCTTTCAACTCTCAGACCTCAACTAAAAAGGTATTTAATGAGGATTGTTATGCACATGGATTAGAGGGGAAAATTCCCACCTCTGTGCAAATACATAAATATGTAAAAAATAACTTACACATAAAGAAAAGAAACCAGAGATGAGGATGGAGACTGATATGAGGAGAGAGACTGGGACTAGCAATGCTATTAGGAACAGTAACCCTTCGCCTGTAACAAGTTATCAAGTATCAAAGATGAGGTCATTGTTAGGTAGGCCATGGTTTACTAGACCAGAGATCAGTGAACTCAAACTTGAGGGCTCGAGGGCTGGGCCAAATTAGGCCTATCCAAAACCGTCCTTCCTCTGTTTTTGTATTGTCTGCATGTTAAATGTAAAAACCATTTTTAACTGACATGCTCTACAAAAACAGGTGGCAGGTTTGATTTGGCCCTCATGCTATAGTTTGCCAGCCCTGGTCTAGAGAGAGAAATATTGCCTGGTATTTGCAACAAATCACTTTTACCAGCCTCTACAAAGAATTAAGTAATCAACAAATATTTATTAAGTATTTACTATGGATTGGGTATTGTGTTTACCACTGTGATTGATACTTACCTTTGGTGATCTCGATGAAAGGAAGGAATATTCCTTCCAGCAACGTACATGGTAACCCATAGCTGACTTCTTATACTGTATGACTCTTTCCCCCTGTCCTCCCATAAATCCTCTACAGGAAATCCTTCATTAGTTAGTTTTTAATTAACTAATGCAAACCATTAGTTAGATTTCTTAGTATTGTGTTTGTACCATTAACCCCCAAATCTTCCTAACACAATTAATTTCCTCTCTTTACAACTCAATACCTAGAAACATTCCATTCAGGGAGAATGGTCACCTTGTGTAACTACCATCTAGGTAGATTACAATGATGATCTAGTACAGAGTGGTCAAGCATGAGGCCCATAACACTCCTTACTTTGGCAGAACCAGATTAAAATATAATTGGGAAATATTTAACATAATTAATAAAAATACAAAAGAACATAGATAATAATGCTTAAATGTGGTTTTCTAAGTCAAGGAGAAAGAGTATTCAAAGTTTGGTGGACTTTGTTTCTGTTTGAAACACTGGTTTGCTATATCTAGGGTATCTAACAATATCCCAAGTATTAGTCTAGCATGAGAGTGGAATATTGAAAGTATTCAGCTGTAATTCACAAGAGGTAGGTTCCAGTGATAACCTCTGATAGTAAACAGCTGTTCAACCTTGATTAAATCACCCGACCTATCAGACTTAGTTTCTTCAACTGTGAAATAATGTTCCTGGATTACATGACCTCTAAGGTCTTTTTGGATTAGATGTCCTTTAAAATTCTTATGACCGTGATATCTTAGAGCACTCTGCTTCTTTAGATAAGATTGTCAATAAAGTTGGGCAGCCTTGGATAGAGCATTGTGGATAGAGTACCAAGCCTGAAGTCAGGAAGAATCATTTTCCTCAGTTAAAATCTGGACTGACGCTTTCTAGTTGTGTGACCCTGGGCAAGTCACTTAACCTTTAACCAATATCAAAGGAAATAAAATCCTCAGTTTCCTCCTTTGAAAAATGAGCTGGAGAAAGAAAAGGCGAAGCACTCCATATATTTGCCAAGAAAACCCCAAATAGGGTCATAAAGAGTCAGACACAACTAAAAATGACTGAACAACAACAACGAAAGCAACAAAATCAATAAATTTGGTCTTGGTCTTGTTCCATTGATGTTTATGAAGTAGCATTGATAGTACTTATGTGAAAGTACACATGATCTATGATCATCTTAAGAAACACTGTTGTGTAGTGGATACGGAACTGGAAGTCAAGTTCAGTCAACAAGCAATTATTAAGTGCTTACTACATGCCACACACTGCTAAGCACTAAGGATTCATAGAAAGGCAATAACGATCTCTTGTCTCAAGGAACTCACAATCCAATGGGAGAGACCACATGAGAACAATGGTATGTAAACAAGATACATATAGGAGGCCGTGTCAGAGGGAAAGGCATTACCATTAAGAGGTATTCAGTAAAGACTTCTTAAAGAAGGTGGGACTTTAGCTGATACTTTCCTTTGAGATTATCTCCAATTTATACTGTATATGGAACTTGTTTGTATCCAGTTGATTTGCTATTCTCTCTCTGATTAGACTGTGAACTCCTTGAGAGCAGGGACTGATTGTCTTTAGTCCTTCTGTATATCTTAAGTGCTTTTAGCACTGAATAAGGCACAGAGTAAGCATTGTAGTTCCAATGCAATATTCACAGTGCCCATGGTTACTATAAATATACCTGCATGGTGCTTGATTGCAAAATATAACAGACTCTCCATATAGAAGACCAAAACAAAACATTTATTCAGACACCAGAAAAGCAAATCCCCAAACCAGTAAGCAAATTCCATCACAATAGCAAAGATGTTAATAAGCCACAACAGCACAGAGAGCCACAGCATCCTTCAGCCTTCCCACAAACCAACTCAAGACCATTATTTACTCATAAGCCTATCTGCCTCCCTTGGAAGCCTACTCTCCTCCTCCCAGTCTAGCTAGCTCTGACTCCCAGTTTCCTGTGGGCTCTGTTCTACCCTTCAGAAAACTCCTCCCACCACAGGCTCCATGTGACCACATTCAGCCTATTAGGGGGCAGAGTATATTTTCAAAGCAGGGAAGGTCTTCAAATTCCCTTAGGTTTATTAAGAAGCAGGGAAGATCTTCAAATTACCATTACAGGTATCTAATAAATGTTTGTTGACTGACTCATTTACATAAGGGAAGCTGGGTTAAGGTCTTGCCTCTGACATATATTGGCTGGGTGACCCTGGGCAAGTTATGTAACTTCTCAGTGCTCTAGGCAACTCCCTAAGACTATATGTTGCAGAGAAGGTGCTGACCTGTCTTGGTAGACCTTGCTTTCTCATCAGGAAATTCCTTATGCTAGTGAAATCATAGGTCCAGTCCCTATTCCTATCCTTGTGTAGAATATTAGCATGATAAATAGTTTTTTTGCACATCACTCATACACTAGTCAATACAGAAACATATAATAATTACTTGATCATAGATCATTGAACAATTGAAAGCAAAAGACTAATAAAGCTAAAAATTATTAGATGAGCCATAAACCAATATCAAAGGAAATAAAACCCTCAGTAAATAATAATTCTGCTTCAACACCAAGAATATTTTGTTATTTTACATTCCTTTTAAAGGAGCTATTTTTCATTCATATCACTAGTGTAAATTATGCACAGCACACTTATTCATTTAATAGGTTCAGGTCAGAGAGTGATTGTATTTCAGCAGTTGGTGTTCAGGGATTTTGTAATTTATGAGGTTTATTAATTTAGCAGATATTTGTTTAAGATGCCACTATCCCTTCAACAAATACAATAAAAAAAAAAACTCCTAGCCAAAATAGCATAATTCCAAGGAAACTTTAGAACTAAGAAGATGTTCAAATTCTACAAAATCATCCAAGTCCCATAAAATTTTGCCTGGAGGAAAATGGCAACAAAGAGAAGTTAAAAAAAAAAGCCATTTGTTCCCTTTGTGAGTGCAAAAGAGGGTAGGTGGGAGATTGGAAGTTAAGTGCTAAGGGACTGTGCCTTATTGTTCCCCTCCAGATTCAATAGGGAGTGAAAAATTAAAGAAACAGACAAATGCCCATAGAAGAAGCAGTTACTGAAACAGGTCCTGTAAAGGGGGTCATCCCCTCAAACCCTTACCAAAAGGCTTTTGAATTGGCTTGTCACCTCTTTGATCACATTACAAGCTAAAAAAAGAAGAGAAAGAACAAGCAAGTAGCCTTGCTAATGCAAAATGGGAGAAATGAGTGCTGAATACCAGTTCACTCAAAGAAAGAAAGGAGCATCAGGAAATTAGGCTTGGTACCAAGAGCTTTGGGATGTGGCTGCTACTAACTACAGGTTTAAAACACCCATCAATGTAGGGAGAAGTTAAGTCCAATGAGCCTGTGATCTGGGGAAAGAAGAGGTGGCAAGGGGAGGAAAGGAACAGGCACAATTACTGTTATGTCAAAACTAAAGGCATAAATTGATTAAAAACATTTAAATTCATTGATTTAAGACTTTATTGGCAGAAATAAGGAAATGGGGACATTTAACTTGAAAAAAAAGCCTTGGGAGCCCCCTACAACTGCTTTGTAGTATTTGAAGGGGGATCATATGGAAGAAGGCTTAGGTTTGTACATTTGAACCCTAGAGGCAACAACTAGGAGCAAGAGGTGGAAGTTAGAGATAGAGACTTGAGATGGGTGTAATGGAAAACTTCCTAACATTTAGAACTATTCAAATATTAAATGGGAAATCAGAATTAGTAGGTTGCCTCTTACTAGAAGTCTTCAGAGAAAGACTAGATGATCACTGTGAAATGTATTGTAAAGGAGACTTTTATTCAAGCATGAGTTGGACTAGCATTATACCTAGCACATAGTGCATAATAAAGGCTTGTTGATTGATTAGGTGACTTCTGAGGTCTATTCCAAATGGAATGTTTTAAGGTTCTGTGATAGACCCTGTAGGAGAATTCAAACATGAATAAGATAGTCTTATTCATATGTAGTTACCCTAGAACATTCTTCTACCCTTGGGGCTCCCTTCTCCCATTGGTGACTTACTCCTAGAGCCTCCATTTTGGGAATTGACCCAGGCAGGTCATCATTCATTCCCCTCTAGGTTCTTTGTGACTTTCTGTACCATGTTACCATGTCCCAACATGAGTACTTTTTCCCTTTACCTTTTCTGCATTGCTTTTCCCTCATCAGAATTTTCCTTGCGAGCAGATACAGTTTTTTTTTATTTGTGTAATTCAAACCACAAAGTTCATTAGTATGACACTCTTTTCTCATTGGTAGAAATCAATGCCTGAAGTCTACTTGTGGGACAGGGTGGAATTGATGAAAGTGACAGAGGAGATTTGGAGTTCTAGCTTCAAGAGAGAAGATCTGTGATGCCAACTTCTCTTCAAATAATTGAAGGGAGAGAAAGACTTTGGAAAGAAGCCAGACATGAGAGTGCTGGCAGTCTCTATCATGTTACTAGCTTCAGTTTGATATACTGAAGACTTTGGGGAAATTTTCCTTTGGTTGAAATCTGGGAGTTTCTTGCTTGCTTAAGCTATCTCACTCCTAATAAGAAAATGCCTACAATCTGTAGTTTGATACTTATTCTTATATGTATACTTCCTCTGATTTGTTTTGCTTTTGACTGGGATAAATGATTTTCTTTGCTTTTTGCTATGCGTACTCACTGTAGAACTGATATTTGGTGAGAATGGAGTCAAACCTTGGATCTGAAGCTCAAGGTTCCCCTTTCCCCATTCATGAATATTGATCAGAAGTTTAGCTTGAATCTTAAAGTTATTTCAAATAACTATAATTATTACTTAAAGTTACTTCAAATAACTATAATTCTAAACTAGTTTCTTTGAGGAAAGCATAGTGACCAGCCTCTGGTTCTAACCTCCTGCTCACCTTCCCTGAAAGTATCCCCTGGTAAAGTGTGAGGGGAAGAAACACTAGAGATGTTTATTTTTTATATCCTTGCAAGCCACATACATGATACTCCTTGCTACATGTGGGAGACAAGCCACATTACACTTGAATTTTTATCTTCAGAGTTCAGCACAGTTCTAGGCACAGAGTAAGCACTTAATATATTGCCTTGCCTCTTACTAAATTCTTGTTTTTGATTAACTGAATAAAGGAACCTTTAATTCATTAATTCAGAAAAAGTTTACCTTGGAATAATACTCCTCTCACCTCATATCACCACTTATTATTCTCCTGCATGTTAATATACTGAACTCATAATTCCTTAGAGGTTAAACCTACTTTTCATTTTAAATGAGATACTCCCCCATTCTTTATCATCACATTAACCATAGTTCATTGTATTCCTCAAAAATTAATTTAGTTAAATGTTATAACATTGAAATATAATATTTAAACCCCACAATCATCCTTATTCATTTAATAAACATTTATTAAATACCTACTATGTATGAGGCAGTGAAACTTTTTCAAGTCCAAATGTGATTTAACCATCCTCCTTCCTCCTCATCCTGCCTTTTTTTTTTTTTTTTTTGGCAGGCTGGCTGGCCTTCTTAAATGTTCCCTGGAAAATTCAAGTACGTTTTTCTCAAAAACTTAACAATCAGATAAAACTGTCCTGATTGATGATTCAGAATCATGATTTCCCCACCAAACCAAAGAATGCCTTGCTCATTATCTCCAGTCTTGTCAGTGAAGCCTGGCCTCATCTTCAGGTAAATGCACTCAGTCCCTTATCTTCTAAAATCAGTTATACACTTTCCTCCAGCAAACCCTGGGCTGTAATTGAGGAGGTTCCCAGTTGCCTTTTTGATTTCCTTGTGGAATGTAACTGGGACCTGTTCAACTTTAAAGAAACAGGTATGAGGTAATTCTTTAGTTTTTATTTCTTCTGTCATCTCACCTGAAAAACAAAAGTTCTGTTGTCTTGTTGTCAAGATGTGGTAAAGTAGCAAGTTGCAATACTCGTTTTGTGCAGCAGACTTGTGACTTCATTAGAATATAACTAAAATAGACCTCTCCTTTATGGGATCATAGGCTTTTTAGGCCTAGAAGAGACCTAAGAGACTTAGTCCAATAGTGTCAGACTCAAACAGAAACAGGGTTACTAAATCTTTAATATAAGCATCTTTGCTGGTGCTTATTGATTTAGAAAACCACATATTAACATTATCTATGTTCTACTGTGTTGTTATTTATTTTGGTAAGTGTGTCCCAATTATATTTTAACCTGTTCAGGTCTTCTGGGGAATGGCAGCAGTGAGCCTTGCAGAGCTACATGTTTGACACCTCTGATCTAGTCTAACACCCTACCTTTACAGATGAAGAAACCAGGGGTCAAGGAAATTAAGTGACTTGCCCAAAGTCAGTGGCAGAGCTAGGATATGAACTCAGGTCCTGTCACTCTGAGTTCTCTCCTTCAAGTTCCTTGTTTTTTTTACTCTTGTACAAAGCTCCATTTTTATGTTTCAGAGGAGGAAACTAAGACCCAGAAAGAGTAAAGAAGTTGTTCAGTCATATAGCTAACTAATTGCAAAAGTGGTGCTAGACCATAGACCGCCTAGTTCTCAGTTCAATGGTCCTTCTTCTATACTGTGTTCCCTATCTCTTTGGAAGAGGAAAGCAGGACATCAGAAAATAAGATGATGAAAAATTGGCAGGGATGTTTGATCATAAGTTTATTGATTTATTTAAAAATTATTTTATTTTTAATTTATGGAATAAAATAAACATTTCCATAACATAGTACAATAAAAAAAATGATTGCACAAGAAAATACAAATCTATAAACTATAGTACCTCCCTATTATCCCCGTGATCAAACATAAAATGCTGTTGGATATTTAAAACTTTTCACAATCTGGTCTCTTCCTACCTTTCCAGTCATTTTATACTTTATTCCACTCCACACACTCTATGATCTAGCAATACCAGTCTATTTGCTGTTCTTCATATGCAGCACCCTAATTCCCAACTCCCTGCATTTGTACTTGTTGTCCCACCATATTTAGAATTCTCAACCCACTAGTTTACCTGTCTTCCTATTCATTCATTCATTCTGAACTTAAGAAATAAAATAAGTATTTCCATAACACAGTAGAATAGAAAAAGAGATGATTCCACAAGAAACTGCAACTCTGTTATGTAAAACTTGCTATTCCTTTTAAATATATAATAAAGTTATCATGTAACTTTCTTTTTCTTCCCTTTCCCTCCTGATAGCTACCATTATATTAAAATATGTATGTATATGTAAAATAATTCTATCCATACTTCTATTTATCATTTCTTTCTCTGGATGCAGATAGTATCTGCCTTTATAGGTCCTTTGTAGTTAATTTGGTCATTTTTAAGTCAAAATGGTTTAGTTGCTCAAAGTTGTTCTTAAAACAATATTGCTATAACTGAATACAATGTTCTCTTGGTTCTGCTTATTTTTCTCTTCATTATTTCATGCATGTCTATCCGTGTTTCTTCTGAAATCATTGAGCTAAGACTCAGCTCAAATCTCACCTCTGCAGGAAGTCTTTTCTGATCTCTCCTTCCACTTTTTCTCTGAGATTGCCTTCCATCTACTTTATATTATGGGGGCAGAAATAGGTACTGCATCCATTTCACATCTTGATAGACTAACAATGTAGAAATCCACCGACAACTTTGTGTTCTAATATTAAAAAAATCCACAACCACCATTAAAGAAGTAAAATTTTAACAAATTAAGTAAAAAGCCTCATTGATTTTGGTAACCATTATTACTGTCTGTGGGTGAGAGACAAGGGCAGGCTTGTTTAAATGGTTACCTCAACCCTGTAGTTTTGTTAAAAGTACTTTAAAAAAAAACTGTAAAAATATTTGCTCACCTCTTATTTTATCCTACCCTTGAGTAAGGAATAACTTCTCATTCTGATGATAAATCCTGCCAGTTCTATTGCAAATGTCCCCCCAGAATGTCTTTCCTTTTTTCCTTTAGCAGATTCCCCCTTTCTCTGTTTCTTCTGTGAAAAGTGTTACTTATTTAAGTTGCTGAAGAATGATGCTGAATGATTGTATGCTCTATGTGAACCTGCAAAGTTGTAAAAACTAAATTTGATAATCCTAAGAGGCTAAAGCTGTTATCAGTGAGAAGAGTCTTCCTAAGTATGCTGATGCATTTTTTTTCCTTAATGTTTGGCCTCCTATCTTTCACCTACAGTCATCAGATCCCCATTTATGACTATATCTCTCTCCCATTCCTCTTGTCCAGGGAAGTTTCTAGAAACAAGTTTATTTAATTATTATCTCCAGGGACTACTTTTGACTTTCTTTTGTAGCTCTAATACTTAGCATAGTGCCTAGAACATAGCAATATCTTAGTAAATGCTTATTGACTTACTGATGAGCCTCTTTGAATTTAATTCAGCTGGCCTTCCAGACTGATAAGACCTGAGTGAGATAGTGCACAACTGGCCTTTGAGAAACCAGAATCATCTCCATGAAAACAATGAAGTAGAGGACTTCCATTACCTAAATTAGAAAGTTGATGAGTCATAAACTGGCAAAATGACTTCCCTAACAGTCACCCTGCTAGTTAGTAGCAAAGCTGGAATCATAACTCAGGTCTCTTTCTCCTCGGTCCTAGGCTAGTTTCATTAACATATGGTTGTTTTCCTTGCTGATCAGAGGTAAAGCTCAACTGCCCCATACTTTTTCTTAAACCTCTAATTTGAAAGAAGAAGAAATCTTAAATGTAAAAATTCACCTTTTAATCATTTACTGTCTTTTCCTATGGACATCAAGAAACTGCTAAAGGAAGGGAAACATTTTAGGAGATTTAGAATCCAATTAATTTTACCACTGACTAACATCATCACTGTTATTTAATGAGAGGGTAAGATGCAAATTTGCCAAAGGTGGTAGCAGAGTAGGACTCCACATAAGTTCCCTCACTTTTAAATGAAAACATGAAGGGGAGAGAGAGAAGAGAGAAAAGGAAGAAGAAAAAGGAAGAGGAGGAAGAGGAAATTATAGGTGTAAATATAGTAAGAAAATATGTTATCTAAAACAAATACAAAAATTATTCGCATGCCCTTTGTTATTAAATACTCAGTTAAAAGCTTTTGATTAGAAAAGGTTGATCATGCATTGTGATGATTATAATTAAAAATAAAGATAATACAAATAAAATTAAACATAATTACTTTTACATATCATAGCTATTCTACATCAGTTTATAGAGTTAGGCCTGAAAGAAAACTTATTTGCTCACTCATATTAAAATCCAACTTGCTGATTTCCCTTCTACTGCTAAATTAGAAGTTTCATAAGAACTAAAACTTGGCTGACCTACTTCTCCTTAGTAATTGAAAGGGATTATTACTGACAATTAGCTAGCAAGCAAGCAATAGTAATGGATAATTTACTTCTAAAATATTTTGCAAGCAAGCATATTTTAATATAAAGACAACACATTTGATTGTTGCTTCTTGGTAATTATAATGCATCTTTTTTTCTTGGTCGCTGTTGACATATTTCATACCCTAAGATCTTAGTATAGATGATTACAGATCCTTTTAAGGGGCTGATCATTTAGTGTAACATACAGATATTTTCCAACAGAATTTCTGTTATGGCTAATAATTACATCATTCAAGGCCTAGGTAATGCTTAGATGTGTTGCCCTTTAAGCCCAAGCACTGACCTTGGAATGCAACTTGGGAACATTTTCAAAGCAAATGCTAAAAATCTTCCTATCTGGCATGATGCATTATACTCCTTATAAGACATAATTGTATTTAACTTTAACAGAAACTGTGGTAAAAATTACAAGGCATGGATACCCCCAGCTGCTAGTACTTTCACTCTTCTCTCTCCTTCCTCCCAAAATTGCCTTGTGAGATAGATAGATAGATAGATAGATAGATAGATAGATAGATAGATAGATAGATAGATAGATGGATAGATGGATAGATGGATAGAGAGAGAGATAGAGAGATAGGTAGGTAGGTAGTTAGGTAGATAGGCACATATTCATATTTCCCCTGAAAAAAATATAAGATTTTTGAAAACAAAGACTATTTTATTTCTGCCTTTGTATCCCCAGCATCTAGCACAATGCTTGGCACATAGTAGGTGCTTAGTAAATGTTTATTAATTGATAGAACAGGGCAGCTAGGTGGTACAGTGGATAGAAATCTGGGCCTGGAGTCAGGAAGACCTGAGTTCAAATCCAGCCTCAGATACTTATTAACTGTGTGACCTTAGGTAAGTCACCTAATCCTTTTTTTGCCTCAGTTTCCTCTTTTGTAAAATAAGCTGGAGAAGGACATGTCAAACCATTCCAGTAACTTTGCCAAGAAAATCCCAAATGGGGTCATGATTTTAATTCAACAAAATTGATAGGTTGTATATCTTTACATTTTGATGTTTATATAATAAGTATATATGATGGGTTCATTGAGTTGGGACAGTTCTCCTTTGTTCACTAAGGGACCCCCAGTTATGGGCTCATGCAGACTGAATTCATGGTCTGATGGAGCCCAACTCCTAAAGAGAGATATCAGGTTCTTCTGCTTTCTGACTAATTATGCTGCCACCCTAGAGTAGGATTCAGGGGACAATCCCTTAATAAAGACAGTTTGGGATCATGTCTAGGATCACCCTGAAAGGGATTAACAAGATCCTTCCTAGAAGGTACTCAGTATTCAAGGTAGATTTGACACAGGATGTTATTGATCAAAAGGTTAACTTGTAAAGGTCCTAGCACAGACTTTTGGGGCTTTGCACTCAATCTCCTTCCAAGATAATATCAAATGATTGATATGTCCTGCTTGACTTCAGTTGTGAACACAACAAAACTGAATTAAAAAAACCCAACAACTTGTAAACTGTCCACTTCTAGGATATTTTCTAGAGCTAGGTTAGACTCTGGATTAACTAAACTCTATTTCCTGGTTTTTCTGCTCCATGCAAACTTTCTTCATCAGCAACTTTATACATAAAGACTAATTCTTCCATTCTTCATGGTAATTTTAGGCATTTTACTGTGAGCTTGAAATTTCATGGAAATCTTCAGCTGTGTTACCAAGAAACCTATTCTGATGCTAGAGGGAGGGCTTTTCCCCCATTCCTTCTTCTCCTTCTTCTTTTTTGATAGCAGAGCTATTGTTTCACAGTTTAAATAACTCAAGCGAAGAAGTGTGAACACAGCTGCTGGCATTTAAAATCTATCAATAGGTAAATAAGGCAAGAAAATAGGGAATAAACCTTGTTTTCAGTCTTGATTGCCAAACATCAAACTGGAAAATATTTTAAGAGGAAGACTTGAAAAACTGCTCAGGTTTTGCTAATGAAAAGAAAAACTGGCATATATATATGTGTGTGTGTATTATTATCAAAACATCAAACGTGCTACATGAATCTTGTTTGGACACCTGGATGTTATATCTTTCAAGTGCCAATGAAAATCGCAAACATTTATTTAGATATGCTTGATTCATAGGAGAGTAGGAATTAAATAGTTCTTGCTGTTAGAGAACTCTAATGCTTCGAGTTTCCAAAAGAAATATGCATCATTGTGAACTAAGTATAGAACTAAGTATAGCCTGCTCCTGAGAAATACTCAAATACAACCATCTGAAATCTCTTTGATCTGGATATCCACTCCAACGATGCAAATTAGTACTCAACCTTGTCTTCCTGTCCTGGGCAACTCTTGCCCACATCCTCTCCTAAGTTTGCCACTGGAGTCTTTCCTTAGGTTCCCTTGATTTTGTGAAGGTACCAAAAAAGCACATGGGCAGTGTATCAGTTAGTTATTCCTCCCTCTCACCATATGACCATCTCATCTTTTTTGTCACTCCCACATTTCTTTGATGACGTCCTTTGCAGTGCTTCTTCATCATTCTTTTTTGGAACGTGCTGTAATGGGCTAATTCCTATCACATGCCTCTTCATTGCCCTTCTTGGGGAGCTTCACCTTAAATTCTCCTAATGATGTAGGGTGCCATGCTTCACAACCATGTGTCATCACCAGAAGAAAATTGGTATTAAAAGATGGGATTTTGTTACAGAAAAAAGCTTAGAGTTATTAAAATAACTTTTTAACTTTCCAAAGGTAATTCAGCCTTCTTTCCTTCTGTTCAGTTCTGGGCCCAGTTCATTTATATTGTCAAATGGATGATCTCTGTAGGTTTTCAATCACACATCGTAATCTGGATGGTATATATTCTTATAAAAATGATTTTCATCATTCTGAAATTGAGAAACATCAACAAACATGAACATTTTTGTAAACAAAGAGCAACAGAATATTGCTACATACATATATATATATAAATTACCACTATATCTAGATTGTTTACTTTTTAAAAAGTATATATTAAATTTAATATGTTAGTTTTTAAATTGTCTGGTTTGTTACTTCCTCTGAAACAGTTTTGGTTCACTTTTGTGAATTCTTGATGCTCTTTTTTCCCTCTTGTATTTCTATTGGCATCTCTCTTACAAACCCTCTTCTCTCATCAGCTATACCCCACATCCCCCACCCCTCACATCCTCAAAAGAAAAATACCCTTTCCTGGTAACCAGTTCACATAGTCAAGCAAAACAAAGCACACACTGCCCATGCCCAAACTGTTTATATCATTCTGAACCTCTAGTTCATCACCTCACTCTCAAGAGATAAAAAGCAAGTTTCATTATTAAACCCACTGGAATCATAGTTGGTTATTGCATTGGTCTGAATTCTCAAGTCTCTCAAAGCTGCTTTTAAAAAAAGTATTGTAGTTATTTTTTTACAAATTATTCTCCTGGCTCTGCTGGTTTCATTCTGTACCTGTTAAGTCTTACTAAAATTCTTTTTCACACTCATCTGTTCTTACAATTCAATAATATTCCATAATATCCATATACTATAATTTGTTTAACTGTCCTATTGTACATCCCATTTCTTTTCATATGACTATTTCACAAATTTTTCCTTTCTTTCTTTTGATTTTTTGAGGAACACGAATAGTAGTATCACTGGGTCAGAGACTTTGCGTGATTTAGTGACTTTTTGGTTCTAGTTCCAAAGAGCTTCCCAAAATGGATGGATTAATTTATAGCTCTGCCTACAATGCATTGTTATGTCGGTTCCTTGATATTCCTCTACAGCCATCATTTTTCTTTTTCATCATTTGACAATTTGATAGATATGAGAATAAACCTCAGAGGTTTTTTTAAAATTTGCATTTCTCTTAGAATTAGGGATGTGGGACATTTTTAAAATAACTTGATCATTTATATTTCTTCCTTTTAGAACTGATTGTTCATATCCTTTTGTAATTTATCTACTGGGGAATGGCTCTTATTTTTATATCGTTGAACATATTCTCTACATTTTGACTTTCAGACTTTTATTTTTTAAAGAAATTTGCTGTATTTTCCCTAATTGTTTCTTTTATAATTTTAAATGTATTGCTTCTGTTTGTGGAAATGCTTTTCAATTTCATGTAACCAAAATTATCATTTTATCTTCTATGGTACTCTCTATCCCTTGTTTGTTCAAGAACTATATTAATATTTGTGAAACGTATCTCTTTCACTGATTCTCTAATTTATGAAATGACCTTTTACATATGCTCATCAATCCATTTGAAGCTTATTGTGGAATATGGCATGAGATGTTAGTCTGAAACTAATTTTTGTCAGTCTAAAACTAATTTTTACTTTTCCCAGCAATTTTTGACAATTAGTGAGTCCTTATCCCAGAAATCAGAGATTATCAGACACTATTCTCTTATGTTTGTTTCCTCTTTGCCTATGATTTTCCTCTGCTTCTTATTTTGGTATTATTGTTAAAATTAGCCAGCATTTCTATACCTATACCAAATTATAGTGGCAATAATGTACATCCTTGCTTTGCCCCTAATCTTATCTCTATCTTTATTAATGCTTATTTCTGGCATTTCTCCATTACGCAAAACACTGGTTTTTAGTTTTAGACATATCATATTGGGAAAGGTTCATTTATTTCTATGTTTTATTGTGAGGTTTTCTAAAAATAGAAATGAGTGTAGTGTTTTATCAGAAGTCTTTTCTGACTCTATTGAGATAGTCATGTTTTTATTATTTTCTTACTAACATGACTTAATATTCAGAGTTTTAATAATTGTGTAATAACCTTATATTCTGATATAAGTCCAACCTGACTGTAATGTAACCTTTTCAATATTTCTCTCTAACGTATATTAATAACTTACTCAATATTTTTACATCAATATTTATTCATGATATTGGTCTAAAATTGTCTTTGTTATTTTCATTCTCTTTAGATCTTGAAACTACCTTTACATTAGAATGGAAACAATATGATTACTGTTGAGGTCAGAGTTGGGAGAGCTGGTTCAGTTTTTGAAAGAATTCTCTTATAGGGTGGCTAGGTGGCTCAGTGAATAGAGCACTGGCCCTGGATTCAGGAGGACCAGAGTTCAAATCCAGCCTCAGATACTTAACACGTACTAGCTATTGACCGTGGACAAGTCATTTAACCCCAATTGCCCTGCCTTCCCTCCTGCAACAACAACAACAAAAAAAGAATTCATTTAGACCTTCTATTTAGCCAATGGGAGCTTTATTGACACAAAACCATATGGGCCTGAGATTTAGCAAGGAGCTAAACAAAGGCACTGATATAGGAAAAGGAACAGACTTATACAGCCAGAAAGCTATACAGCCTGTAGGATGGTGATGTAATTTTAAGATTTCTAATTAGGATTGGAAATTTAGGGACAGGATGAGGAAGATAGATGACACAAGATAAAAGAGACAGGGGAAATTTTATGACCTAGGATGGGGGTGCGAAGATTAGGAATTTTTATGGTCCCAGATAAGGGGGAAGTTTACTTTAGGAGACTCTCTCAGGTTCAGGAGGACCTCCCAAGGTACTGAAAAAGCAACCCTTAATATTAACCCTTAGGGCACCTTTGTGTCCATATCATTTCCCCACTCAATCACTAGGCAGGAGAATTCTTTCCAGGAACAAGGGCCAAAGGTCATCTTCTTCAGTAGCTGCTTCCTGTTGAATAGGGATGAAGAGTCCCTTTCAGGAGCTGAGAATAGGTTGAGGCGGGTTGGTCAGCATGGGGGTGTGGAATGTGGTGTCAACTGAGTCAAGTGGGGAGACAGGCAAACCACTTGGGGACACTGAGGGTAGGAGTTGGTACCATAAGAGCTAAAAGTGGAATTTTTGAGGGCAAGAAGACACAAAGTGGACCAGGAAGTTAAACAAGCATGAACCAAGTATAAATAAAATAAATAGTGATTAATAACAGGGTCAGAATGGGGGCAAGAAGGGAGAGGAACCATGACCTGCAGGAGGAGGTAGGGGGAGATATCAGGCTGGAATGGATGTCTTGCATCCAAAAGGCTGCCTATGATATGTTTTGAGTGCTCAAAGGATAAATTCCATGCAGGATCTTCAGGAAATAGGGGGAGTGTAATGCCAAGCAAAGGCAGCTTCCAAGGTTTGGATTACCAGCATAGTAAACCCCATTTATTCAGCAAACATTCACAGAACAAGGTCAAAATACAGTGTAACTTAATCCTTTAGCAAGTAAGTTCTCCATTCAATCCAGGCACTACTCCACCCCTAGACAGTATATTCATTTAGTCAGTCAAAAGTCTCTTCTCAAATGGAGATTAGTCTCCAACCATAAACAAAGTACATTCATTTGGTCAATCACTCAAAGGCTTCCCACTCCTGAATCTCAAAAGGGGCAGGAGAGTACAAAAGGCCATCCACCCTTAAGTTACAACAAGGTTAAGATATCATCTCAGCATTGAAAACCCAAGGAAAGGCCCTTCTTTCATCTTCACTTGAGGCAAGCCCTCAGCAATCTCAGTTCCTGGGCAGACAAGGCTCAACAAAGCCATAGCCAGTGTCCTCATCAAGTCACTCTGCTTGTAGAACAGTCCCAGAACCCCTAAAAACATCAGCAAGGCCCTCTTCCAGGATTTCTGTGCAGGTACCACAAGAAAATCCTCCTTCGGGGCTTCTGAACCAACAGCCAGGTTCCAGGACCTTTACAACAGCAGCACTGTCCTTCACCATCAGGTGAATCTGACAAAACAACATCAAAGCAGACAGACAAAATACCAGCATCACATCCATGCCTCCTCAGTCCTCGGCAGTTCCAGGTGGCAGTTCCAACAGGCTCTTAGCAGTCTTTCTTTCAGCAACTCCGGCTCCACAATAGTGGATACTGCTCTCCCAAAGTCCTTCTGGCCTTCTCTAGGCTTGGGCCTCTCTCCCAATTCACGGCTCCTCCCAGTTCAGCTCTCTCTCTTCATGTCAACAAGTCCATCCCACAAGTGGGATTCATAAGTTCTGGGTTTTAACACTCAACCCAAAAACCAAGCCAATACAGGGGCATCTCCAAAATCCATTAACCAATACAGGGAGAGTTGTGGGGAGTAACCTAGTATACTGGGAATGATGGTGACACACCCAGCAATCATGTATTATGACTTGCCCCACAGAACTTTGTATTTGAATTAAGGAATTAGACTTCCAGTCCCTAAGAAGCAGACCTAACCCTAGGCACTAGGTGGGAATCAGGAATCCAAGGGCTAGAAACAGAAGTAGTTCAAAGGTGGGGCCCAGAACATTAGCATAGCTAGAAGCACACGAGCAAGTCCCCATAGTGAGGGGCTTCAATGCATAGTCTTCTTTGACCACTTTTCTGTAGCATCTTATCTCGCATCTCACATCCTGCCTTCTGCTAGCTTCATCTGCCTCAGAACTCCTGTCTGCCTCACCATCCACCCAAATGCTTTTGGGAGAAGGACAAAGGAGCTGAGTGGGGGGTGAGGAGGGGAGTAAGATGAGGCTAAAGCAGCATCTAGGGGATGAGAAGAATGTGGAACAGGTATCCTTGTTGCATGACCATCTACAGGTGGACAGCTGATAGTCTGGGAGACATAAATCTGACAGATAAGTTCAATATGCAGGGCCAGATAGAAGGAGCATTAAAAGTGATGTCAGAATAGAGGAAAACAAAGAAAGAAACCAAGACCCTCATGATGCTATCATTTACTTTTTACATACAAGATTATCTAATCTTGTTATTTTCTCAGAAGTTTCTACTCTGATTCCAATTCCTTTAGGACAGTGGTTCTCACCCTTCCTAATGCTGCAACCCTTTAATGCTCATATGTGGGCAGACTGGCCTGGAGACAGATAGAGGAGCGGTGTCTTGGTTCTAAAGACCATCAGAAATATGTGTTTTCCGATGATCTTAGGCGACCCCTATGAAAGGATCATTTGACCTCCAAAGGGGTCTCGATCCACAGGTTGAGAACTGCTGCTTTAGGAGGATCAGATGCTATTAAGGATCCAACTCTCTGCATATAAATATAAGTAGCAACACTTTGCAGGTAGAAGCTTTCTACCCTTGAATTCAATAGTTATACAAATGAATTTACTTATAAGAGACTGATTTTTACTCTAGTTATCATATAAGACTTGGGAGGATCCATAAGTAATTAATTCCAAAAAGTTCATCTTAATAAATTGCTTATAATAAAATGTGTTTGTACCACAGAATATGCAGTATAAACAGATATTATTTGCACAATAGTGACAAACTTTGAATGAAGTTCACTTTTCCATTAATATAAAAATAGTCCATAAGTTATCTCCCTTTAAGAAATTTGCAATGAAATTCTTTCCTTCAAACAGAAGACATTACTGATCTAGTTTCAGTAATTAATAGAATAACAGCTAGGTCCCTCAATCAGTTGTACCAATGCTCAATTATTTTAACATCATTTTGAAACATTTAAGGACCTTATTCCATACAGACATATATGTAGTAACAGGCAAATAACTAAGCCAAATACCCATCTACTAAGTTGTTCAAGATATAAAAAGGAATACAATCTTAGGCTGCTTAATTACACACTTTGTCATAATAGCTCAAATGTATCCCAGACTTAGTCTATGGCAATGGTTCTCAATCTTCCGAATGCAGGGACCCTTTAATACTCACATGTGGGCGTGTCTGCATGTGGGCAGACCCACCTGGAGATGGATAGGAGAGCAGTGGTGTCTCGGTTCCTAAGACCATTGGAAATATGTGTTTTCCAGTGGTCTTAGGCAACCCCTGTGACCCCTGTGAAAGGGTCATTAGACCCCCAAAGGGGTCACGACCTACAGATTGAGAACCGCTGATCAATGGGATAATGATTCAACATTGTGTTATACCATTGTTTCACAAACTTCCTTTCTCTTTATCTAATTATTCCCATATCATTCAGAAAGAATATTCTATTCCAGGGATTTAATCTTTCACATGGGTATGCAATTTTACCCAACTGGGGTATAGAATAACTACCCATTCAGATTTGGAAACTGTAAGATTTCACATTCTTGCATTGTACTCACATCAGTTACTGACCACTTGCTTTGATTACAGAAATTTGCCATAAAAAGGAAAGGCAAGGACTTAATTAGATAAGACATCACAGTTCCCCCACCATGCACTATCAATTCTGCCTCATAGCCAGACTCAGTCAGGTGAGAAACATTCCTTTTCAAAGACCACAATGGGGAAACTGAGCCAGGAGGATCCCATCCTAGGCTGAGGCTAGGATTGTCCTCTCAGTTTTTCCATACACAGACCAAATATAAGAGCAAGTAAAGTTAAACCTGTAACAGCCACATTCTCTCTGAGTAGCTTGTGGCATTTCTCTCATGTGATGAATTATTTACTATTGATGGATTTTTATGATCCATCAGACAATGCAAAATAAATCCATTATAGTCCCAAGACCTTTACCTCAAATGGCAAATTTCACTAATCAAGAATTTTCCTAGGATTTGCATCTCAAACTTAAATTTGTCCTCATGCAAAACCAATCATTAGAGATCATTTTTATATATTTGCAAATTCTCAGGACAAGTTCCCTATTTAGGAGCTCCATAACCCAAACAAGCTCTTAACAAGCTTATGAAATTAGTGAAGGTGAAGAGGGACCCTTGAGAGGGGGCTGCCTTTTCTACCCCATAGGATAGAGCTGCTGTGGGCTGTACTTTTGACTAACCCTGAGGACTGCTCTGAACAGGCAGAATCCTCCTTTCCATACACCACACACGAGCGCACACACACACACACACACACACACACAGAGTAATCAATTACCAGTTTTAGGTTTTAGCATTAAAACAACCAGCAATCATACAATTTTCATATGCAATAGCCAAATTATTTTAGCTGTAACACAAACAATGAGCTTCAGATTATATCAGTTGTATTACCAGATCATGTAAAATTATTGATAGAAGGATGGACTGCCTTACCCAGTGCAGATGGATGCTGACTTCTTACCTCATGGGAGGTACTTCCAGGCTCTCAGCAGGGCCCTCACAATAGCTAATGCCCCTTCCCCCTCCCTCCTCTCACCAGGTGGGAGGAGGTGAATTTGTAGGTGGGGGGAAGGGTGAAATTCTCTTTTTCTAATCTGATCTGGGATGAGAGGAGTTAGTAGAAAAACTCCAGGGCTGTTTGCAGTCATACTGAGATACCCTCTTGACACATGGGGTGGGAGTGGGAGAAGGGAGTGACTGGGGGTTGAAGATGTTTCAAAACTCCTTAATGATCAGTTGCAAAACCTTGCAAAACCATAGAATCTGCTAAGCTGTTTTTTTAGCTGTTCTAACTTTTCATTTCTATGCCTGTCCCTTAAAAATTTTGAGTGGTACATTGAACCTTTCAGACTGACAATCATGATTGGTAGTGCCCTTTCTTAGGATACCTGAAACAGGAACCAACAGATCTTTTTCTGAAGGCACCTATTTAAGGCCGATCTATGTACACAATAAACCTAAAAGTGAAACTTAGAAAATTCACAGTAAGTTTGAATATAGTTGTTATCAGTATCAAAGTATTGGAACAAATTAGTTTGCAAATGAAAATTGAGTAGGCTTTAAAAATCATACAAAAAGATTTTGCAAAGCATTTCTTTGTAAAAAGTGTTTTCCTTTCTAAAAAAAAAAGCTTACAATTTATTTTTATGTTAAAGGAAAAATCACTAAACTTTCATAAAGTAAGTTAGCTGGAAACTTTAAAGACTGGGATTTACCAAAACCAAGTTGGTATAAAATGTATTTTAAGTATCACAAATCCCAAAGTGCCATAATACCAAAATTCTTAGTAATCACAAATTCCTAAGTACCAAAAAGTGTTTACCTTGGGGAGGAAGTTCAGGTTTATTTATTTATTTTTCCTAAGACAAGAACATAACTAATTAAACTAGCCTTATCACAATAACAAAGTTTACTGGACCTTTAAGAACTTACTCAGTAGGAATTCCTCTACACAGAAGACTTTTACATAGGGTTGAACAAATCAAATATGGTTTCATAATCATTAGTGGTAACATTTTAATTTCTAAGGTCCAATAATCTTAGCACTTTTTAAAAGAAAAGATTAGAAAATGCACAGAAAGTTTTAAGTTAATGACACAGGGTACAGAGACCTAGAAACCGGGGGCCAGGGACCCCTAAAGAAAACCAGGAGCAGAAACCCACAGGGCACAGAGACCCTGAAACTGGAGTACAGGAACTCCCAAAGAAAACTAGGCACTGAGGCCCACCCCTCTAACTCCCCCAAAGTCCATGTGGGAGGGGAAGGAACAACACAAGGTAAAAAGTTCATTTAAGCAGAGCAAGGTGCCTTTTCTTTAAGTTTTGGAGACCAGATTTCTTACTAAGCTTGTTTTGTTTAGAAATCCCCTTCACAAATAATTTTTCTAGATTATATTTAGGTCAGGCTGTGTTACAATGGAACACTAGGCACTTTTCCTTAAGATCTCCTCCTTGATTTTCCCTCATAGCAAGCTCTCACTGCTTGTTCCAGTGTCCAAGAACAGAGGGGAGAAAACAAATGTGACCAACTCAGCACAAGAGCATCCTCTTATATAAGGGTTCACAGTCCTATTGACCACTCAGAAGTCAGAGGAGCTTCAGATGCTGCTGGCAGTGCCTGGGCACTCCAGGGGTCTCACAGCTAGGAAGATAATAGGAGCAGAAAGGTCTGGGGAAGAGAACAAAAAAAAGGGTGCATACCTGTTATCCCAGTGGTTAGGAGAAGATCATCAGAATCCAATTAATACTTGAACTCTCAGGTTTCAGCACCAAATTGTTGAGGTCAGGGTTGGGAGACCTGGTTCAATTTTTGTTTTTTGTTTTGTTTTGTTTTTGCTTCACATTCTTTTTTTTTTTTTTTTTAGAATTTATTTATTTATGTTTAGTTTTCAATATTCATTTCCACAAGATTTTGAGTTCCAAATTTTCTCCTCATCTCTCCCCTACCTCCCACCCCAAGATGGCAAGCATACTGATTACTCCTTCCCCCAGTCTGGCCTCTCATATATTCTTCCGCACCCCATCCCTCTCCTTCCCCTTTAATTTCTTGTAGAACAAGATGGATTTCTATACCCCATTGCCTGTATATCTTATTTCTTGGTTGCATGTAACAACAATTTTTAATATTTGTTTTTAAAACTTTGAGTTCCAGATTCTCTCCTTTCTTCCCTCCTCACCCATCTCCACTGGGAAGACAAGCAATTCAATATAGGTTATACATGTATAGTTATGCAAAACATTTCCATAGCAGTCATGTTTTGAAAGATTAACTATATTTCCCTCTATCTTATACTACCCCCCATTTATTCTTTTTTCTCCTTTGACTCTGACCCTTTTCAAAAGTGTTTGCTTCTGACTACCCCTACCCTCACTTTTCTGTAGGGTAAGAATTGAGTGTGTATGTTCTTCCTTCCTTAAGCCAAATCCATTGAGAGTAAGTTTGACTCATTCCCTTTCACCTCCCGGCTCTTCCATTTCATTTTACCTCCTTGCTCTTCCACATTCCATAGTAATTTTCTCTTGCTTCTTTTATGAGATAATTTACCCTATTCTATCTCTCCCTTTCTCCTTCTCCAAATATATTCCTCTTTCACCTCTTAATTTTATTTTTTAGACATTGTCCCTTCATATTCAACTGACCCTGTGTCCTCTGTCTATGTATACATGTACACACATATGCACACATACATATATATATATACACACACATACACTCACTTATACATACATATAGATGTATATATAGCATATATTCCATTCAACTATCGTTATACTGAGATAAGTGTCATGAGTTACAAATATCATCTTTCCATGTAAGAATGTAAACAGTTCAACTTTAATAAGTTCCTCATGATTTATTTTTCCTGTTTACCTTTTCATGCTTCTTTTGCTTCTTTTATTAGAAAGTCAAATTTTCTGTTCAGCTCTTGTCTTTTCATTAAGAATTCTTGAAAGTCCTCTATTTCATTAAATATCCATATTTTGCCCTTAAGTATTATACTCAGTTTTGCTGGGTAGGTGATTCTTGGTTTTAATCCTAGCTCCTCTGACCTCCGGAATATCATATTCCAAGCCCATTGATCCCTTAATGTAGAAGCTGCCAAATGTTGTGTTATCCTGATTGTGTTTCCACAATACTCAAATTGTTTCTTCCTGACTGCTTGTAATATTTTCTCCTTGACCTGGGAACTCTGGAATTTGGCTATAATATTCCTAGGAGTTTTCTTTTGGGGATCTTTTTCAAGAGGCAATCAGTGAATTCTTTCAATTTATATTTTACCCTCTGGTTCTAGAATATTAGGGCAGTTTTCCTTGATAATTTTTTGAAAGATGATGTCTAGGCTCTTTTTTTGATCATGGCTTTCATGTAGACCAATAATTTTTAAATTATCTCTCCTAGATCTATTTTCCAGGACAGTGGTTTTTTCAATGGGATATTTCACATTGCCTTTTATTTTTTTTTCATTCATTTGGATCTGTTTTATAATATCTTGATTTCTCATAAAGTCATTAGCTTCTATTTGCTCCAATCTAATTTTGAAGGAATTATTTTCCTCAGTAAGCTTTTCAAGTTCCTTTTCCATATGGCCAATTCTGCCGTTTTAAGGCATTCTTCTCCTCATTGGCCTTTTGGACCTCTTTTGCCATTTGAGTTAGTCTATTTTTTAAGGTATTATTTTCTTCAGTATTTTTTTGGATCTCTTTTAGCAAACTGTTGACTGATTTTTCATGATTTTATTTTTAACTATTGCAAATATTTTAATAAGTGTTCTTGGCAAGGCATTTAAAACATCAGTTTGTGAGGATAAACTCCATTGGAGAGAGAGAAGACAAAATGCAGGTAGCTACGAAGCTGAGTAATTTTTTTGATTTGGGGCAGGATCTGAGAGTCTACTGTTTTTTGATCAGCCTTGCGCTGCTCTGTAATCTCTTATTTCTCTTTTTTTGTGTCAAAAATCTCCCCTTCTTGGTGTATAGGTTTATGGAGCCTCTTCTTTTTGAAGTAAGCATTAGTTAGATGATTTGGAATTTTCACACCTGAATAGTTAACCTGAGTAGAGGTGGCAATGACAAATTTCTGATGGGCCCTTCTCAGAGGAACATGGTTGATTGTCAGAGTTCCAGTCACCAGTAGCAAGCCACTAGCCAGTTGCTTCAGGAAAGCCACTTGCTTGCCTCTGTGATGGCCAGTGAGCATGATCAGAATGGTGCCTGGAACTATGCTAACTCAAAGTCTTCTCATATGCTGGCCAAAGGGCTTTTTGCCATAACTTAGCAGCTTTCTAGGCACATCCTCAGTAGGGTAATAACTAGGCATTTTGCAAATCTTTAGCAAACAAATTCCTCCATTCTTATCACCACCAACAGGTTTTGAGATAGTAGCAGGCACTTTTTCCTTTCAGTCTGGGTTTTGGGGGCAGCATATTTTCACTTGTACATAGCTCTCCAGGAATACATTACAGACCCAGAGTATCTACCAATCCCTGGGGCCAGGACTGGGTTCCTACTGCAATGTTTTCAAGGCTTTTTGACCTTCTTTTGAGCTATATCTTCATTTTTGTTCTTTTTTTTTTTTTTTTCCTTTTTGACCTTCTTTTCCTTAGGGGGCTTTTTGGCCACCATAAGACAGGAAAGAGCCATGATTTTCTTGCAACACTCTCGTTTCTCTTCCCAGTTTTCCTCTATTTCTCTTACTTGAGTTCCACAATCCTTCTTGAGCTCCTCCATGGCCTGCGACCAATTCATATTATTCTTGGAGGCTTTTGATACAGGAGTTTTGCCTTTGTTGTCTTCTTCTGATTCTGTGTTTTGATCCTTTGTCACCAAAAAAGATTCTATGGTCTGATTTCTCTTCCTCTGTTTGCTCAACTTGCCAGCCAGATACTTGACTTTTGAGCTCTTTGCCACGGTAGAACTCTGCTTCCAGTGTGGAGAGTGCTCTGTCCCAAATTTCTGGGGTTTTGTGTAGCTGTTGTCACAGTTTCTTCTAGGAACCTGCCTCAGAACTGTGAGGATGATTGCCTCTCCACAGCCTCAACAAACTCTGCCACACCAGCACTCCTTACTACAGGACCTCCACCCAAGACTGCCACCTAGATCCAAGCAGGGTAAAGTAAGAGAATCCTGCCTCAGTGCCAGCAAAGTGATTCCTGAAATTACCCTCTGGTCAGTCACTTGATCCCCCCACCATCTGTGGGCCTGGAGCTTTGGAAGCTGCCACTACAGCAGCCCTGCAGCCACTGCCACTTCTGCCACGCCAAGGGCAGGGGCCAGGCTGCTCTTCTCTCATGTAGGTCCAACAGTTTCCCCACTGACCTTTTAATTTCTTTTTGGTGTTTAAGGGTTGAGAAGTTTGAAAACCACCACAGCTGCCAGTGATTCAATCCCCTGAGGTCTGCTCCAGTGGGTCTGTGCTGCTAGTCTGTGCTGGCATGGGCCACGCGGGACTATGCTCCACTCCCAGCTTGGTATGATAGACCCTTGCTGTTGGTTTGCCTTCGTTCTGTCATTTTGTGGGTTTTGTAGCTCTAAAATTTGTTTAGGGTCTTTTTTACAGGTATTTGAGGTAACTGGGGACAAACTGAAGTAAGTTCTCTGCTATCTTGGCTCCAACCTGCTGGTTCAGTTTTTGAAAGAGTTCACTTAGACCTTCTCTTTATCCAATGGGAGCTTTATTGACACAAAAGCATATGGGCCTGAGATTTAGCAAGGACCTAAACAAAGGCACTGATGTAGAAAAGGACCAGATTTAGGTTGTAGCCAGAAAGCTATACGACCTGTAGGATGGTGATGTAATTTTAAGATTTCTAATGGGAGTTGGAGATTTAGGGACAGGATGAGGAAGATGGATGACAAAAGATAGAAGAGAAAGGGGAAATTTTATGACCTAGGATGAAGGGAGACAAGGAATTTTTATGGTCCTGGATAAGGGGGAAGTTTATTTGGGGATGCTCTCAGGCTCAGGAGGACCTCCTAAGGTACTAAAAAAACAACTCTTAATGGGCACCTTTGTATCCTCATCGATTATTTTATTTGAAAAAATTTATGTGATATTAGAATCAATTTTACTTTGAATCCATCTGGTCTTAAACTTTTTCTTACCTTTGAGAGTTCACAGATAGCTTACTCAAATTCTTTTTTTCCCCTTTAGATTGAGCTATTTAAATTTTCAAATTCTTGTTTTATTTATTTTAATATTTTTTGAAAATACCCATTTCATTTATCAGGGTTTTTTTTTTTTAGCTCAAGAAGAATGAGTAGTTTCTAATGTTTTGCTTTATTTTCTTTTCATTTGTTGTTTAAGAATTTAACCATACTTCATGTTACTCATGACTCACCTCTTTCTCTGGACTTTTCTTCCTCCTTGAAAATTGTCTTAGCACTTTGTAGAAAACTTCCACCCTGAGACCCAGCTCTCCTGATTTATGACTCCTTTGCTAGCACCGCTATTCTAGGAAAGGCTTCAGATGCACTTCGCCTTACTCATGCCTCAATTCATTGTTTGGACTCCTTAACAAATGCCTTATCCTCACATTGGCATCTCCCACCCCCTCTTACTATCTTCTAGTTCTCCTCCTATATGTGTTTTTTCCCCCATCAGAATGTGAGTTCCTTGAGGGTAGGAACTATCAAGTTTGTTTGTATTGCTCATAGATTGGACCACAATAGGTCCCTGCCCAAGCTCCACTTACTTGGCTGTATTTGGACTCTCTTGGCTTAGAGTGAAAGTCAGCGGTAACTGTTTCTCTTTGGAAGAGCAACCCTGAGAGTCTTCCCCTCCCAGCTTGATTTTTTTCTTTTTCCTAATTAAAGGGGTTCTCCCTTGACTCACTTCTTAGAGGCCTATTCACTGAATAGTACCTAAGAGAGTATCTGAAAAGTCCTTAACCTAAAAGGGCCAGGGTCTCCCATTACATCTTGGGTCATTTCCAGTCTTTCTGAGGCTATCAGATTGGGTCCTGATGGCTCTGAAGAAGAAAGTGAGGCTAGTGACCTTGCACAGCCCTCCCTCACTCAAATCAAAGTCAACTGCAAGTCATGTCATCATTTCCCTGATGCCATAGTCCCCTTCTAAAACACAGAACAAACACAACAGCAATTTGTATCTATATAAGTTAGTACAGAGCCTAGCAGGTAGTAAACCCTTAATAAACATTTTTTCTATACTCTATTCCTTTGAATTTCTTATATTGTTATTTTATTTTCCTTTCTTAAAATCACATTAGTTAAATATTTTCCTATTTTATTAGTTTTTTCCTCAATTAGCAGCTCCTGGTTTTAATCAGTTACATGGATTTTTCTTTTACTTTTATTAATTTCTGCTTTGCTTTTCAGAATTTCTATTTTTGTGCTTCTTGTAATTTTAATTTATTTTTTGTTTTAAAATTTTAAAAGTTATATATACGTTTGATTGATCTGATCTTGTTTAGTTGATAAATGATTATAGAGACATATAATTTCCCCTAAGTACTATGATTTGTTCGTTGACTTACTAATTCTTTAGTGTTAAATTATTTTCTCTCCATTTGTTTGATTTCTTGAAAGATCCTTTATAGATTATAGTTTTTATTGTGCTGTGGTTAGTAAAGAACATACTTAGTATTTCTGTTTTTCTGCATTTGGTTATGAGGTTTTAAAGCATATGTCCAAATTTTGCAAAGGTGTCATGAACAACTGAAAAATATTCATATTCCTTCATCTCTTAAACATCTTTTTTTTGTACTATCCCTTTTTTCTGAGATCATACTCTATATGAGTCTATATTTCAAAAGAATTTCTTTTTTCTTTTAAGGAACTAGTAAAGAAGTTGTTTTATTGTTCCTGAAATGTCCTCTAAATATATGAGAATAAAAACCTTGGTTTAGGAAAGGCAGAGGTCTATAAAAATTATAATCAGCTGTAAATTTTAGCAATTTCATACAAAAATAATTATGAGTATATATATATATATATATATGTGTGTGTATGTATGTTTTTACATACATATACACACACTATGAAATGTCAGGAGATATAATACCTTAACTGATCAAGATTTAATGACAATTGTGGGTTCTGCTTTCTAATCCATTTTGCTATTGGAAATTTTATGGCTGAATTAATAGCATTCATGCTCACAGTTCATTGTTAATTGTTTATTTCTTCCTATCATATCTCTGATAGTATTTTTTGTCTCCTGCACCCCACTTTCCAAAGAAGAAGTTGGTAAGACAGAAGGAAGGAGATCTGTAATTGAAGCAACTCTGTTTCTGCTCCACTGCCCAACCTCTCCTACCCTCACCCAAAACCCATTCTTCTTTTCTTTTTAATCTGCCTATGTGATCCAACCTCCAAAATTGAAGGATTTTTTTTTTTTACTTTTAATTTTCCCTTCCATTTCTCTATTTTCCCTTTTAATCTCATATCTCCTCTCTCCCTGTCCCCTTTATTGCCTGGGCAGAGCCTATTGGTCTTCATGGTCCTCTAGTGGTCTCAGGTCAGAATGCTTTAGACCTCTGCCCTCCATCTCCTCCCCACCTCCTTGTGTCCCAATCAAAATGCTGCTAGTTTCCAGTCACACATCTACAGTTAGGTTAGAGCAAATAAAGCACTTTAGAATTCTTATTCCCCTGTAGTTTTTCCATATGTGCACTCTGGGCTTCCTCCCTCCCCACTCAGGAAAAAAAAAAGTGCTACATGTTTCAGGTGCCCCTGGAGAGTTTCAGAACACTGGCAGATTACGACTTGTTTTCCTAGGCTTTTTTTTTCTGGTTTCCATGATAGACAGGTTTCACTGGTTTTTAGCTATCTTTTTGTACAACCTTGGGTTGAATGAAGGAGACTGCTATTGTTTTTCTTTGCATTTCTGCATCATTTTGGATTTGGTACCTCTTTGGCTATACGCCAGACTGGTACCTCTGGTAGTTCTTTACTGGATTTATGTGGGAAAGCTAGGCTCCTGTCCTTTTGATTTTTCCTATGTGAATAGCCAACTGTAATAGTAATCAGTTTAGCAGGATACTTAGCACTTAGTACTAAGTGCTAAGTGTGGAAGGTACAAACTCTGTCCCACTGTTGAGAAGGCATGAACTCCCCTGTTGATGTGGAAGAAGGGGATTGGCTGAGCCCCTGGT
>CM053585.1:84762236-84788679 GCA_028646515.1 Pseudochirops corinnae
ACTTTTCCCCCTGAACTAGGTAAATGATATGTTTGATTAAAGTAAGATTGTTAACCCATTTTGAGTTGCTTTCCTTTAGAAAAGCAGATCTAAGAACCTGTGCTAGTAGCCGCCCTAGGTACGCTAGGGTGCTTGTTGTTACATATAGGAGTTGACTTTACTATCTTCTTCTGAGTGTATGTTTTGATCTTCCTTGTCACCATAATAACTTTCTATACTCAGATTTTTTTCTATGTTGTTTGCTCATTTTCCTAGCCCATTACTTGACTTTTACCTATTTGTTAAAGTAGGGCTCTGCTTCCAGATTGGAGGGCTCACTACCCTGTCCCAAACTTTAGGGATTTTGTGCAGCTGTTTTCAGACATACTTCTAGGGACCATTTGTGGGCTGAGAAATCCAGAAGCAGCCATTGCCACTGTAACTACCACTGCTACTGCCAATTCAGTCACTCTCAAGACCTGCTCCTTGTTTGCTGAGGCTAGGCTGGACTGGTGGTGCAGTGCTGGCCTGCGTTGCACTCCCACCGTAGCACAACAGACCATTTGACCTTCTAAGTTGCCCCTGGTGTCTGTGGTCCAGAAACTGCCACTGCTGCAAATGATTCAGGTGCCCGAGGTCAGCTCTGGGTTTGCTAGGGACCTGTCTGTGCTGGCACGGCCTGGTGCAACAGATCTTTCCTGACGACCTTCATATTATCTTGGGATGGAAATTTGTTTCAATCAGTTTTTTATGGGTTCTGCTGCTCCAGAATTTGTTTAGAGTCATTTTTTAAAGGTATTTGAAGAGTTTTGGAGGAGAGCCCAGGCAAGTCCCTGCCTTTACTCCACCATCTTGGCTCCACCCCCATTGCTTAGTTTTTTTTTTTGTTTGTTTATTTTAAAAGGATACTATTTATTTAATCTGTTGCTTTTAAATCACCATTCCCCTGCTCAGATGCCCAAAACCCCTCACTGTCCCAGGATTAAAAGTTCCTGTGGCTAGGGTCGAGGTAGCCTTCCAATCCAGCTAATCTCAGGGTTTGCTCTTTGTTGTTTCAGGGGACCTAGGACCTAGCCTAGAGGTGTTTATTCTTCACAGGGAACAAATCTTGTCCTGGTACTTTTCTTCAGAACTTCTCTAGTTGTCCCAGGAGGACCCCATTCTGTCCCTTCTCTTCTTTATTTTTATGACTATTTTTGCCCTGAAGTACTCTCTTTTATGGGGGAAAATCTTGAGAGCTTGGAATTTTCTGACCTACTCCACCATCTTCTCAGAATCCTCTCCCAGAATGCTTTTAAATGCATGAAATATAATACATAGGGTTGCAAAAAAAACCCTAAATATGTTGAAATATAGAAAAAAAAAGAATTTTTTTTAAAAAGTTCATGGATCCTAGGTTAAGAATCCCCCACTCCACCACAATGCCCTTATTTTTTATCATTTCTTCACTGCTTATCCAAGTTCTTCTGATCCTTCAAAGCCTAGATTAGGTTTTATCTACCTCCTGCAGAAAGTCTCTTTTGAAGTGGTTTCACTCAAGTCTTTATATTGAAGTCCTATAGAATTGTGATCTGTACTACTCATTTGATACTTAAATTGAACTTGTATTACTTTGCTGTTAGATTTGTGTATATAATCATGTCCTAACTAGATTTTAAATTCTAAGAGTCATCTCATACATCTTTCAGATATCCCATTGTGCCATTGATCTATTATGAGGACATAGCTGATTCTGAATAACAATTGTTGACTGATGGAAAGAATAATGGTATTTATTGTTGACCTCAAGGCTCTATTTGTTATGAAAATACCCACTTTTAGATACATGACACTGCCATATTCAGTTATTTCAAGAGGAGGAGTGGAAGTTCCCAAACAAATTAATTTTAATTTTCTTTTGAAAAAAAATCATATGGTACATTTAGGAGGAAGTAGAGAAAGAACATTGTAAAATTAAATCAACAACAATAGAGTGTCACAGTTTAGAATAAGTTGAATCTTGCTGCCTTAAGGAATTTACATTCTAATAAGGGGACATCAAAAAGTTAAACATGTAGATTTCCATTGTAGTAAAATAACAGAAAAGAGGGAATCTGGGAGAAAGATATTCCTAACATTATGTTGGGAGGTGACAGAATAGAGTGGGGAACATGTGGCCTTCTAAGTCCTTAGGTGAGGCCTTTTGACTGAGTGCAAGTTTTACAGAACAAATCCTTTTACAAAGGGGATTTGTTCTGTGAAGTTTGGATTCAGTCTGAGAGCCACATCTGAGAACCTGGACTGGGTTAGTCACAGGTTCCCCAGCCCTGGGTTAGGCTAATTAGGGAAAGTTGCTTGGGGAGAAGCAGCCCAGCTTAGTTGATAGAGATCTAGTTTTGGAATGGAAAAGACATGAATACAAGTCTCACTTCTCACACACACTTACTATGTGATCCACACCAAAGTCACTTGACTTCTTGGCACTCTAGGCCATTCTCTAAGACAAAAAGTTTCAGAGATGGTTCTGACCTGCATTTGTGGGGGTTAGTTTCCTCAAGTGGGAGTTTTCTATGTCAATGAAATCCTAGGTTCATTCTCTATTTGAAGAAAGGGAGTGATGCAGTAAGGGAAAAAGGGGGGGAAAAGTTTGGTTTACCACATTGGGAACATTTTTGCATATACTAGAGGGCAAGAAAGAGAGGACTGGGTGCAGAGAGCTGCAAGAAAGTTGATTTGACAATAGCAGAGGGCTTGGATTATAGGATATTTGTAGAGTACAATGGATGGAGATGTGTAAAAGCAACATACTTTGACTTGGATAGTGAAATGGTTGAGGCTGCAATGTGGAATACATAATATTCCTGGTCTTAGAGTAAGAAAGACCTGAGTTTTAATTGCATTTCAGGATGTTATTATCTGTGTGACCCTGGGTAAGTCACTTAATTGCTCTCAGCCTCAGTTTCCTCATCTGTAAAATGAGTAGGCTCTACCTCATGGGGGTAGAGGGTGAGGAACAAATGAGTTAATATATGTAAAATGCTTTGGAAACCCTTCAGCACTATACAAAGTTAACCTTTATTATTGTTGTTGAAGGAGTCAGGGACAGCTCATTTAATTATCTGAAAAATGTCTTAGAATAGTTAGAGGCTATAGGATGGAAAGACAGAAGGGTGACTACAGAAGCCCAGCTATGAATTAGTTAGGCCTAGAAAAGGGATTTAGTAGAGTGGTTAGGACAAAATAGGTAGATGATTCCAATAATTCTGTAGAAAAATAAATGCAATTTGATGTACTGAAGGGAAAGAGGTGAAAAAAGTCATCCCAATGTTTTGAAAGCAAGACAGAAATTCTGTCCATTATGACAGAGGAATTTAGAGGACTTAAAAGAATGCAAAACATTCTATATGAGCCATAATGAGCTTGAGGTGAAAACAAATTAGAAAGTCTTAAAGATATTACGAAATTTGTAGTTTTGGACTCATTTTCTACTAAACATTAATAGTGTGACTCCCTTGGACAATCTACATATGTTTATCTCTAGTTTTTGAGCCTTTGCCTACGCTGTTCCCATGCCTAGAATGTATCCCTTCTTATCTCTACCTTTTAGTATCCCTAGTTTCTTTCAAAGTTTCAGTTCAAATACCAACACCATCTCCTATACAAAGCTTTTCTTGATCTCCGTTCCACAGCTGTGTGTCCTCTATCTTGAAGCATCTTATATTTTTCTTACATAGACTTAATTTAATATAATTGGATGTGTATATATCCTTGATGGTATGCCCTCTTTCACATTACCTGAACATAGGTGATTCATAAATGTTTATTAATTAATCTATACATCTTTCATATCTTGGACCTGTCCCTCATTCTCCACCCATATTTGCTACCTTCCCAGTTAAGGCTCTTAATCACTTTCTGTGTGACTGCTGCAGTAGCCTTCTACCTTGTCTCCAGTTCTTTCCTTTCTTCCTTTCTTCACACTGCTGCCAAAACAATCTTCCTAATATACATATTAGGACATGTCACTCCCCTGCTCAAAAAACTGTCAGTGGTTTCCTGTTTGCCTCTTGGATAAAATACAAATTTCTTCGGCTGATATTTAAATTTCTCCATACTCTGGTTTCAATCTTCCTTTCTAGCTTTATTTCACATTAATCATCTTCATTGTTATTTGAAGAGGACCAATGACATCAGGAGGGTGTAATGGTAATGGAATTTAAAGATCCCCCTGTATTGGCTTGGTTTTTTGGGTTGAATGTGGAAACCCAGAGCTTGTGAATCCCACTTGTGGGATGGACTTGTTGACGTTAAAGAGAGAGCGCTGAACTGGGAGGAGCTGGTGCTGTGGATTTAGAGAGATGCAGGAGCAGAGAGAAGGCCCAACCAGAGGAGGCCAAAAAAATTTTGGGGGAGCAGTATCATGGAGGCAGAGAGAGAGAGAGGAGAATTGCCAGCAGCCAGAGTTGCTGAGAGAGAGAGACTGCTGAAGGCCAGTTGGAGGTGCCTAGGACTTTTGAGAACTGCCGCCTGGAGCTGCCCAGGACTGAGGAGGCATGGCTGTGATGCCAGTATTTTGTCTGTCTGTTTTAATGTTGTTTTGCCAGATTCCTCTGCTGGTGAAGGACAGTGCTGTTGTTGCAGAGGTCCTGGAACCTTGCTGTTAGTTCAGAAGTCCTGAATCTTGTATGAGTACAGAAATCCTGGAAGAGGATCTTGCTGATGTTTTCAGGGGTTCTGGGACTGTTCTGCAGGCAGAGAGAGGATTGATGAGGACACTGGCAATGTATATTGGGGCTTTATTAAGTGTTGTCTCCCCAGGAACAGAGATTGCTGAGAATTTGCCTCCTGTCAAGATGAAGAAAAGACCTCTCATTGGGTATTAGATGCTGTGATGATATCTTAACCTTGTTGTCGTTTAAGGGTAGATGACTTATTGTGTTCTCCACTGCCTCTTTTGAGAAAAGTGCTTGGCATTAATGAATGGTATTATAATTCAGTTGTGATCCAGGGTTGGGAAACTTTTGACTCTTTGTGCTCTGTGACTGACCAAATGAATGTACTTTACTTTGTTTATGATTAGAAACTAATCTCCATTTGAAAAGAGAATTTGTTGACTGACTAAATGAATGTACTGCCCAGGGGTGGGCTACTTTGAACTTGCTAAATAGAGTTACACTATATTTTGATTTTCTCTGTTTTGTGAAATGTTTTTTCCTTAATTTGTCACTGAATAAAATAGAGTTATTATGCTGGTATTCTGAACCTTGGAAGTTGCCTTTGCTTGGCATTACAGAGGATGATGTCTTGACTTGTCTGTGAATTGGATTTAAATGAGACAGAGTTGCACAAAATCATCAACCTCACTCTCTTTTCCATAACATAGAAGTCCAGTGGGAAGATAAAAGTCAAGATGACTGGTAATGAACTATATGGCTCAGCCAAACTGGACAAATCTAAACTTGTTGGCTTCTACTTCTATTTATCCATCTATACTTTTATCTAGGCCCAGAAGAACTTCCTTTCTCATCTCCATCTGTTTGAATATATTTTTCCCCTTCAAGGCTCAGTTCCTTCATTAAGCTTTCTTCAATTCCCTCCCTCCAAAATATTCTCTCATCTCAAATTTTAAAATTTTGAAATTTCAAATTTGAAAACATCTTTGTGCCCTAAGTATCCCTCCCTTCTTCCTGACTAAACTCCAGGTTCAGTGAGGGTAGGGTTTATATTCTTTTTCATCTTTGTCTTTCAAAGGCCTGTCTATGATGCCTTACATATTAGAGGTGCTTAATTAATGTTTATTGAATTAAATTTGATGCATCACCACAACATTGATTCTTTTGGGATCAGAAATCCTTCAATAATTTGTACTTTAAACAGACTTGAAAGGTATGATGTTTATGTTGAGTATTGTAGGGAGGGAGTATTCATCTACCAGGAAGCAGTGGCTAATGCTACTTTAAACAACCGCAAACTTGGCTTTTCAAGCACAAACCCAAAAGGTGCTATATTGGATTCAGATGCAAAGGCTCTCCTGAGCTACATTGCAACCAACTGGAATATACAGAAAAGAATGCAGAATACCATACCTGAATACTAGGCTGCTAATTCAAATGAAAGTTGCATTAACCTTTGTACTGTTGGGTAACACAAAGATACAGCGCAAGAGGTTTGTAGCTACACCAAACCATAAGATTGTTTATCTATGAAAGCTGTTGAACTATTTATTTGATCCACATCATGTATTTTGGAAGCACTGAATAAAAAGCATAATAGACCCTAGGGTGTGTATGTATTCGAAAGAAAGGGACAGACTTGCATTCAAATGAATGGATTTTGTTTAATGTATGTTTTAGAATCAGACTTGAAAAGTACTCTATGAAATTTCAATTTTATTTTGCTGGGTCATTTTCACTTAGAACTTAGTAAAAGCTAAACTGCCTAATGAATATTTAGTATACCTTAGACAGTTCTGCTTTTGGAAACCTGCATAAAATTGAAACATCAAAACAAGAAAAATATTATTTTTCAAATTCTCTTTGGTCTTTTTCCTTTGTGCCTCCCAAATAAAGACAGCCTAATAGCTGGAAGTACTGGTATGAAATGAAGAGGGTAATGACTAGAAAAAGATAGGTTATCACGCTGTAATCAATTGTGAGCGCCAATGTAATCATACCCCATAAGAGCTAAGCGCCATCTCTCCCTTTGCCCTTTCCTTGTAATAATGCACACAGAGATTTTTAAGTAATATAAGCCTGAAATAAAAACTGCTAAGTTCAATTATCTCAGCAATGAAGCATTAGAAAGGAAAAATAGATGTTTTTGAATAAGTGATAAGTGAAAATATGACAACAGAATGATATTACAGTGGCAAAATTAATTTACCTCCAATGTGAGGGTAACTTTTTCAACACCAATTGTTAGTGATTTTTTTTTGGTTCAGTTTAGTGAATTATACATTTTTACTGAAGCTGTCTAGTAAATTAAGAAAAATGACAGTCGTAATTTTTACAGTTTCTGAGAAGTTATAGATTTCCTATCATTTAAACCATTCCTTCCATGTTTCTTTATTATAAATTTACTGTTTAATGTCTGTAAAAATATTTGCTAGTTTAAATCTGATGAAATTCTAATTTGACTTGCTAAGAAAATTAATTCCAAAACAATAATAAACTACATTTGCATAGCACTTTAGGGTTTGCAAAATATTTTACATACATTCTAGTCTTTCATCAATCTTAGGAAAATAGGTAATGTAGATATTAACATTCCCATTTTGTTGATGAGGATACTGAGACTCAGAGTTGTTAAGGGACTTGACCATAGTCACCCACAGAGAGTAAGCTTCATAAACATTTGAGACCAGGTCATCTGGACTCCAAACCTATCAGTCTATCCATTATCCTAGTCTCCTTCTCAGTGTGTGTGTATGTGTGTGTATGTGTGTGTGTGTGTGTGTGTGTGTGTGTGTGTGTTTCTAGAATATGAGGTAACCAAACTAGGACCAAAGGAATAATTTTCCAAGTAGCAGAATTTATATCAATCAGGTTTCTGCACAATACCTGTTGCTCATTAAGTGGAAGAATGACGTGAATTGTGGTAAATTGAAGATAGTTGTAATGGTAATGGAATTTGGAGATGTTCCTGTATTGGTTATTTCTTGGATTGAATGTTAAAACCCAGAGCTTGTGAATCCCACTTGTGGGATGGACTTGTTGACATGAAGAGAGAGGGCTGAACTGGGAGGAGCTGTGAATTGGGAGAGGGGCCCAAGCTAAGAGAAGGCCAGACAGACTTTTGGAGAGCAGTATCCAGTATCATGGAGCCTGAGTTGCTGAGAGAAAGACTGCTGAGGCCCAGTTGGAGCTGCCCAGGACTTTTGAGAACTGCAACCTGGAGCTTCCAAGAACTGAGGAGGCATGGCTGTGATGTCGGTATTTTGTTTGTCTATTTTGACATTGTTTTGCCAGATTCACCTGCGGTGAAGGACAGTGCTGCTGTTGTAGAGGTCCTGATACCTTGCTGTTGGTTCATAAGCCCTGAAGGAGGATTTCCTTATGGTACATTTACAGAAATCCTGGAAGAGGGCCTTGCTGATGTTTTCAGGGGTTCTGGGGCTGTTCTACAAGCAGAGTGACTTGATGAGGACACTAGCTATGGCTTTGTTGAGCCTTGTCTTCCCAGGAACTGAGATTGCTGAGGGCTTGCCTCAAGTGAAGAAGAAAGAAGGGCCTTTCCTTGGGTTTTCAATGCTGAAATGATATCTTAACCTTATTGTAACTTGAGGGTGGATGGCCTTTTGTGCTCTCCTGCCCCTTTTGAGAAAGTGCTTGGTGTTAATGGATGGTATTATAATTCGGTAGTGTCCAGGGGTGGGAAACCTTTGGCCTTTTTGTGCTCTGTGATTGACTAAATGAATGTACTTTGTTTATGATTGGAAACTATTCTCCATTTGAGAAGAGATTAAATGGATATACTGCCCAGGAGTGGGCCACTTTGACTACTGATCCAGGGGTGGGATACATGGACCTTGGTACTTTGCAATTGAATTGAGAACTTACTTGCTAAATGAATGAGTCACACTGTATTTTGACTTTCTCTGTTCTGTGAGTGTTTTACTGAATAAATGAGGTTTGCTATTCTGGAAATTCGAACCTTGGAAGTTGCCTTTGCTTGGCATTACAATAGTACAGTTGGGGTAATTTCCATTGTTAGATTTCTTTCCATAGATCTGTAAGGGTGGGGATCCATCCCAGCCCACTTAATCAACAAAGGCACAAGCTTCTCAAATGAACCAATAATTCAATAAAAAAATAAACTAGGTACAAACAAATCCTCAATCACTTTGAAATATTATAGGAACTTTGCATCATTGAGTGAAGTCAGATGATGCCAACAGGAAATAAAATTTGTTGAGAGATTCAGATACTCCTTGGGACTATTCTGTAGTACTTCAGGTAATTTAGGAAATGCATAGTCTGGCAATAGTGTTATAGGCAGTCAGATTCAGCAGAGAGAGACTACTAAAACAAAATTATCTTTGGTAGAGAAGGAACAATTTTGTCTCCTCTCCTCTATTCCCCAATGACCAGGGGATAGATGAACAAGGGAACTTTAGTTCCCTTTGGAACATTGTGAACTGGAGTTCCCATTGGCATCAGTAGCATTGTCTCAGGAGTAGTAATAGCTAATGGTGTCATCTGCACTGAGAGTTGAGAGACACACAAAAGACAAACTAGAAACACTGAAGATTGGCAGGTTCAAGACTCTATGGAGGTGCAAACTTCGGGAGGCAGAGAGAACTCTAAATAGGGCAAAATTTATGAGGACTCTACAAAGAGAAAAAGACACCTCTGATAACCAAGAAGTATAAGTTTATCTTTTAATCACATATAGTCTCTAAGTTTAAACTCATACTTACTAGGATCTTTGTGTGTACACAGGGAAATGATTCATCCCTAGTTTGAAGAGATGTTTCTGTAACAACTGTATTTGCTGTAACTGCTTAATAAATGCCTTTTCTTAAAGCTAATTAATTCCGGCACTCAATGGAGAGCACAGTGGAGGGACCTCTTGAGTGATAGTGCTGAGAAACTCAGCTCTTCAGAGTTACCCTGAAAACTTTAAAGAGAATACTGGTCAGCTGCTTTTTGGGGACACAGCCTATCATTGTGAGTTGGAGCGAGAGAAGTAGCCCAGAGAGGGTGATAAAATCATATTATATAATTTAATGGTAGTGGAGGGGGAAGGAAAAAAAAATTAAATTGAGGAAAGATTATAGTTTAATTTGTAATTTTTTTACAAGGAGAAAAGGGTGTTGTTAAAGGGTAGATCATCCATATCTACTGTGACAGTGATGGGGTGGTCAGAAAGATAGTAAGAAGGAAATTATATAATGCCAAACTCATTACTCAGAAATTTAAAGAGAAACATTGGGGAGAGAGACTTCCAGGGCAGAGCCAAGATGGATAAGAGAAGACACTCAACTGAACTCTCCCAACACTCCTCTCTAAACAACTCTAAAATAATGCCTCAAATTGAATTCTAGAGTAGCAGAGCCAATAAAAAGTCAGAATGAGATGTTCTTTCAGCCCAAGACAATTTAGGAGGTCAGAATAGACATCTGTAACATGGGGGTGGAGACTGGCCAAGAACCTAAGTGGATGAAACATTAGTGGTGGGTCAGAGGTTCCCAAAGTGGGTGATACCACCTCTATGAGGCACTGGAAAGATCCAGGAGTGTGTTAGTTGCCTTGGATGTGATTGGGAGGTGTCAAATAAAAATAAGGGAGCAGTGGAAGCATAAGGAAAGAATAGAAGATAAGAACATTTTGAAAAACTTGTACATGTTTTGTTTGTTGTGTAACAGTTAAAGTCATAGTGATTACATTATTTTCCAAATAAACAAACAAAATGCACACAAAATTATAATTGACCAGTGATCAAGTCTGCCTACATGTCTTAACAAGCAAGTGTTGGCAGGTGAGTGTGTTGTGTATTGTCAAGACGTCCAGCATGCATCGGCAGGTATAAATACATATAATGACTTATTTATAATATGATACTATATGGTTACATGATGCAATATTGTGTCATCAAAATTTCAATTCAGGAAAAATCCAAAAATTTACAATAAATTATTAAATTTAAGATGTATTTTTAAAAAATTATATATTTTTAAATGATGCAAATTTCAAAGATAACATTAAAGGGGTAAAGAAAGAGATTTATAGGGGAGTGCTGAGTAATTTTTTTGAAAAGGGAGTGGTAGGCTAAATAATTTTGGGAACATTTGGATTAGATAATGGTGACAAAAGCAGCAGCAGCTTTGGGAGTTCTCAAGCCAGAGATGTTTAAGGGATCTGGCAAATAGTCAGAAAGAGATTACAGAACTCCTGTGCTAACACTGAATGTAAAACCAGATGCTGTTTGTATAGCAAATCCATTGCCTATGCACACTTCTGGTTCATAGTTGAAGAATAGAGATGAGCACATTCAGTCAAGAGGCAGTGGGAGCCCTGAGGAGCAGTATTGTTTTCGGTCACAAGGATTCAGAGACCTTGAGGAAAAGTAAGCACTTGTGACCCTAAGAGAAGAGAGGTCCTTCCTGGGTAAGGACAAGAGTGCAGACCAGAAGACCAGTGGCCACATCTCTCCCTAAATCACACCACCTTGGAAGCATAGGAAACTTTCAATTCCTCAATAGAATTTTAGGAAATTAGATGTGATAGACCTCTGGAGAAAACTGAATGGGAATAAAAAGGAGTATGGTTTTTTCTCAGATATTAATTACACCTTTGCAAAAACTGAACACATGTTAGGGCATAAAAACCTCACAGGCAAATACAGAAAAGCAGAAATATTAAATGAATCTTTTTTAGATGATAGTGCAATAAAATTCAATAAAGGACTGTGGAAGTATAGATTAAAAATTAATTGGAGAATAAATAATGAAATCCTAAAGAATGAGTGGGTCAAAGAATAAGTCATAGAAACAATCAATAATTTCATAAAAGAGAATTACAAAAATGAGACAACATTACAAAATTTGTGGAATGCAGCCAAAGCAGTACTTACAGCAAAGTGTATATCTCTAAATATGTACATCAATAAAAGAAAGAGCAGAGCTATGACTTGAGCATGTAACTAGAAAAGCTAATAAAAGGACAAATTACAATTCTTAAACATCAAAATAGAAATCATGAAAATCAAAGGAGAGATTAATCTAAGTAAAAGTAAAAAAAAAATTAAACTAATAAAACTAGGAGTTAGTTTTATGGGGTGGGAGGACCCAATATAATACATTAAGCATTGGTTAATTTGATTAAATAAAAAGAAAGAAAACCAAATTACTAGAACCCAAAATGAAAAGGGTGAATACACCATCAAAGAAGAAGAAATCAGAACAATTATTTGGAGTTGTTTTGCCCAGTTATATGTCAGTAAAACTAAGTGAATGGGATGGCTATTTACAAAAATATAAACTGCTCAGATTAAAAGAAGAGAAAATAGAATTCTTAAATAGTTTTATCTTATGAAAAGAAATTAAACAAACCATCTATGAACTCTCTAAGAAAAAAATCCCTAGGACTAGATAGATTTACAAGTGAAATCTACCAACCATTTAAAGAACAATTAATTCCAATACCATATAAACAATTTGAAAAAATAGGTAAAGAAGTAGTCCTACTGCATTCCTTTTATAGCAAAAATATCTAAACTAGGGAGAGCAAAAAGAGAAAAAAACTATAAACCATTTTCCTTAATTAATATTGATGCAAAAATTTTAAGTAAAATACTGGCAAGGAGATTACAGTAATACATCACAAAGATCACCCACTATGACCAGGTGGAATTTATATAAGAAAACTATTTCATAACCAACTATATTAATAATTAAACCAACAAAAATGGTATGATTATATGAATAGAGGAAGAAAAAGTCTTTGATAACATACAATACCCATTCCTATGAAAAGTACTAGAAAGCATAGGAATCAAAAGAATCTTTCTTAAGGTGATAGGTAGTATCTATCTAAAACCAAAAGCAAATATTTTCTATAATACAGATTAACTAGAAACCTTCCCAATACAATTTTGGGTGAAGCAAGGATGTCCATTATCACCACTATTATTTGATATACTAGCAATGCTATCTGTAGTAATAAGATAAGAAAAAGAAATTAAAGGAATAAAAATAGGCAAAGAGGAAACAAAAGTATACTCTTTGCAGATGGTATGATGGTATAGAGAAAACCAGAGAATCAACAAGAAAACTAGTTGAAACAATTAACTACTTTAGCAAAGTTGCAAGATATAAAATAAACCCACATAAATGATCAGCATTTCTGTGTACTACCAATGAAAACTGGCAGTAACAGAGTGAAAGAGAAATTCCATTTAAAATAACTGCAGACAGTTTTAATACTTGGGAATTTACCTGCTATGATAAACCCAGGGACTATATGAACACAAGTCCAAAAAACTTTTTACACAAATATAGTCAGTTCTAAACAATTAGAGACATTTTAATTGCTCACGAGTTGGCCAAGCCAATATAATGAAAATGACAATTCTACCCAAGTTAATTTACTTATTCAATGCCATACCAATTAAACTACCAAAGAATTATTTCATAGGGCCAGGTAAAAAAAAAAAATGAAAAAATTCATCTGGATGAACAAAAGGTTAAGAATATTAAGGGAATCAGTGAAAAAAAATGTAAAGGAAGGTGGCCTAGCAAGCTATCAAACTGTATTACAAAGCACTAATCATTAAAAAACAATCTGGTACTAGCTAAGAAACAGAACTGTAAATCAATAGAATAGATTAGGTACACAATACACAATAGTAAATAATTATACAATCTGGTATTTGATATACCCAAAGATCTAAACTTTTGGAGTAAAGACTCACCATTTGACAAAAAATGCTGGGAAAAGTGTAAAACAGTTTGGCAGAAACTAGGCAGAGAAAACCATTTTATGTTGTATGCCAAGACGAGGTCAAAATAGACAAATGATTTAGAAATAAAAGGTGATATCAGATGTAAATGAAGAGAGCATGGAAACATGTATTTAATGATCAAACAAGAGACAGAGAAGATCACTAGAATTAAAATGGATAATTTTGATTACATGAAATTAAAAAGCTTTTGCACAAACAAAACAAATAGGAATGAAAACAGGAAATGGGAAAAATTTTCAGCAAGTTTCTCTTATAAAGGCCTCATTTCTGGGATGGAGTAAAAGCAGAGGCTTGCTTAAGCTGTCCCCCAAACCTCTCCAAATACTTGTAAAAATGATTCTAAATAAATTCTAGAATAGCAGAACCCACAAAATGACAGAGTCAAACAAATTTCCAGCCCAAGATAACCTGGAAAGTCAATAGGAAAGGTCTATTGCACCAGTTTGAGAGAAGGGAGAAGTGCAACATACGCTGCACTGGCATAGATGTTCTAAGTAGGCCTCAGGGGACTGAATTACTGGCAGTTGTTGCAGTTTCTGGACTTCTTGACCCCAAAACTCCAAAGGCAACTTAGAAGGTCAGTAGGAAAAGTCTGTTGGATATGTATGAGAGAAGAGCTTTGTCCAGGGTGGCCATGGTGAAGTGGCAGTGGTAGTGACTGCTTCCAGAGGTCTTGGCCCACACATGGTGGGGGGAATTGAGTAGCTGATCAGAGGGCAATTGTAGGAATCTTTTTGCTGATCCTAAGGTGGGATTCTCTTGCTTTGCTGTGCTTTGCTGTGGGTCTCAGTCCTAGGTGGCAGTCCTGGGGTGAGGAGGAGGGCTGGTGTGGTCAAACTTGTGGTGCAGTAAAGAGCGAATCCTCCTCACAGCTCCAAGGCAGAAAAGAATGCTTGTGGTCTCTCACAGACCAGAGCATAGGCCAGGAAAGACGTAAACACCTCTCCTTTGATCATACCACTGTGGAAGAACTAAAAATTTATAGGCCACTAGAAGTATCTCTGAAAATAGCTGCACAAAACCCCTAAGCTTGGGACAGTACACCCACTGGAAGCAGAGTCCTATCTTACCAAAGAGTTAGAAAGTCAAGTGTTTGGCTGGGAAAAAGCATAAAAATACTCAGACAATAGAATCTTACTTTGGTGAGAAAGAAGGTCAAAGCATACAACCAGAAGAAGACAACAGAGTCAAAGCTCTGACATCAAAAGCCTCCAAGAAAAATATGAATTTGTCTTAGGCCATTGAAGATCTCAAAAAGGATTTTGAAAATCAAGTAAGGAAAGTAGAGGAAAAATTGGGAAGAGAAATATAAGTAAGGGAAGTAGAGGAAAAATTGGGAAGAAAAATGAGAGTGATGCAAGAAAATAATGAAAAATGAGTCAACAGCTTGCTAAAGAAGACCCCCAAAATGCTGAAGAAAATAACTCCTCAAAAAATAGACCAACCCAAATGGCAAAAGAAGTCCAAAAAGTCAATGAGGAGAAGAATGACTTATAAAGCAGATTTGGCCAAATGAAAAAGGAGGTCCAACAGCTCACTGAAGAAAATAATTCCTTAAAAATTAGATGGAGGAAATGGAAGCTAATGACTTTATGAGAAATCAAGAAATTATGAAACAAAACCTAAAGAATGAAAAAATAGAACACTGTGTCAAATATCTCATTGGAAAAACCACTGTCCTGGAAAATAGATCCAGGAGAGATAATTTAAAAATTATTAGACTCTCTGAAAACCATGATCAGAAAAAGATATCATCTTTCAAGAAATTATCAAGGAAAACTGCCTTGACATTCTAGAATCAGACAGCAAAATAGAAATTGAAAAAATCCACCATTGCCTCCTAGAAGAAAGCCTCAAAGGAAAACTCCTAAGAATATTGTAGCCAAATTAAAGAGTAACCAGGTAGCAAAGAATAAAAGAAATAACTTCATGATAGAGAGAACAAGCTATAAGAAATCACTGAAACAGCAGAAATGCCTGGGGATGGCAATGACTAGACATCTTAATTGTTCCACTGTGAGTATTTAAAAATAATTTAAAGCAAAATTATTTTCCTCATACTTAACAGTTTGGGTACTCTCTTCAATGGCACAGACCCCTCATCCCATGTAATCAATATCCGGATCCTCCCAGAGGGGTAAAAAAAAAAAGGGAAAAAAGACCTATTTGTACACAGGTATTTATAGTAGCTCTTTTTGGTAGTGACAAAGAATTGGAAATCAAGGGGATGCCATCAGTTGCGGAATGATTGAACAAGTAATGGCATAGGATTGTGATGAAACACTGTTGTCTGTAAAACATGACAAGAAGAATAGTTTCAGAAACACCCAGGAAGACTTATATGAATTCATACAAAGTGAAGTAAGCAAAACCAGCAGAACATTGTACATAGTAATAGCAATATTATAAGGATAATCAACTGTGAAAGACTTAGTAACTCTGATCAATTTCAAAGGATACATAATGAAAAATGCTACATATCTCCAGAGAGAAAACTAATGGACTCTGAATGCAGATTGAAGTATATATTTTTACTTTTTTTTTTTTTTTGGTCTGAGTTTACCTTTGCAACATGGCTAATATGGAAATACATTTTGGGTGGCTTCACACATATAATTGATATCAAATTGCTGGTCTTCTCAAGGAGGGTTGAGGTATAGAAGGTAAGAAAAGAGAGAATTTGGAACTCAAAATGTTAAAAAAAATGAATGTTGAAAAATTTTACATGTAATTGGGAAATATTTGATAAAATAAATAAAAATGTGCCAAGATTCTTTAAAAAAAAAAATCTTTAAAAGATAAAAAAAATAACAACAGAAGGAGTGAAGCAGTGCCATTAATTTCCCTACATCCAAATTCCTATTCATTGTAACAAAAATATATTACTTTGGGGATGGGAGGAAGACTGGAGGTGGGGGCACCTATAGGGTTTATGGTCTAGAGAAAATCATATTACTGTGCTTCAAATATTTCACTCTACCTGTCCACACCTCAACATTTTTTAAATTCTTGGGGAGGGTTAGGAAGGAAGGATCAGTTTAAGATATAGAACTAGAACCAAGGACAAAGATATATCTTCCTGAGTACAAATCTGACCTCAGATTCTTGCTAGCTGTGTGACCCTGAGCAAATCACTTAACCCTGTTTTTCTCAGTTTCCTTATTTGTAAAATGATCTGGAGAAGAAATGGCAAACCACTCTGGTATCTTTGTCAAGTAAATCCTCGAGGGGATAACAGAGTCAGAACACATCGAAATGACTGAACAATAACAAACAATAACCTTTCCTATGGCCTCTGTCTATCACTGAGGCAAAGAGCTCTTTAACTACTGTTCATTCATTTGTAAACAATGAATTCATTTCTTATTTTATTAAAAAAAATCCATTAATAGACTCCTACATACAAAGGATTGATAATTGAGTTGTTGAAAAATTGTGAATGAATTGGATTTCTGTAAATTGGATTGTTCTAATGACTCTGGAAAAGCTCACAATTCCATTCCATTAAAACAAATCATTATTGAGTCCCTAAAATCTAGTTCTAATAAACCTAGCATAAGGCTAATGGCAAAATATCTTCAAGAATTCAATTCAATTCAGCAAGCATTTATTGAGCTCCTACTTTATACCAGGTACTATGCTAGTTTCTGGGATTACAAAGGCAAAAATGAAAATTGAAAGCTTTTGACTAATAAAATTACAGGGCAAAAGGGATTACAAGATTGTAGAGCTGGAAAGAATCGTAGTATATCACTGAGGGAGAGAGACTGATCTTACAGTAAGAGTGAAGGAAGGACAACCTCACTGCACATTAGTAACTATGAAACATGAAAAAGACCCAGATGAAGCCCTCACTAGTTTGGGCAGATAATCTATGGAAGATCTATGAGAGATCTTGTCCAAGGGTCCACAGATTATACTACTCTAGAAGATACGGAGAGAATAGTCACATCAATGATAGCTTAAATCCATTGAAGTGGCCTTAAATCCTCATTTAGGGATAATATTTTATGATTGCATCAAGCTTCTGAATATTATGGAACCTCCTAAATGTGATTCAAAATCACTCAAAATTATTCTGCCTATTACAAAGAAAAAAAAAACAAGTGGATGAAGACATCTTAAATTCACTACATCCATAATGGAACTCATCATCTTTCCCCCTCAATTCCCTACCCCCTCCTAATTTCCCTATTGTTGTAGAAGACAACACCACCCTCCTGGTCCCTCAGGCTCATAATCTAGGAGTCATCCTGGACTCCCTTATCCTTTCTCTCACTTCTCCTTTCATATCCAAGATGTTGCCAAGGTCTGTGAAATTCACCTTTGCAAACAACTCTCCTATACCCCGCTTTCTCTCCTCTGACCCTACCACCACTCCAGTGCAGGCCCTCATCAACACACACCTGAACTATTGTAATAACCTGGTGGTAGGTCAGCCAGACTTGTATTTCATCCCATTCCAATTCATCCTCCATTAAAGTAACTTTCCTAAAATGCAGGTCTGATCATCTCACACCTTCAATAAACTCTAGTGGCTTCTTATTGCATCCAGGATCACATACGAAATGTTGTTTGGCTTTCAAAGTCCTTCATAAATTATCCTCCTTCTATCTTTTCAATCTTATTACATCTTCCTTGATAGTCCTCTTCAATCCAAGAAAATACACTCTGTCTCTTAGCTCTGGACATTATCTCTGGCTGCCCTCCATACCTGGAATTCTCTCCCTCCTTGGCTCCTACTACTGACCCTGGTTTCAAGTCTCTACTAAAATCCAACCTTCAACAGGAAGTCTTCCATACCTTTCTTAATTCCAGTGACTTCCCTCTGTTATTTTCTATTTATCCAGTATATAGCTTGCTTTGTATGTTTGTGTGTGAAGTTACATTAGATTGTAAATTCCTTGAAGGCAGAGATTATCTTTGGCCTCTTTTTGTATCCTTAGCTCTTAGTACAATTCTGGCACATAGTAGGTACTTAATAACTATTGATTGATTGAAAAAGAATGCTTATAATCTATATTATGATATGCAATTGGATGTACAACCCATGAAACTGCTCCATCCGTATGTGTATATGTGTGTTTACAAATATACAAATGCATTTACATTATATACATGGATCTATCTAATCTTCCTATCTATATTCTTGAATAGGTATTAGTAGTGATCGCCAGTAAACTGGTCACCTGGAACTGAAGGAGAGAAGAAAAGGAGCTGCAATGCCTTTGGGAAATTGTAGAATACTTTCAGGGACTTTCTTTTAATGGCTTCTCCCTGAAACAAAGGCCTGTCTTTTCAATATCAATATTTTTCTGGTGATGGTGTTTGGATGAAAGTTATGGAACAACATCATCTTCGAAAGAATAGAAGTTTATAGTCACCCAAAGGCAATGAAGAGATATATGGAGGGTATCAGCAAGCTGCCATATATTAAAAATGAGGAGTCACAAAGGAGCAGTGACATAAAGGATACCATCAGAGAAATGTAGAACCACCTAAGGAGGTGAGCCACTCATGTGGTGAGTGAAGGTTTATATGATAAGCAGATGGGAGGTCCCCAGAAAGTTGGGTGGAAACCCTATATAAGATTTCTGGGAGGATCCGGATATTGATTACATGGGATGAGGGGTCTGTGCCATTGAAGAGAGTACCCAAACTGATGAAATCTCAACCACTTAAGTACTATGCACACTGTTAAGTACGAGGAAAATAATTTTGCTTTAAAATGTGTGGGACTCACAGTGGAACAATTAAGATGTCTAGTCATTGCCATCCCCAGGCATTTCTGCTGTTTCAGTGATTTCTTATAGCTTGTTCTCTCTATCATGAAGTTATTTCTTTTATTCTTTGCTACCTGGTTACTCTCATGAGCTTACAAGTATTTCTGAGTATCTCTTCAACTAGAAAGATAAGTTTGACCATTGCTGTAAATCCTCAATTCTGCATGAATTTTCTCCTAGAGTCCTTCATTCTGGCCTTTAAAGATTTATTTTATTTTATTTTTATTCTGGTGACTACTAGACTATATCAAGATACTAACTGTGACAATATTTTAATTAGCTAATTATTCTTCACTTTTAAAAAGTTGACTAGCTGGACATGTGCCTTTTGTCTAAATATTAGACATTATTCAGTCTTTAGTTGGAGCACTTAGATGTCCCCATTGTATTTGCTTGAGAAAATTCACATTTGCTAATGCAAATAATTTAGCATGATATTACCCAATTTACTTTATGAGAGACTAGCCAAACACATCTTTGCAAATGTCAAATTATCCTCTACTTTTTGGATATTTATCTCTTTATTCCCTGTCTCCCCTCTTTCCCACTTCCCCCAAACACTTGGAGAGAGAGAGAAGGGAGGGAGAGGGACAGAAACAGAGATAGAGAGAGAGAGACAGACAGAGAAAGACAGAGAGACAGAAAGAGAGATAGAGACAGAAAAAGAGAGACAGAGAGAAAGAGAGAGAGGCAGAGAGGATAAGCTCTGGTGCACAAATGTTGACTGAGGCAATCTGTACTCAGAGGTTTCAGGTGTTTTTGTTTTTTTTGTTTTTAATGATGCAGGTGCAAAAACAAAGACGCCAACGTAACCCAAAGAACCATGTTAATGTCAGCTCATTTGAAAAGAGGAGATTTAAGTTGTGTGATGTTTATTCATACTTGGTTCACAGTCTATATTAGTAACCTAGGGTATTACTATTTATACAAAATCTATCCCTCAATTTTGGCCTTTTTGAATCATGTAAAATGAAAGTTATTTCACAAGTGGTGTTGTCTGTTATAATCTAGAAAACAATGTACTCTTTAACTGAAAGGTTATTCATTGCTAAGTTTCCCTTAGTTACTCTTGGGGCAAGAAAGGGAAGGATTCAGTTTTTGTCACCTTTGAAGGTGAATTGAAATGCAAATAGCTATCATAAAATAGAGTTTAACATTTCCCAAATCAAAAAATCCAGAATTATTTTGACATGATTTTTAAAATAACTTAAACAAATGATCAAATAAACAAAATATTGTACAAAATTCTTGCTATCTAGTATCTCTTTAAGCCACTGCCAAAATGATCATGAAAAATAAAATATTTAAAGTCATGTATCTGTGATTTAAGATTTTCTAACTTCTTTGCAGAGGTACTAGGTTTCTTCCATATTTTTACAATTTCAACTAATTCCAATTATTTTAAATGCACAAACACAAACACACATACACACATAGTCCCAGACCTTCAAATATGTATACATATATAAAACACAAAGTGTGTGTTTGTATATGTATAAACAAAGACATACATGTATTATACATGTATAGACCTATTTTGTATACTCATGTAGTTTTAAATTTTTTATTCTGAATTTCAACATCAAAAAGACAATGAACATTTCCAAATATGCAGCAAAACACATGTATACAAAGATTGTATATGTAACCATGAACCTTTATACTGTCTGACTTTTTAAATGATATATAATGAATTCCATATGCTACTCTCAAAACTGTCCTGCTTACTTTTGCTTCTCTGAACTTTCTTCTCTTTTCTCCTATGCATTTAAAAAAAAAAATTCTTTGTTTTGGCATTCCTTTGCTAACTCCACCTGTCACCTGCAAATCCCATCCCCTCCCCCTCATATAAAAATTGAGAGAAAAAAATTCTTATATGACAGGACTGCAATCTGCTCAAGTTAACACCTCTCTTCCTCCTCTTACCATATATAAGTTAGGCTAGTTTTCCTAAAGATAACAAAACTGTTCCTGGTATTTGAATGGCTCAAGGAGCCAGGGCTCAAGCTACACTTCCCTTCAGGCAACTTCCTGGTAAATTCTGATTATACTGACATGGTTTCCTGGTCATCTAAGGACGTAACAAGGCTAATCCACATGAAAATGGTACTCCTCAGACTTGGCAGATATCCTAAGGTCATATGAGTCAACACATCCTGACATTCTGACTAGATATTTTTCCATATGGAGACAACTAGGACCATGTCTATCCAAGCTAAATGCTAACAGGGGTGGGGAACCTGTGGCCTTGAGGCCACATGTGGCTCTCTAAGTCCTCAAGTGAGACCTTTTGACTGAACTTCACAGAACAAAACTCTGTAATAAAAGGATTTGTTCTATAAAACTTGGAGTCAAAAGGTTTCATTCAAAGACATAGAAGGTCACAGGTTCTACACCCTGGTCAGTAGCTAGAGTGTCTTTGCTAAAAATCTTCTCTATGTCTTGACTAAGTAAATTTCCTTTGTTAAATGTTGAATGACCTCATTTAATCTCCACATTGCATCTGAATTAACATGTTCCTGGTCTGAGTCAGGCCTGTTCCTAACAAATTGTAAGATATGAACTTAGTCAAGTCAAACAAATCTATACAAAAGTTATGTCCAAGGGGCAACTAGGTGGCATAGGGAATGGAGCACCAACCCTGGAGTCAGGAAGACCTGAGTTCAAATTTGGCCTCAGACACTTAACACTTACTAGCTGTGTGACTTTGGGCAAGTCACTTAACCCCAATTGCTTTGCCTTCTGCCCTCCAAAAAAAAGAAATAAGAAGTTATGTCCAAAAATGTGTGTTTCTTTCTTCATCTTCAATCCATTATTCTTCTATTAGGAGATGGTAACATGCTTCATCATTGGTCATCTGGAGACATGGTTGATGAGAGCACTGATCAGAGGTCTTTGATATTTCAAAGTTGTTTCTTTTTATGATGTTATTGTCCTTGTATAAATTGTTCTCCTGTTTCTACTCACTTCACTCTGTATCAGTTCATAATATACAAGGTTCTTGAAAATCTTCACTTTTGTCATTTTTGTAATGGTGCAATAATATTCCATTATATTCATATATCACAATTTGTTTGGTCCTCCCCAATTGATGGTGACTACATTAAGTTCTAGAATTCTAGTTGATTCTTTTTTGGTTTTAATCCCCCTTTTTTTTTTTTCAGAATCAAGGAGTTTGTTTTGCTTGTAACTTTTTTCTTCCCTGGTATTATCTTTATTATCAGATTATCAGAAATACCTGATGTATTTCTTATTTTATTGCTTTGCTTTATTGTACTTCACAGATATTGCTTTTTTTTTTAAATTAAAGGTTTGTGGCAACCCTGCATCAAGCAAGTCTTGAGTTTACTTTTTCCAACAGAATGTGCTCACATCAGGTCTCTGTGACACATTTTGGTAATTCTCACAATATTTCTAACTTTTTAAACTTATTATTATATGTGTTATGATGACCTATGATCAATGATCTTTGATGTTACTATTGTAATTAGTTTGGGATACCACTAACCTAACACATAGGAGATGACAAACTTCATCAAGAAATGTTTGAGTTCTTACTACTCCATCAACAGGTTGTTCCTATCCCTCTCCCTCTTTTCAGGCTTTCCTATTCCCTAAGGCACAACAATATTAAAACTAGGCCAATTAATAACCCTACACTGGCCTCTAAGAGTTCAAGTGAAAGGAAGATTTAATAGATGTGGCAAACTTCATTGTTGTCTTCTTTTAAGAAATTGCCACAGCCTTTAGCAATCACCACCCCCATTAGTCAGCAGCCATCAATTTCTAGGCAAGACCCTCCACAAACAAAAAGATTATGACTGACTAAAGGATCCAGTGATGGTTAGCATTTTTTAGCATGAAATATTTTTAAGTTAGAGTATCATTAACACAAGCAAGGTAGAATTTTTCTTGTTTTTCTTCTTGTTGTTGGAGTTCAGTTTCCTAGACTCAGGCTAAATTGTAATCATCTGAAGGATTAATCTCCTTTGAATCCTGATAATTCACAGCTGTGCTGAGCCATATAGGTTTCATGCCTTCTGGCTCTGAGCAAATCAGGGGCCTAGTCTTTGTTATGTATTCTGGGAGGTTGGCATTTTGCTTTAGGGGTTCACTCATAGGAAGGATCTTTTGATTTCCTGGTCAAGACTTTGAGTAGCCACATGTTCAGAGGCCCCTGGCTGCTTAGATGTCTGTGCTCCCTTGATCTAGTTCAGACAGCTGGAACCCTGTCTGTTGGTCTTTGTGCTAATTTCTTTACTTGTATTTTCTATATTCACTTCTTTCTCTGTAATTAAAATAGGATTGTTAACCCCTTTTTGAACAGTCTTTCTTTTAAAAACAGATCAAAGGACCTGTGCTAGCAGGCCATCCTAGGTGTGTTACTGTTTGCTGTTACAAGTATGTACATTAGACAGAATACTATTGCACACTTAGTAACTTTTGTATGCACTGGGAAACCAAAAAATTCATTTAATTCACCTTATTGTGATATTCATTTATTTCAGTGGTCTGGAACCAAACTCATTCCTACATTGTTCATTTCAGATAAGAGTGAGATTCATCTGGTGTCCATGCTCCCTTCTCCTTGTTTATGTACTTACCTCCTCACATCATCTAATTAGATAAGAGAACTAATTCTACTCCCTTTCTTACTTTCCATATTAGTGTATTCCTTTTACTCTATATTTTCTTTCCTCTTTTAAAATCCTCTGAAGAGTTCCAGGAGCCAAATTGATAGAATAAGAAGTAAATTGCCAAAACTCTCCCATATTCAACTCCAAAAGACCATAAAATAGTGCCCCAAAAATAAATCCTACAATAGCAGAACCAGGAAAAAGACAGAATGAAAAAATATTTGAGCACAAGAAACTTGGAAGACAGGCAGGAGAGGTCTGTCTTACTTGCATAAAAGGGGACTGTAGTCCAGGAAAGAAAGCATCCCAGTAAGCCAGCAGCAAGCCTCACCTCAGCAAACCAGTAGGAGATCCTGAGTGGAGTGGAGCAGACTAACAATATTAGGATCCCCCAACCCCCCCACACACACTTGCCTCAGCATAGCTAGAGGAATGGCAGGTTCCATCTCTAAGAACCTCTATATGTAACCCTAGACAAACAGGTAGCCAACCCTATGGGTGCCTAAGCAAACAGGTGACCATGTCACTTGCTTCAGTGTAGCCCTGGGCAAACAGGCAGCCACCAATGGCCAAACCACAGTGTGCTTCAGTGTATCCCCAGACAAATGCAGAAATGCAGACAAACCCCACCAGCTTCAGCATACATCAGACATCAGCACTAGGACCCCAGCTCAACACCAGGTAAGCTGCCAGACCCCTATGGCCCCAAGCAGCACCAGCCACCAAAAACCTCATCTCCTCAACATAACGCTAGACAAGAGGGTGCCCATGGGCCTAAGGGCAACATCAGTATAACATCAGGTAAATAGTAAGTAACCAGGGGCTGCAGTCACTGGCACAAAAAGCCCAAGACAGAACCCCTTCCACTCTGGGAGCAGAGATCAAATTTAAAAGAAAGGGAAAATGCCAAAAAAGATGAGCAAACATCAAACCAAAACCAAAAAAGAATCTGACCATAAAAAGTTATTAGGGTAACAGAGAAGACCAAGACAAAAACTCAGAAGAGGGCAACAATGTCAAAGCACCTATAGGTAATATCCCAAAGAAAAATGGGAAATAGTCTCAAGTAAAGAAAGAACTTCATGGAAGAGCTCAAAAAGGACCTTAAAAATCACATAAGGGAGGCAGAAAAAAAATTGAGAAAAGAAATGAGAGCAATGCAAGAAAATTATGAAAAAAGAATCAACAGCTTAGAAAACTGCTTAAAAAGTAGAATTGGTCAAATGGAAAAGGAAGTACAAAAGCTAATTGAGGAAAACAACCCCTTAAAAGTTAGAACTGGGCAAGCGGAAGCTAATGACTCTATGAGAAATTAAGAATTAATCAATCAATATCAAATGGATGAAAAAAAGTGGAAGAAAATGTAAAATGCCTCATGGGAAAAACAACTCACCTGAAAAATAGATCCAGGAGAGGCCATATCAGAATAAATAGTCTTTCAAGAAATTATCAAGGAAAATTGACCTGATATTCTGGAACCATAAGGCAAATAGGCATTGAAAGAACCCACCTATCACTTCAGGAGAGAGATCCCCAAAAAACTCCAAGGAACATTATAGTCAAATTTCAGAACTATCAGGTCAAAGAAAAAATATTGCAAGTGGCCAGAAAAAAACAATTTAAGTATCAGAGAGTTATAATAAGGATTATATAGGACTTGGCAGCAAAACACTGGTGAGGAGGGAAAGGATGAAAGGAGAGAGAGTACAAACAGGAGGAAGAATAGGATGGAGAGAAATACACATTTATTAATCATAACTGTGAATATGAATGAGATGAATTCTCCCATAAAACAGAAGCAGATAGTGGAGTGGATCAAAGCCAGAATCCCATAACATGTTGTTTACAAGAAACACACTAGAAGCAGAGAGACACAAAAAGAGTAAAGGTAAGGGGCGAGAGCAGAATCTATTATGCTTCAGCTGAAGTAGCAATCTGATCTCAGACAAAGTAAAAGCAAAAATATACCCAATTAAAAGAGATAAGGAAGGAAACTACATCTTGTTAAAAGGTACCATAGACAATGAAGTGGTATCAATAGTAAACATAAATGCAAGAAGTGGTATAGCATCCAAATTATTATTTTTTTTCATTCACTGATATATTTATTTTTGGTTTACAAGATTCAGTTCTACAATCCCTTGAGTTTCAAATTTTCTCCCTTCCCTCTACTCCCTCCCCCCCATGGCAGCATGCAATCAAGTATAGGATCTGCAAATACTTTCACATTGGACGTTAGTCTGGTTGTATAGAAGGGTTGTAACCAATGGGAAAGAAGAAACAAAACCAAACATGGAAAAGAATGGTAGCATGTAGCTTGCTTCAGTCTCCATTTAAACTCTGTTCTTTCTAGATCTTTCTCTGAAGTAGATATCTCCTTCCAACCTGAGACTTCTAGAGTTGTCTTATAACTGGGTATTGCTGAGAAGAGTCCAGTTTATCAAAGTTGCTCATCACACACATGATGTATCTGTGATTGTGTACAAACTTTTCCTGGTTCTGCTCTTCTCACTTAGCATCAGTTTGTATAAGCCTCTCCAGGTAAATATGAAGTCCATCTCTTCCCCATTTCTTATAGCACAATAGTATTCCATTACATTC
>CM053585.1:84789179-84818854 GCA_028646515.1 Pseudochirops corinnae
TTTTTCATTTGTTTGGATCTGTTTTATAGTATCTTGATTTCTCATAAAGTCATTACCTTCTATTTGCTCCAGTCTAATTTTGAAAGAATTATTTTCTTCAGTAAGTTTTTGAAATTCCTTTTCCATCTGGACAATTCAGCTTTTTAAGGCATTCTTCTCCCCATTGGCTTTTTAGGTCTCTTTTGCCATTTGAGTTAGTCTATTTTTAAGGTATTATTTTCTTCAGTATTTTGGGGGGAATCTCCTTTAGCAGATTGTTGACTTGATTTTCTTGCATCATTTTCATTTCTCTTTCCAATTTTTTGTCTATTTCTCTTACTTGATTTTCAAAATCCTTCTTGGGGGTGGCTAGGTGGTGCAGTGAGTAGAGCACTGGCCCTGGAGTCAGGCGGACCTGAGTTCAAATCCAGCCTCAGACACTCGACACACTAATTGTGTGACTTTGGGCAAGTCACTTAATCCCAGTTGCCCTCCAAAAAAAGAAAAAAAAGAAAAAACTCTCAAAATCCTTCTTGAACTCCATGGTCTGCAATGAGTGCATATCTTTCTTGGAGGCTTTTGATGTAGGAGTTTTGACTTTGCTGTCTTATTTTGATTCTATGTTTTGATCATCTTTGTCACCAAAAAATGATTCTATAGTTTGATTTTGCTTCCTTTGTTTGCTCATCTTGCCAGTCAATTACTTCACTTTTGAGCTTTTTGCCACAATAGAACTCTGCTTCCAGAGTGGAGAGTGCTGTATCCCAAATTTCTTTTGTTTTGTGCTGCTGTTGTCAGAGCTTCTTCCAGGCACCTGCCTCAGAACTGTGAGGATGACTGCCTCTCCACAGCCTCAACAAACTCTGTCAAGCTAGCTCTCCTCACCTCAGGACCACTACTCAAGACTGCGACCCAGATCTAAGGAGAGCAAAGTAAGAGGATCCTGCCTTAGCACCAGCCTCTATTTGGCCACTTGGAGCCCCCCCACAATCTGTGAAGCAGCCACTGTGGCAGCTGTTGTCACCTCTGCCACACTAGGGGCAAGGGCAAGACTGCACTGTTCTCTCCCCAGTTCCAACAGAGTTCCCCCACTGACCTTTTCCTTTCTTTTAGGCATTTATATGTTGAAAAGTCTGGAAACTGCCACAGCTGCCAGTGATTCATTCTCTTGAAGTCTGCTCTGGGTAATCTATTCCACAGGACTTCATTCTACTCCCAGCCCAGTGTGATAGACCCTTCCTGTTGGCCTGCCAAGCTGCCTTCAGTGGGAGATTTGTTTCTCTCTGTCCCTTTGTCAGTTCTGTAGCTCTAAAATTTGTTTAATTTTTTTTTTACATGGCTAAAATGACAAAACAGGAAAATGATAAATGCTGGAGAGGATGTGGGAAAATTGGGACACTAATACACTGCTGGTGGAGTTGTGAACTAATCCAACCATTTTGAAGACCAATTTGTAACTATGCCCAAAGGGCTATAAAACTGCATACCCATTGATCCAGCAATAACACTACTAGGTCTGTATCCCAAAGTATCATAAAAAATAGAAAAGGACCTACATATACAAAAATATTTATGGCAGCTCTTTTTGTGATGGCAAAGATTTGGAAATTGAGGGGATGCACATTAATTGGGGAATGACTGAACAAGCTACGCTATGTGAATGTAATGGAATACTATTGTATATGAAATCATAAACAAGGCAAATTTCAAAAAATCCTGGAAAGACTTGTATGAACTGATACAAAGTGAAATGAGCAGAATCAGGAAAACATTGTATACAGTATCAGCAACATTGTGTGATGATCAACTATGAATGACTCAGCTCTTCTCAGCAACACAATGTGTCAAGACAAGTGCAAAGGACTAATGAAGGAAAATGTTATCTATATTCAAATAAAGAACCGATAGAATCTGAATGCAGATTGAAGCCTATTTTTTCACTTACTTTATTCTTTTTCATGTTTTTTCCTTTTGATTTGTTTCTTCTTTCACAACTGTGACTAATGCGGGAATATATATATATATATATATATATATTTTTACATGACAGCACTTGTATAAACTATATCAAGCTGCTTACTGTTTTCAGAAGAGGGAAGATGAAGAAGGGAGGGAGAAAAAATTTGGAATCCAAAATTCTGTAAAAATGAATGCTAAAAATTTTCTTGACATGTAACTGGGGAAAATAAAATACTATTTTTTTTTTAAATAAGGAGTCAGGAGGGGAAAGCCATGGTTAGTACCATATACCATCATATAACACAAAGAAATTGGTTACATCCTAACAGACTGGCTACAAGTGGTTACCAATGTTAAACTCTCAAGGTCTCTTTATTTATTACTCATACTTTGTATATTTATAAAAAGACATCTAAGGCTATGGGTTTTTTTCACTGACTACATGCTCATACACCGTCTCCTGTGAAGTACTTGTCCTCTCTATTAATAATCCCTTACCAGTGCTGTGGTTTCCATTTTCTCCTGTATCTGGTTTGGCCGATATATGTTTACAATTTTCTCCTTCCCTATTCATTTTCAGTTTAAAAACCTTTACATCAGCTTTTCAAGTCTTCAGGCAAATATATTTTTATTCACTCATATTAGTGTATTCCTGGCCAGGAATACATCATTCCCATATTTTAGATCATGACTGAGAAATCCATATCACTTTTTTAGATACCATCTCCTAAGCCAGTTGTTTACTTCCTAAATTTGTCTCTTTGCTCTAGATACATGTTCCAGGAAGCTTTCTCTCTTCAATCCCAGTCCCATCCTTTCTTGTTTTGGTACTTTCTCTCCAAAGTGGAATGGCCTTCCCCTGCCCAATCATTTGTAGTCTTCCCTAAACAGCTAGGTGATACAGTGAATATAGTGCTAGATTTAGCGTCAGAAGATAAAGGCCTGAGTTCAAATTCTGCCTTGGACACTTAACTAGTTCTGTAGCCCTGGGTAAGTCACTTAACTTCTCTCAACCTCAGTTTCCTCATGTATAAAACAAATATAAAAGCACCTATATCACAGAATTGTTGTGAAGCTCAAATTATATACTGCATGTATGTAAAGCACTTTTCCAGCATTAAAGCACAATATAAATGCTAGCTATTAATCTTATTCTTCCAAGGTTCAGTTCACATGCCACCTGTTTCCCAAAGCTTTCCACAACGTACACTAACAAAGTTATCCCTCCTTTCCCTGATTTTTCATAGACTGCTGCCTGGAATTTACCTTTGCACTTATTTCACTCTTCCTTATAGAAAATATATTTATGCTTGTATCCCTCCTCATATTAGAGTGTAAGCCCCTGGAGAGAAGCATTTGAAATGTAATTGCTTCTGTAACATCAGCAGCACCACCTACTACAATACTTCATGAATAGGAGGTACCTAATATGCGTTAAATTTGTTGCAAAATAAAATGAATACTAATTTTAGTAATTAACAAACTCCTGAGAATATTTCCTTAGATGCGACACAAGCTTGTATAGTATTGAAGCTGCCAACTTTAAGCATATAGAAGCTAAAAACGTAAGTGAAACCTAACGATATTCTGCTGAAACTGAATCTTACCCTCTACTATGGAAAAAAAAAGTCACTGACTCACTGGGAAGGTATCTACCGAGAGCCAAGCATCTGGGTCAAAATATCAGCCCATTATCTGAATATTTTGGTTCATAGAATAAATTTACAGAATTTTAGATGGTCTTATAAAAATCCTATATATAACAAGTCCAAAATTCTATCCCTGCTCAATTGTCAGTCAAAAATTCATTGTTATACATGGATATGATGTAATATCAATGCATAATAAACCTTCCTGTCAATCAAAAGTGTTGTTATGTATAGATTTTATGTCATACATTTTAGACTTTGGATTGAGACATGAGCTATACAGAAATTGCTTTTAAAAAATTAAAAATATTCCTTAGCCAAGGGCAATTTTTTTTAATAGAATTGGTCTTTTCCAAAGTATTAAAATGAGAAAAAGAATCAAATATTAGCAAATGAAAATAACTTTCTAAAGTAAGATATCCATGTTTGGAGGAGAAAAAAGTTTACAACTTTTCTTATTATATAGCTATATTTTATTCATAAAATTTCTATATTAAATCATTTTACTAGAATTATACAATTTGGAAATAAAACAAGAAATTATATTTAAAATATCGTTCTCTATATTCCATACTTTTGAATAAAAAATGGAGAGATTCCAAAGTTATGGTTGCAAAATTTACTTGGAAGAATTAACAAATAACTAACCCATGAAACTGACTGCTTCAAGCATTAAAAAGCATTATTTGAATAATTCAGGGCCCTTGAGCAGATTTCTCTTTTTCCACAAAAATACAACTGCCTGGTACAGGAGGGGACTTCATTCTCATCAAGCAAAAGACCCCCACACTGGTAGTTCAGAGTTCTCCAAACTCTACCTCCACTATCCAACCCCTGACAAATCATGTATGATTTCCACAAGGATTGCTTGAAGCTATTTGGAGATCAGTATGAATTCTTTTTTTAAAAGTCAGTAGGACAAACAGTGGCAACTTCATGCTTCATTGAAACAGTGGTCATGTATACTTGTGAATAGTCCCAAGTGTAGACTGTCATTAACTTGTCATTGTAATATTGAGCAAGTACTTTAAGTGTTCTTAATCTTGCTTTCCTTTTCTATAAAATGGGTATAATAATATTTTCCCTCTTTACTTCATAGGACTTGTTGAGGAGGATTATATATAGGAAAGCACTTTATATTTTTCAAAGCTAGTAGGCTACAACATATCACTACCAGAATTATGCAATAAGAGCATAAACACTCTTTTAAAAAAATGATGTGTGAATGAGTTCAAATCCAGCCTCAAACATTTAGGGGTTGTGTTGCCTGAGGAAGTCACTTAACCTCTATCTGCCTCAATTTTCTCAATAGTAACACCTAACTCCTAGAATCGTTATGAGGATCAAATGAAAATATATTTGTAAAGTGTTTATAGCAGAGTACCTGGTACATAGTAGGCACTTGATAAATTCTTGGTTTTCCATAATGATTGAAAAAATAATGGGCTGGTCATGCAGCAAGAATATGGGATGACTCTTGGACAGCCAGAGATTCTTACCCTTTTTATGTCATGGAATCTTTTGAGAACTTGGTCAAGTCTATGAATCTCTTCTCATAATAATGCATTTAAATAAAAAAAATAAAAGACAGGATTAAAAAGAAAACCAATTATGTTGAAATATAATTAGTAATATTATAAAAATTAAAAAAAAAACCCAAGAAATACAAATACCTGAACTAAAGAATTCCATGCTGTATTGGTATCCACATAACATCAAGAGATCTAGAGAAAAGCCAACGTTGAACACACACACACACACACACACACACACACACACACGTATATCAGAAGACATGGACAAGTCCTACAGAAAAGAGAACAGGAATGAGTTGTAATCTTACATTATCAGGAGGAACACTCACATAAGTGAGATCTCAGACCTATTCAAATACTGAGGAGAATTACCTAGACCAATGTAGATACATAACAGGCATTCAGTCAAATCTCTCAGAATGGAAGGGTCAGGTGAAGATTTTTTCTTTTTGATGATGAGGGAAGACTTGGGCATGTTTGTAGGCAGTAGGGAAACAGCCAGTAGACAGAGAGTGATTGAAAGTTAAGTGAGAGTTGGTGTAAAAGAAGGGGCAAATTGTTGGAGGAGATGGGATGGGATGGGATGGGACTGCTTGAATAGGTAGGGAGTTAGCCTTGGTGAGGAATAAGGTCTCTTCATCATGTGAAATAGGGGTAAAAGAGGAGACAGTGGCAAGAGGCATATGAGTGATAGGAGATAAAGATGAAGGGAGAAGAGGGAGCTCATGGAGAATGACCTCTTTATTTTTTCCTTCTGTAAAAGAGAAAGGTATCTATAACCACCCCCAAAAAGCTTGGTTTGATTATCCATATGAAAAAAATAAAGTAGAAGAATTGCCTATTGCTCAGATTATGCAGTGTATTTGGATGAATCATATAGAGAGTTTGTCCAGTCTATATATTTGAAACAGATAGTATAGCTGGATAAAAAGTTGGGTTCCAGAGTTGAACAGAAAGGGGAGAGGAGGTATATTGCATTTAGGAAATTGCAAAACTCCTTTAATCACCTTGAGCTTCATCCAGAAATAAAAACTCATCTTTTTAATACCAAGATATTTCTGTATGGCTGTACGACACAACAGTTTCCAAGGTATTAAAAATTAGTATTATAGAGAGGGCAATGGAGGAGTGCATGGTAGGCAGGAGTCGGATGCAACCTGAGGAACTTCAAAGAACAAGAGTGAAGGAAATAAACAGGTCCCAAAGGATGACTGTTGGATAGTCTATGTACTCCATTGTTATAATAAAAATAGGTAACCTTTATATAGTGCTTACTGTGTGAAAGACATGTGGTAAGCACTTCACGATTATTATCTTATTTGATCCTCACAACCTAGGAGATAAGTGCTATTATTATCCTGATTTTACAGATAAGGAAACTGAGGCAAAGAAAGGTTAAGTAACTTGCCCAGGGTCACACAACTAGTAAGTGTCTGAGGCTAGATTTGAACTCAGGTCTCATTGACTCCAGGGCTAGCATCCTTATTCATTATGCCACATACCTGTTCTGTTATATTTGTGATGTCAAGAGAAAATAAAGAAGGTGTGCAGCACATTAGGCAAGCTGATACAAAAGCTTTGTGGTAAGCTTATACAAAAATATGCAAAAGAGTTGCACAATCTAGATAACCTACGTGTGAATGGATTGAGGGGGGAGAGAGAGAGAGAAAGGGGGGGGAGAGGGACAGTGTGAGGGAGAGGGAGAGTGTGAGAGAGGGAGAGAGAGATGCACAGACGCAGAGACAGAGAGACAAAGACAGAGACAGGCACAGAGATGGAGATATACAAAGATAGAGATAGGGACAGAGCTGGAGACAAACAGAGAGAGAGAGGGACAGAAACAGAGATAGAGAGATGGAGAAAGAAAAAGAGGCAGAGAGACAGAGGCAGAGCCAGACAAACATACTTATAGGATGATGGTAGAAAAACCATATGGAAAAAAGGCTGCCATATTGACATGTTCCTGGGACATCAGAGTGAGGAAAGTGGCATTCCAAGACTCAGAGAGGAGGTGAGGGTAGTTGTCTCTGAGTAGACATGCTGGTGCTGTATGGATAAAGTTGGTCACTTGTCATTTGGCAATGCCAGATATTTCACTAGACCTTCTCTACATGGCAGCATGAGTCTTTCTGAGGATTTCCCCCCAGGTTTTACCTATTATTTGCTCAGAGATATTTTACCCTAATAACCAGAGGGGGGCAGCTAGGTGGTACAGTAGATATAACTCTGGGTCTAGATTCAGGAGAACCTGAGTTCTGCTGTGTGACCCTGGGCAAGTCACTTAACCCTATTTTCCTCAATTTCTCATCTGTACAATAAGCTGAAGAAGGAAACTAAAGTATCTTTGCCAAGAAAACTCCAGATAAGGTGTCTGAGACTCAGACACAGCTGAAAACAACTCAACAATTACCAGAAATATGTGTGAAGATTGTCTTCCCTTTTGCTTTGCTAAGTTTTAGTCCTAATTAAAAACTTATTGAGGACTAATTAAGTATTGTTTTTCTTTTAAAATGCACATTTTTTACCTTCTTCCACTCACCAAAGAGGTGGAAACTACAGAAGCAATCAATAGTCAGTGTACACTGTAAGAAGCTGCTGCATTGGTTGGCTTTGCTGAAATGTTGTCGTTACCCAGAATGGTTCCATTGGGTGAAAAGAAAATGAGAATAGTATAAAGAACCAAATGGCAACAAAAAACCAATTGCAATTAATGAATTAAAACCACGTTTTTTCTGGATTACCTTTACTTTCTTAAAACCTGCAAAGATAGGGTTACATATTCATTTAAAACAACATAAGTCGTGACAACTATGCAAAATATCTATAATGTAGTAGAAAATAAACAAAAAGGACCAAGGATATTGAATAAAAGTCCAGAGTATAATAATGATAATAATAAAAATACATTCTCTCCTAGACTCAGAGAACTTACATTACATGTGGAGACTCAGGTAATTGGTACCCAGAAGGGAATATATGTGCTGGCTGAATTGTTCTGAAAATATCACCACCCTGCTGACCAATTCACAGAATGGCATTGATAGCACACTCAGAGGAGGTCACTAAGCTCTACCATGTAGCTAGAGGAAAGACATTCCAGGAAGAGGGCTAGAGAAATGTGGTGATTTTAAAAGGGCAGAAAGGTAATCAAGAAGGAAAGGTGGATTGTACTCTATGTAGACACCCCTGAGGCCACCCACCACCCAAACCAAACAGCAAGAACAGACTCATCAGGCAAGGGATGAGATTTAGACAATTTAAGACCAATTCACAGATGAGTGCCTCCACAGGAGACACTGTTTAATCCTAAAGATGGGCACTTGTACTATCCTATGGAAGTATGCAACACTATACATCCTCACAGCTCTCAGTCAAAAAATGAAACGTGCTTTAAAATAGGTCAGAGCTGAATGACAGCTCTCAAGAGCTTAACAGTACATGATACATATGACAAAAAATAAGTCTGCTCACAGAAAATTCCAAATACTCTGATTTCTTTTTAAAAGAATTCCATAGCAGAAGTGACATTGTAAAATAATAGGGAGTTATACATGATTATTTTTGTTAATTGAAAAAAAATGTCAGCACATTTTAAAATCTTGGCCACTTTTTATTTACTTATCCAATCATTCAAGTCACTTTGTTCAAAGCACTGTCAGGCATGATTAGAAATAAGCATAATGCTTAGAATTGTAAGATTGAGAATCTAGATCTGAAAGGGATCTTAAAGGCCAACTCCCTTACCTGTGGATAAGGAAACTGAGGGCCAGGGAGATTAAGCAACTTGTCTAGGCTTATGATTATTGATAATAAATACCAGAGGCAGGATGTGTTTGCTTTGGTTGTGCCATCTCACCCAATCTGATCCGAGAAGCATTGATTAAACACTTGCTATCTGCAAGATGCTCTGCTAGGTACTGGTGATGGAAACACCCATAGGAAATCCCAACTCTTTCTGCCCTCAAGAAGACTACATTCTACTAGATATGTATTATGTTAGCATGTTATAAAAGGGCTCACAGAGAAAATCTTTACCTCCAAGAAAAATTTGTTACCAAGAAAATAGATAACTTATGAGAGAAAGTTACTAATGGGCTAAATAACTAATAGACTTCTTTACTATTGATTTGGTGATTTATATCTTCCCTTGTTTTATTTGTCACATTATTTGGTACAGTCACTTTTATTTGTTCACCAAAGTGACACTTGGGAAAGACAGAAGGAGAGGGGGAAATGGCTGAAATTGTGTCACACCTGAGCTTATCAAGGCTGCTTTTATAGATGTTCATGCTTCTGCACCAGTTAATCCAATCTGGATATAATCCTGGGAAATTATCTTCAGAGTAAAATATTTTGTGGTGGTGTTTATTATTTCCCTAAGAAGTTTTTTTATTCACCTTGTCTAACACTATGCTACCAATAGCAACTGTTGGATCGTGATGGAATTTGACCTTATATTGACTGGGAAAATGTCAGAATGTGTTAAATGAAGCATTGTTAAGTTTATTCTTTTCCCAAATATAATTGAAATGATAAATACCTTTACCTCAATGGCCCCCTTGGTACTGTCCCTGAAAATACATATGTACTTAAGATATATTTTAGTATTATAGCATATTCTGTGCAAAAAGATAAAGTAATAGATAATTTGTATGTTTCCAAAAAGAAACCGTTAACTAGGTTGAAAATAGCAGTACTCTATATGGAAGAGATATAGGAAATCTGTCACTAAAGTTTTGGAGGATTATAAGAAAATATTATTTTTCATAAATTATATCCTTTGAAAAGAAGCTTTGAGAAATAAGAAAACCTGAACTCCTTTCATTTGGAAAGCCACTAATTGATTTCTTTTAGGGCTTTCCTTCCTATCCCAGGAATTATAAGCCCCTCAGTATTACTGCTTTATATTTAACCCAATGCTGTTTAGGGGATTTGCATTACATGCATTTTTGATGTTAAGTAATGTTAATATTCAGTAATTAGTTGAAATTTGCCCAAAGTTATCTTTTAAAATTCCTTTATTGTGACAAGCTCATACTAACTGTTCACATTTAATTTTATGGTTTAAAAACAGTATGCTATGCTTTTCACCATTAAGGAACTTTATTATTTAGGTCCATATTGTGGAAGGCTCTTCATGTAGAAAGTAGAGAAACTAAACATCCACCTTCAAAGAACTTTCAATGTAAAACTGAACAATTGCTAGGCTTGTGTATCCTCTCAAGTAAGTTTCTATGAATAGAAATAAGATTAACTTCTAAAACTGGTCAATGCATCATCAGCCACCAACTTACTTGTGAAAGATGTCTAGATGCGTTCTTTTGAAAAATCTTTTGTAAGCCCCTGAAATGGTGGACTATGAAATATAGAATTTTTTTCCTGCAAAGCTTCCTGTTAAGTTGAAGTACATTTTCTGAATATATGTACATGCATGTTCATATAGTAAAGTCACTGGTTTATTTAAAGAAGAAATAATGGTTTTTTTTAAATCATGGAAACAACAAGAATAATTAGATTTTAAAATTTAACCACATTTTAGGTTTAGTTTGATTTTTTCCAAGGTTTTAAAAAAAGTGAATGGGACAGTAGGGGTTGGAAAAATGTTCATTTGGCTGCTCAGATCTGCGGCTGGGTGCTGGGATCCTTCAAACACAGCAGCAGCTGAGCCAGTCTATGACTGCTGTATCCATTCCAAAAAGTGACTGGCTGGGAAAGGACATTCATGCTCCCGGAATACCTGAGCCAAGAGCAGAAAGGAAGAGGAATTACTGAGACTCTGTAATTCTTCTTCTCTCTTTTGCTATGTATGTTGTGGATATAGTTTTCAAAAGAATAAAAAAGAATGAAATTGTTGGGAGAATTTTACTTTTATGAGCCCAATTGTATATTTGCATCATTTCAGAAAGCTACAGAATGTCTGGATTTTCTATTTTTTAAGTCCCAGGAACTGGGGAAATTTGTCTTTGCCTAAGCTTTTTCAGAAGATTAGGAATAAGAAATTGTGTTTTCTAAAAACCTAACATGTTTTTCAAATATGAGATATGTCAGAAGCTGTGAGGTTAGGTTTTTTTTTATTTTGGAGGGGGGAAGAATGTTGAAATTTAGCTCTCTTCTTTTTTGTTTGTTTTTGTAGGGGGAAGGCAGGGCAGTTGGGGTTAAGTGACTTGCCCAAGGTCACAGGGCTAGTAAGTATTAAGTATCTGAGGATTTGAACTCAGGTCCTTCTGACTCCAGAGCTGGTGCTCTATTCACTGCATCACCTAGTCACCCCTAGCTCTCTTCTCTAACAGAAATTTTTAGAAAGCAAAACACCATAATTTTAAAAAGCCATATAAATAAGTACATGACCATAGATCTCCAAGTCTAAGAGAAAACTTGTAGGAGGGTTAAAATTAGGGACCAGGACCATGATAGCTTTAAGTTGAAGCAGAATTGTCCATTGCTATTGAGGTATAGTCACATAATTCTGTTTGCCTCAGTTTCCTCATCTGTAAAAATAAACTGGAGAAGGAAATAACAAACCATTGCAGTATTTTTGCTAAGAAATCCCTAAATGGAATCACAAACTGTTGGACATGACTGAAATGACTGAATGAAAACAACAAAAGTGATGTATTATTTGATGGCCATTAGAAAGGGCGCTAAAACAGATATCACCACTTTTCTGTTACACTACTCTCTTTTTTCCATCTCCAAATCCTCCCCCCCCCAAAAAAATGCCAGTACCCCAGGGAGAGACAACACATTTTCAATCCTTTATATTCCTATTAAGAATTAGTTTGTTAGTTCATTTTCCTATATGACAAGCAGCTGAAATCAATGAAGAAATGGACATTTTGAAGGGAAAGTAAAATTTTGAGCATGAGAAGGTAAACCTGAGAGTGGAGTCACAGTTTGAATGTCACAGTCAGAATGTTTACTTTGGTCAATGGATGACTGTGGCCTTGGATACTACTCAATGAGGAGGATGAGGAAAAGAATGTGGGAGTCTAGGACTACTTCACCATTTTTCTTAGAGCTGGCTCCAAATAATGAATATTCAGGCAGAAATTTGGAAGAAAGTGTTATTATTGAAACTAACTTGTAAAGAGCAGGTCACCAAGACATCCTAGAAATCAGAAAAACAATAGAACTAGTAGGACCTCTATAATTTTGTGCCGAAGTTTGAAGTTCATTAGTTGTATCTTTATCTGATTCAGAAAATTTCCTCCCAAACAAATCAGCATATCTTGATGGTGAAAACTATCACATAAAAAATAGAACCATAAATCCTGAATATTTTCTCACATCTTTAGTTCATATTTCAGCAGTATTCATATCTGAGAACATTTTCTGGAAATTGATGGCTTGATTTTCTTAAGCATGTAATGAAGAAGGTAAAAAGAGAAGAGGGTAAAATTGTGAAGAGGAAGAATAGTGCCTTGTAAAAGCTGATGGATTTGTGCTGAACTATTTATATTCTCTCATCTGGTTTTCTTTGTGACCAGTGGCATGTGTGAGAAAAAAAAAAAACTGTGGTTAGGGCCTTTCCTCTATGTTTAGTTAGCTACTTCTATAGGAATCATAATCAAATGTACCACCTAAGTCTTGCTCTAGCCATCTTAGCTAAAGGGGCCAGATGCAAATTGAAAAATGTCCAACTTTCTTATTTAGAATATCTTACTCTTTGGAAGAATCTAGTTTAACAAGAAGCCAGACAAATGCTTTCCTGAAAGCTTTAAAAATTCATCACAACACAGAATTTCATATCTTTTATAATTTTTAATATTCAATACAAAGGTTACTATATATTAACTTACGTGATTCTTAATTAGGTAGATTAAAACATATTGCCCAGATTATGACATGAAACTGAATGGTCATCCCATGAACTCAATCCATCAACTTGTATATCTTAATATTATACTGGGACCGGAAATATATAGGAGAAAGAGATAGGACTAGATTATCTTCGAAAAAAAAAAAAAACCACACAGTTCTTTCAATGAGGATATATTTCCTGGTCCTGCATAAACTTATCACTTTAATGTAAATATTCTCCCAGTGATACCTAGGAATCATGAAGTAGTATCATCTCCAAGATAATTAATATGAAAAAGAAGTAATGGTGGGGATACACATAGTGGGGACAAGTAGATGATATAGTGTGGCTGCCGACAACTTGAGCCCCCCAAAAATCATATTAAAAATGATACATGTGACTAGAAAGTAAGATGAGCCAGTCAAAAATACCAAGTACAAGAACCAACAGATGAATAACGCAATAGGTATCCTGTACTCTTAAGGTACTTTAAAAAAAAAAAAGAAGCACATTGGTTTCACTTCATTGGATAGATGTTCTATGGAAGATTTATGGGAAAATATGAAGAATTACACCTGAGGAGGAATGCAGGGGGCTCTATGTACATCACTAGAAGTATTAACAAATGAAACCATAGATCTATCAAAGCAATAAAAGCATAATCATTTAGAGAGGCTTGAAAAAGATACAAAGTACAATATCTATCTCTTTAGAACCATTAAACCTTAAGTAATGAAGCTCCTGCTATGGATTCATCACTGAATCACTTTAAAAATTCATAAAAAGAGACTAGGAATGGGAAGGAAACTCCCTGGGTCAATGAAGGTTGGCACCCTCTCTGCAAGTTATAGTCCTAGAGGGTTTCTCCTGTACCTTTATCTTGCTTATAATGTGGTATTTAGGAGAGGGGGGAAAACTATACAAATCAACACTATTAAGTGTAATTGAAAGCTACATTTTTTCTTGAGGTGCTGAGCTAAGGGAAGAGAAAAGACAGCCATCAATATGAAAACTAGGGCCTAGAAATTTCAGCTTTTCATTAATGTGGGTGGCTTCAATCACAGAAGATTTCATAAAGAAAGTGAATTTTAAGGTAGACTTTGATAAAAAGCATGATAAAAGAATTAGTCTTGGCCAAGGAAAAAAAGAATTTTTCAGCTATGGAGAGCAGTAGGATTATAGATTTTGTGTATTATAGATTGTAAATTCCTTGAGGCTATGTATGGTATGTAAAAGATTAAATCTTTTTTTTTTTTTTTTTTAGTGGTACATTTGGCTTACTCAGCGGAAGGAATTATGGAGAATTTATGATTATCCTAACATAGAGTTTGTGGGGACATTAAATGTCATCTAGTCCAGCCTTCTCATTTTACAAATGAAGAAAATAAGATTCAGAGAAGTTACAATGACTTGCTTAAGGTAACAATAGCTGTAAGAGACAGAGTGAAGATTCAAAGCCTGACCCTTTGATTTCAAGGCCAGCACCTTTGGGACAGCATTATTGCCTCCTAACTTAATTATGGATTAGGTTGTGAATATCTAATCACATCTAATGACTTAATGCATATATTTATATAGAGTACATAAATATATGTGTATATATTTATGTATATATTATGTATATATTTATCTGATGAATAGGCAACTGACCTAATAGGCAACACAACCTAATGATTGGTCCAGTTCTTTATATAAATGTGAAGTTTATTGAACTTGATCTGTAAAAATGCTCTACACAGTAATAGACACAAGTAGAGAAACATGTATGCATACATACGCACATATATGTGAAATGAATGGTGATGATAAAGAAGATAAAAGTTTGAGCGGAAGATTTTGATGACTTTCAATACTCCTTCCTGATATTTAAAAAATGAATGGTTGTTTTGTGCCATCAACGTGGTTATCAGCAAAAAGGGTGTGTATGTGAAGAAGTTTTTAAATAAATGAGGCCATAACCCCAGAATTTTTCTGCCATGTATTAACCTGAACTTTGTCATAAATCCTTCCAGAAGAGGATTTACAAGGATACCTGCATTAATCATATGGTGGTCCTTGAAACCTGGTAAGCAAACCAAGCTCAACCAGGATAAACAAGTGGAGAATTGTGCATGAACCTCCTAATTCACAGAGGGGCTTTAAAATATTTTCTTCAAAGTATCTAAACCAACAATACTCGCCTCAGGTCAAAATAAAACATTTACACTACCATCTCACAGGTTGTGGCATTTACTAGCCAGGCTCGGGTTGCCAATACTATCAGGAGCTTTCCCTTAGTTCGGTGCTGGTTGAGATATTTTAAATAGCAGTCTTGTTTTTCTCTCCAAGACTGGGAAAATCGTGAAGGAGACAAGTGATGCAAATATGTTTAATCTTCTTAGACAAGCAGGTTTTATTTTGTGGCCTCTGTGAGCGTGTAGGTACCCCTCGGGCGGGCTGCCATCAGTGGTGTTGGGGGCTTTCAAAAGAAATGCAGAACTTTGCCCCTTCCGTGAGTCCGAAGGTGGAGGCGGCCGCGGCAACTGTGAACTTGGCCGCCAAAGAGACTAGCAGCACCTGGTAAAGGATTGGGGAGCTGGAACCGCATTTTCCGGGGAGTTTCTCTCCCCGCCACGAAGGAGACTGTAATGAAGTGGGAAAGGGGAAAAAAAAAAAAGGCAAAAAAAAAAATCATCCTCCTCCTCTTCCAGTCACTGCACCTCAGTCTGAGATTTGGGTGTTATTTTACCTGTATTTATCAAAACCACCACCACCGCCCTCGCCCACCACCCACCAGCCTGTGTGCCCATGCAAAGCAGCTGCCAACACTCCAGAAAGAGTGAAAGAGAGAGCAAAAGAGAGAAAAACAAACAAATAAATAAATAAAAGAGAGAGAGAAAAGAGGGAGAGGGAGAGGGAGAGACTGAGACAGAGACAGCTGCAGGTTCAATTAGCTAAACAAAGAAATCATGGCGGATTGTTTACATTTCGCAGACCCAAGGCAGAGTGGATTTCGGAGTCCAAAGATGCCGCGGTCCTCAAAGGAGTTTGCGGACCTGGCCCCCTCGCCCTGGCCTGGGTAAGTGATTCCAGAAGAGAGCGGGGTGAGCAGAGCTGCGAAAGCCAGCCTCCCCTCCCCTTCTCTCCTTTCCCCTCCTCCCTTCCCCTGCGCTCCGCTCTCCCCCCGCCCCCCCTTCACCACCTCCCTGGCCCTCGCCGCCCCCTCTCAAGTGACTCCCCCCGCCCCCTCCCCCTGCCCTCGGCGCAGCTGGGCTCCTTTTGGATTGGGGAGCAGCTCTGGCTCGGAGTCTTTTGAAGCAGCTGTGGGGGGAGGGGAATGGGGGGGGAGAGGGTGGTTAGGGGCGGCGCAGGGCAGGGGCAGCGACAAGAGGAAGATGGGGGGGGGCCCTCCCTCCAGTCTGTCTGGTCCTCCCACCCCTCCCCCGCCCTGAGGTTAGGCCCCCTTCTAGGCAGTTTGGAGGCCCCTATTTGCGCTCTCTGCCTGCTTCTCTTGCTCTGCCTAGCCAGGTGGAGAGAGCAGACGAGTCGTAGGTGGGGACATGGTGGCATCCTGGCGAGGAATGGCAGGACAGTGGAACTCGGGGAAGCTGGAAGGGGAAGGCTGAAGGACGAGGACGGGGGTGGAGGTGGCACAGGGGCATGGGAGACTGCTCCTAGCTTCAGGGTCAAAAGGCCTCGTTCTGATTGGTTGTGTTGTTTCCTCCTGCCCACACTTCCCTCCTCCACAATTCCCCCGAGTACAACTCCTTCTCTCTGGTCAGCAGTGGGGAGGAGGAGACACTGTGGAAGAGGCTCTCTCCAAGAGTGGCCTTGCCCAAACCAGGATATTTGGGGAAATTTTGTTCTGGCAGTCTACTCCCCCACTTTCCTTGGTGGCACCTCCTTAGCTTAGGACAGAGGGGTTAGGGATAGGGGGCAGCTCCCTAACGAACAACCACAGAGTTTTTGATTCTTGTCGATTTGTGTTAGGGAAGACTCGAAGTCACTGAGAGGGAGGTAGGCTGCTGAGGAGGGAGATAGCAGAACTGGGATACAGTACACAGGGATGGTGTGTGTAACACAACAAAGGAGACCATCTATTTCCCCCAAAGTAGCTGTTCTCTTTGCAGGGATCACACACCCTTTATATACCCTAGGGATGCAACTGCCGAGTTTCATTTGCAGAGAAGAAAACAAACCCACCCAAATCTATTTACCTACAAAGAAATGTCTCCTTTCTCTCCTTCTGGCCCCCCTCAGGTGAACATTAGATGTCCTGCCAGAAAAGCTTCTGTGACCTGGATCCATTTGGTGGTCCGGCCATTACTATTTTTTCTCCTCTTTCTCTTCCCCTTTTCTGGTCCAGTCTTTTGATGAGCTTAATACCCTGTCTCTTACATCTGAGCCCTGTCTTTCAATTCTACTACTGTTAAGCTTGGAAAGGGGGACATGGCATCTAGATAACTGGCTATGCCCAGTATTAGTTAATACAGGACAAGACAGGACCAGTTTGCAGATATGCAGCTTTTGTACCCGGCTGGTGAAGGACAGGACAAAGGAAAAAGAATTCCCTCCCTTGCTACTCCCCCTTGAATCGCTGACCTCAGAAGGTTGCGTTTACCTTATTGATTGACACTAGAGCCCTTACTACAGTGAATTGCTTTATGAAGTATGTAGAAAAATACTACTATTAAGAGAATTCTATCCAGCATCATAATTGCTATTGTAATTATTATATCATCATTATTAAATAAGGATTATTTAAATGAGTTATTTTGTGCCGTCTAATTCTTATTAGCCATTTTGAAGAAAGGCACACCCAGAATATTGTGTGTTCAGCTGTTCTTCTCTGTCACCCTCTCCTTCAAAGCAACCAATCCTGGCAAGTCCCATTACTTTTCTGGGCATCAATTTCTTCATTTATAAAATAAGGAGATAGGACTATATCAAAGGTTTTTATCCTTTTTTTGTCATGGACCCTTTTGACAGTCTGGTGAAACCTATGGATTTCTAGGAATGCTTTAAAATGTATAAAATAAAATATGTAGCATTACAAAAGAAATAAATTATATTGAAAATATATATATATACACACACACAGATATACATACATATCAGACATACATACACACATGCGCATATATGCACACACACACACACACACTTCATGGCCTCTAGATGAGGAATGCTGGGCTAATATTGGAGGTGTTAAACTACAGGCCAGGAGGCCAGAGTGAAGCCAAACAGGTGTAAAGTGTAATTAGGAAATATTTAACAAAATAAATAAAAATACAATATGACCTAGATAATGCTAATTTGTGTTTTTTTTTTAAATTCAATATATGACCTGCAGGGATCTGTTTCTATTTGAGTTTGACAGTATTGGATTAGATGATATAGAACTCTCTTCCATCTTTAATCCTCTGTTATTCTGTGAAGAGTTGAAGTGCCTAGACAACAATCAAATCTCTTTATTTTTAAGGCAATTTCATTGTTCTTGTTTCTCTGGGCCTCTGTTTCCTCAACTGTAAAATGAGACAATTGGAAGAGGTTATCTCTAAGGTCCCTTCCAGCACTTAATCTATGATCCTGGGATGTTCCCCATCATTCAACTCATAATCATTGGCTCATGGAAGACAGAGCTGGAAGGGTCCTTAAAGATCATATCATCCAAATTACTTATCTTACAGATAAGGAAACAAAGCTAGAATGGTTTGTTGACTGTTCCAAGGTCACACAGTAGCAAAGCTTTAATTCAAGTCCATGTCTTCTGGGTACAAATTCAGTATATTTTTCACTTCACTATACCACCTCTTTTGTAACAAAAACAAAAACAACCAAGCGATTTATTGTGTGGCATTTCTACAGAAGTGGTACTGCAGTGTATATATGCACTTCCAAATAATCCATTCAGTCTAAGGAAGAAGGCTGACTGCAGTCCTTTACCTATCTTTGGGTCCCAGTCCTAGGTCATCTTCAGGGGAAGATCTGGTGGAAGTAGAATTGACGTGTTTTTCACTGCTGATGTGATTGGCACGGGTATCCAGACATTTGACTTTTTCAGTTCAAACCTGGGGTTTCTTCAGTGTGAGTATCTGCCATTGGGGAATCTCTCTCTAAAGTAGATTGACGTCTCCTTTATAATTGATAGTCTGAGAGAATTGTCTGAGGCTCTGAGAGGCTTTAAGATTTACTATCTTAGAAGCTAGTCTGTCAGAGGCAGGATTTGAACCCAGACCTTCTTTATTTTAAAACTGGCCATCTATCTACTGTGTCACAATTCTTATACCCTGGACACTTAACTTCACTATGTTCATCACCTTGAAATGTTATTATTGAATAGCGCAGTGATCCTAGTCATATTCTCTCTCCCAGTTTTTATGTTGAACCTTTTCCCTATCAGATCAGGGATCATGATCTTAGAAAGACAGTGGTAATCATATCTGACATTTATATAACTCCCTGAGGTTTGCAAAGTGTTTTGGGTACCTGATCTTATTTGAACCCTTTTACAAATAACCCTGTGAAGTTCATTTTAGATATCACCATTTTAGTGATTCAGTGTCTAAAGTGGCTTAAACAGAGTAGAAAATTCAGCCTTTGGATAACAAATTTCAAAGCTAAAGCCCATCAAGTGTCTAACCCATTAAAGATAAACAAATTAATAATTTCTACCTATGTTGACACTTCTGATTTCAACCTAATAGTTTGATAAAATGATTTCTGTTAACTTCTTTGTACCCATAAGATCATTGTTAAGTCTGGCTGAAAAGTGACAAATCATGTTTATATTTACTCTTTTGTTCCTAAGGTTTATTGCTATCTTTTAAAACATTCCTTTTAATGTGCTAAGAACTCTAATGAGAACAATTAAATAAACAAACTATTACCTTGGGAAAAGAAAGGCCAACCCAGATACAATCTACAAATGTGCTAATCATTGATGAATTTTACATGGTCAATGGGCTAGAGCTAGGACATACAAAAAATATCCCAAAAGAAATCCAATCCCAGAACAGACAGTTAATAGGCACATCTCTTAGATTCATGATCATGTTCTTCACATTGTTAGATACTACCAATGACATTGTCATTACATATACACTAATCAAGTTATCCCAACTAATATAATTTCTCGATAATGATATTAATAAATTAAATCTGAACCCCACCTTAAGGTGGCTAAGGTCAGTATTCCCTGCCAAATGTCTTTTAACACATCCCTGGAGATCAGCTCAGGTTAATCCTGAATCCCAGTTGCAGTCTTTACTCTTCACTTGGACTGTTAAATTTCACAGAAATGAACAGTTCAATTATAAGGGCCACTGCCCTTATCAGGCTCAGCCTTTGTCTCAATAAGAGACATCAAGTTAATTGTTCCATCTAGCTGCTTCTGGAAAACAATGGTAAAGAAAATAGAAAAAAAATGAGGTTAAAAAACCTCCTAGTTCATAAAAAAGAAAAGTAAAACAACTCTTCCAATCCCACAGCTCCACAATAAAAAAAAAAGAAAAAGAAACTTTCAGACCTGTCTCACTAAGTTCAAAGTCACTGACCCTTTGGTTGTCCTGTTCTTTCAATATCTTGATTTTGATTGAACAAACACTTATTATCTATTATGTGTATGGGGTTTTACTAAACACTGCTGACAGAAAGATAAAAATGACATAATCTATGGCTCTGGTCAGGTGTTTCAGTGCAATAATATGGCTGTACTAGTTAGTTTTGTTCAATGTAGGGAGTGATACGGGGTAAAAAGAGATCCAAATAAAATTCTCAACAATATTTGAAGAGGAAAAGAAAACACTTTCTGCTGAGAAATTGGGGAAGACTATAGAAATTGGGTGACTACTTAGCTGAGCTTGGAAGGAAGCTAAGGATCCTGAATTTGGTGATGGGGAGGGAGAAGAGTCACAGTGTGTGGCTTGATCTACATTTTATTTCCATTCCTTCTTATTTCTTTTAAAGGCATTAATATTCCAGTCACCCATGTTTGCAAGCTCAGAGTCATTCTTGACTCATTTGTCACTCACATACAGTTAATATAAGTATTAAGGATCAAGTGATATAATATTTGTAAAGTGCTTAGCAGAGTGACTAGCTCATAGTAGGTGCTTAATAAATGGTTATTCTCTCCTCTGCCCAACATACACCTACATACATCTCTCATATCTGTTCTCTCTCACACAGACTGAAATCTGGACAATTGCAATTGCCTTCCAATTGTGTTCCATTCTCCCAGTCTCTTACCTCTTCGGTCTGTTCTCCATAGAGCTGCCAAACTGATGTTTCTAAACAGAGATCTGATCATGTCATTTCCACATTGAAAAATCTTCAGTGGTTCCCTTTTGCTTCTAGGATAAAATATAAATTCCTTTTTAGCATTGAAAGTTCTCCTCAACATAGATTCTACCTAAATTTTCCATTTTTAAAAAATTTTTATTTTTTGTATTATTCCTCCCAACTCACCATTACTTGTACTGTTCTTATTGGCCAGGTATTATCCATATACACAATTTTCTATCTTACCTCTTTGCCTTTGAATGAGTGATCCACCATGTCTGGAATACCACCTCACCCCTCAACTCTGCCTCACAGAATCCATACTGTCTACTAAAGTACTACTCAAGGGTGACCTTTTGCATGAGACCTTTCCAAATTCTCCTATTTGTTAACAACACCTCTTTAAATTATTTTGCATTTACTTACTTGTGTACGTGTTATATTTATCCTCCAACAAGGAGACTGTAAACACCTTGAGTATAGAGACAATTTCATTTTTGTCTATGTATGTTCAGTGCCTGATCCACAGTAGAAGCTTTAAAAATATTTGTTGAATCACATGGTTAAATACATTTGAGGTGTGGGGAATGAACTGAACATGAATCCCCATGCATATGTGGGAGATGGCATGTCATGTCTGGGGAACAACTGGTAATACACTTTGGAAGGTAGCATGTATTAAACCATATTTTGGGGAGAGGAGTCAAATGTGAGATTGTAGTTTTTCCTAGAGGTAAGAAGGAACCAATGAATGTTTTTTGGGCAGGGTTCTGCCATGATTAGACCAATGAATTAGACTGTTTTGACAGTTTCTGTGAAGGATGCTTTGGAAAGAGGGAAGGGTATGGAAGCATGGAGACCAATTAGGAGGTCATTAGGATAGTTCAGACAAGAGATGAAAATTTGAATTAGGATGTTGATTATGTAAGTAGAAAGGAGAAGATGAATTCAGGAGATGTTGAGGAACTAGGTAAGATAAAGCAACTGACTTTATATAGGGGGTATCAAAACTGTATGAAAAGAAAAATTCAGACATCATTAGCAAAACAGACTTTTGAGGGAGGAATGAGTTTAGGGGGAAACTCAAGTTCCCCCTTCAGGCTCCAAGTTCATAAACTTGAGTTCCAAAACTCAACATTTTGAGTATGTTGAGTTTGAAGTACTGTTGAAATAGCCAGTTGATGTCCAGAAGGAAGTTGGAGATTCAGGGTTAGAATTCAAAGGAAAATTAAGGCTGGATGTAAAGAGTTGAGAATTATCATACTTGATGAAATCACCAAAGTAGGGGAATGCTGAACATAGTGATGAGGAGGGAGAGCCAGGCACAGTGAGTGACTCAGCCTATATTCTATTTCCTCTCCTATTTGTTTTGAATGTACCAATATATATTCTTTACTTCACTCTGTCTCATCACCTACATCCAGTTAGTGGAGTCTTCAGTCAGAAGATGAAGTGTCAGTGGGAGCTGAGGAAATATATGAAGGAGTGTCAGATTGTTACTGCTCACGAATTCCTAAGTTCTACTCTAGAACTAATACCCTAGGACTCAGTACTTTCTGATGTCTTACACTGGATAGGTGGACTGTATCTTCCCCAGGTATGGATACCAATCTCTCAATTTGAGAAATAGTATCCCAGTTCATCAGAGAGTTATAATTTGTAATTATATCCTCAACTAGAGGTTGGGGAGGTGGTGGGGAATAAAGTTTGGTTACAGTTTGGCTGCCTACAAATGTATCTTTTACTTAAAATTGATGTTAAAGAACTAACTCCCTCTTGCAACATTGTTTTGCCTAAAGTATTTTCTTAGAACCAATTAATAATGTTTTGAGTGGTTGTAAAATCTGAGGTATGATCAACAGAGTTTCCCAAGAATGTTTTGTGTGTGTGTGTGTGTGTGTGTGTGTGTGTGGTGGACAGGAGGGTAGTTCTGTATTCTGCCTAGTTGATTGGATAGTGTTCATAGGACTGTATTCCTGTTTGTAGCTCTGCCTCCTTGCCTATGAGAAAGTGATTATGCTTTTCCTTAAAATGACTAACTGCTCTCAGTTGCATGTTTGTGAATCATTCAATGATCTCTATGTGTAGATCTTCAATTAAGTTTAATAACAGCTCTTTCTTACACTTCCTGTAGCCTCTGTAGCACTATAGTGGCAGCAGCACTGATGACTTGGAAGTTCTCCATGACTGCATTGTCAGTTACTTAGGATAGGTTGATAGCTGTTCAAGAAGATGTCAAGTCCATTACTCTTAGTCATAATATTAAATCACAGGATTTTAGATTTGGACTGGACCTTAGAGATCACTTGGTCCCTAGGAGCACTTAGATGTGACCATGCTATTGCATTTTGGCAGCGAAAGGGAAGAGAAAGATGAGACAATAGTTCAAGGAGGTAAGAGGATTGAGGAAGTATTTTTTTCGTCTAAGAATCGCTTGTTTGTGGGCAGATGGGAGAAAGACAGTGGAGAGAGAAAGAAGAAAGTGAAATAGAGGTAATAGTTTGTGAAGGAGGAGGTAAGAGATGATTAAATGAAAAGTACAAACAAAAAATTGGGTCTTACAAAAAAGAGCTTTCTCTTTCTCTGAAAGACTTTAAAAATAAATCAATGGTCAGACCCCTTGAGATCTGTTTACAAGCCCTGAGCTGGGAGTCAGGTTTCCAAAAACTTCTACAGGTTGCATGAGAGGACATGGACAAGTGTCCCAAAGGATAAGAAAGTTTGGATGTATTGTGACATTCAAGGTTGGACAGAATACCTTCATTTATGTGAACTAGATGCTAGAGGCAGGGTAGAGAGAGGCAATAATTGGGGTGCTGATGTAATTTAGAAAGGTGAGACAATATCCTGGAGGTCAATAGGGAGTGCCAAAAAGGATAAGAGGGATAATGTCCAATAAAAAGGCATGAAGTTTGAAGGAAGGATCGAAGGCTAGTATGACCTGAAAGCAGCAGAGAGGCAGGAAAGTCAAAGGAAATAATTTTGCCTTGTCCTAGGAGAGGTAAGTGGGTAAAAGATCAGATTTCTACTAAAAAAGGGTTTTTAAGGGTGATTGTTGAAGAAGCAGTGGTTAAAAAAAGGAGCCAGAGGTAAGACCACAGAGTAGTGATCAGAAAAGTTTAAGAAGAACCAGGATTATATAATATTTCTAAACCCAAAGCTAGAAAAAGTGTTAACAGTAATAAGACCTTATACATTGGTTAGGAGACTGGACTAGTTGACTCTTAGTAAGAAAATTAAGGCTTAGAGAGATTAAATCTCTTGTCTTTCAACAAGATTCTATATTTTACAACTCTTTGTTCTGTGCTTTTCCTACCAATGCACAAGACCAAGAAAAGAGGGGTCATTGGGATTAACTAGTAAAAAGTCATCGTCAGTGCTTTGGGGGTATTGGCCTGGCTTAATTTACTCCTGACAATTCTTGGGGTACCACTGACCATCTATTTAGAAGAGATATTACCCATGCAGATGATAGTGATAAGTTATACTGAGGCAAGACTACCAGCTAGGTGACTGCCCATCAGCAAGGTCTAGTAGAATAGAATAGAATCCATTCACTTCTAGCAGATAAGGCCTGCCATTTCTGGTCATCAGTCATTTCAGTCCTGTCTGACTCTTCTGATCTCATTTGTGGTTTTCTTGGCAAAGATACTGGGATGGTTTGCCATTTCCTTCTCCAACTCATAGATGAGGAACTGTGGTAAACAGGGTTAAGTGACTTGTTCAGTCACACAGCTTGTAAGTGTCTGAGGCCAGATTTGAACTCAGGAGGACAAGTCTTCCTGACTCAAGGCCCAGAATTCCATTCACTGTGCCACCTAGCTACCGTCTGGTTATTATCTTTATGTATCAAACACCTTATTTCACTAGCACTGAGTATAGAATCAGTTTTCAGTCTGATTGTTTTCATGAGTTTCATATGCCCTTCTCAGGACAGAGCTGTGTTATTTTCCTTGTTCCTTGAGAGAAGGGATCCTACTGTTGGACTTCCCAGATACACACATGTATATGTGTATATGTGTATGTATTCACAGCTATATGTATATACATTTCACACAAATGTACACATGCACATATATATATATATATATATATATATATATATATATATATATATATATATATATACAAGTATGCAATTGTCATTGACTGGGGGGTGGGGAGAGGTCTTATATTAGTGGAATTATTAGTAGGTTAGTTTATCATCTCAATGAAGGAGGCTGTTTCACAACTTTTTAAGACTGATTTTCAGTCCATGTGATTTGCTGACTAAAACAGTTTGTAGGATTTTATATGAATATTTACATGTATTATTCACTGATAAAAACATTTTCCTCATCTAGGGAGCTCCCTCCTGCAATGTAATCACAAGTCCAGTCCCTATCCCATCCATGATATAGTCATCAGGAGTTGTTTCCTATACATCTTAGTAGAATTTTTCTTCTTTCTCACCAATTTTCATACTGGCACTTATTGATGGTGGTGGCAAAACATTTTTGTTTAAAGGGAGGACAGAAGGTCAGTCATCCAAAGAACACTTATATCTCTGAGAAGATTAAGAGACTATTATTTTTGATGAAAAATTAAACATGAAAGCACTCCTGAAAATGGAGAAAGTTCTCCTGAAGACAACACAGTCAGTACCTATGTCAGTGTCCTGCCTCTAATCTGAAAGATGAGCTTTCCTTAGGAGTAATTTTCACTTGCAATCTACTTCCTTCTAGAAAATAGTTATTATTCTTAATTAATATGTTGACATTCCATAGGCAATTTTCAATATTTTTTCTTTTTTGTGTTTGTGTGTGTGTATGTCTGTGTTCCAAAAGGGTTGTAACCTAACAAAGCTGAATTATCCATTAAAAGGTTTTTTTTGGGGGGGGGGGGAGGGGTTGAGGGTTTGAGGCAGGTAGTGATTGCTCAGTGAATTATATAATTATTTTAAATTCTTAGACTTTTAAGTATCTGCATTGATAAGTTGAAATGGAAGGCACATTACCAGAGTTAAACTTTTCAAGTAATAAATGTAAAGTTACTTTTTCTTGATCCGAGTTGTATTTCAAAAGTTCTCTGTTGAGCAACTGTAGTCCCACAATTCAAGGCAATGTGCAAATTTAAAGTATATATGCATACAAACTTATTTGTCAGGAAGCTGTTCCTTCCAGATGAAAGACTCTAAATGTGTTCTAGGTGAAACTGAGCAGTTGAAAGAAATGGAGTTAGTTTGATACAGGCAGTTTATCTTTCAATTGGTATAATTTTCTCCACACCAATGTATTTATTTGTTACACTAAATTTATCCTTGAAGACTTTATATGAGTTAACTAAACTGATTAAATCACAATAACATTTTTGCTTAAAAATCCATTCCCTCTTTCCACCTCTACATCAAATAATTTAATAAGAATCGCACCCCTTCCTATATGCCTACAACCAAATTCAGTTCTCCCTTTTATTAAAAGGAGAAAATTTCCTTCTCTCCTGTGGTATAATGGTTGAAAGGCTTCATTTGGCATTGGAGAGACATGGGTTCAAGACCTACAGCTAATGATTGCTAAACCATAAAGAAAATCACAGAATTTCTTGGAGACAGGGTTACCTCATTTGCAAGATGAGATACTAACACCTGTAATACCTAACTCATAAGAACAAGTGATATAATGCATATAAAATTAGTTATTATCTAATTACTCTCCCATCTGTTACTCTTTCATTGTTAAACTTCTTGTAAAAGCAGGTTACTTTCGACGTCTTCATTTCTCCACCTGTAGTTGATTCTAGTCTAGTGCCATTTTTATTTCTGTAAGTCGTGGTACCCCATGAAGTTCCCTTTACCAGTACCCTACAACTTTATAGTGTAGCCACCATTGCTTTATCTCTCATCTGACCAAAGTCCCTAGAAACTGTAAATCTGTGCTGGCTCCATTGCAAGTTGACTCAAGAACAATATGACTCTCCTATAGAGATCTGTCACTCCAATTAAACTGGAATACTCATAGTTCCCTGGATAAGCTCAGCACTATTCTGCCTTTGTACTTTTTGTAATTTCATCCTTCCCCTTGTTGCTAACCATCCTCCTTCCTCTCTATGCTTATGGAACCTCTACTCATCTTTCAAGGGCTAGAGTAAACCTTCCTTCTTCCATGAGTCATATTCAGAAAGTCCACCCCAGCCAAAAGTGATCCATTAGACTCCTGTAACATTTATTGCCTATGCTATTCATTTGACATTTATTATTTGCTGTCTGCTACTGTTAGTACTTTTTTCATATATATAGATCTAATCTCCCCAAATAGAACATAGTGTCCTTGGAGGTAGCTCAGCATTTCATTTTTAAATCCCTGGGTGCCTAGTCAATACTTTCTCTTCAGTAAATATTTGTTTGTTATAAATGTTGCCACAAGACTTAAAATCCCCCAATAATGCCGTAGGTCTGCAATGGTATATTATTTATGTCAAGACACATTTGGTGGAACCTTCCCCTTCTCCTGCCCCCTAGCAATTTATGTGAGGACATGACCAGCAATAGAGGATGACCAGATGTGATTGGGTTGCTATCTGTATCACTATAGGGAACATCCAAATCTCTAGGATCACAGATTCATTGGAGTAACTCATAATATAGACAAAGTAAAAATGACTAAAGGGACAAGTTACTAATTTTACCAATATGTGCAGCTGCTGTACTGCAAAGTAGAGGAAGAACCTATTCATTAGGTGAAATGAGTAATAAAAAGAATGTAATTCCCTTTTCTTCCTTACTTCATCATAGCCAATTAAGAGAGAAGTGAGGGGAAACAACAGATTTAGGACAAAGATCTCTAAAAAGCACATGAAGCCTTTAGAGGCAGAATCTTGCCCTCTATTCTTAACCTATCCATAAGATATGTGATGAAAACTGCAAAGAACCTTTTCCTGGGGGTTTTGAATAGCTTATTCCTTTGAAAATCATGATCTTGATCACAGTTAAAAAGTGCAGGAGATATTTTTATTGCAATTTTTAAATTCTCAAACTATTAGAAACTAGGAGATTGATTCTACTTATTAGTCTCAGAAGGACTCATAATTTCATAAATGTTCTTGAAATGTATAAAAATCAGCATAAATTTCACAAGTGGTAAAATTTACCTTCAGGAAGAATGTCATGGTTTCTACTGGATAAAATTCATTTAATTATTCTAGTCATTCTAAATGTCCTGTGGCTGAATACTGCTTATTTTGAAAAGCAAAAGTATCTAGTCACTGATTTGTCTAGTTTCCATTGGCTGGTTACTGGTTTTCTTAGTAAACTCATGATATTACTTTAGTTCTGTATAAAATAGAGTTATAGAACTTGCTTTATCCTCTCATACACACACTCACACACATGCACAACTTACACAGTCATTAGGGTGATCACTTTTGTTTTGGTTTATCTTCCAGGGATAAGGATAGACTCAAGTGGATCTAGTCTCCTCCCCTCTCCAGTCCTCTACAGCAACATGCATTTCCAAGATAGCTGATAGGGGTTAGTAAAGTAGCCAGTGACCAGGGAATAGAGCAAAGCCAAATAACCCACAAGAGTATCAAATTCTTGCCCCTAATTTCATTAGAATATTTGAGTGAGCTAGTGCTCTGCACTGATTGTTACCAGAATTTATGTCCATTTTTTTTCCTTTGAAGATTTAGAGAGCATAACTGATCATCATAGAATATTAGAGCTGGAAGGAACATCTAATGAGGTCAAAGGCCATCTAATCTCACTTCCTCATCCCACAGATCAGGATATGGTGTGGTAGAGAAGGCCCATGTGCAAAGACTAGTTGGTGTTGGAGCCAAGATGAGAACCCAAATTATCTGTCTCCTAGTCCAGTTCACTTGGCATGATAGTATAAGTATTTATATTTATTTTTTCTTTTTTTTTTTTACATGAATTAACTTTTGTTCATTTTTAGTTTACATCATTCATTTCCATGAGATTTTGAGTTACAAATTTTCTCCCCACCTTTCCCCTACCCACCACCCCAAAACAGCGATCCCACTGTATACCCCCTCCCCCAATCTGTTCTCTCCTATGTCCTCCAACATCACCCCTCTGACTTTCTGGTAGGGCAAGATGGACCTCCTTACCCCAGTGCCTGTATATCTTAATTCCCAGTTGCATGTAAATAATAATTAATAATATATATATATATTTTTAAATTTGATTTTAGAACTTTACATTTTAGATTCTTTCCCTACCTCCCTTGTCACCCACCCCCACTAGAAAGACAAGCAATTCAATACAGGCTGTACATGTGTAGTTATGCAGAACATCTCCACAATGGACATATTGTGAAAGACTGACTATATGTTCCTCCTTCTTATCCTGCCCCCCACTTGTTCTATTCTCTACTTTGTCCCTGTCCCTTTATAGAAGTGTGTGCTTCTAACAACCCTCCCCCCCACAACCTGCCCTCCCCTCCACCATCCCCCCTCTGAATCCCATCCCCCCCTACTCTCCTGTAGGGAAAG
>CM053585.1:84819354-84840384 GCA_028646515.1 Pseudochirops corinnae
ATTGTCTCTCCTGGATCTATTTACCAGGTCAGTGTTTTTTTCAAGGAGATATTTCACATTGCCTTCTATTTTTTCATTTGTTTGGCTATGTTTAATAGTATCTTGATTTCTCATAAAGTCATTTGCTTCCATTTGCTCCACTCTAATTCTGAAGGAATTAATTCTCTTCAGTGACATTTTGAGATTCTTTTTCCAACTGGCAAATTTGACTTTTTAAGGCATTCTTCTCCTCATTGGCTTTTTGGGCCTCTTTTGCCATTTGAGTTAATCTATTTTTAAGGTGTTATTTTCTTCAGTCAGGTTGTTGACTCTCTTTTCATGATTTTCTTCCATCATTCTCATTTCTCTTCCTGATTTTTTCCTCTACTTCTCTTATTTGGTTTTCAAAATCCTTCTTAAACTCCTCTATTGCCTGTAACCAGCTTACATTTTTCCTGGAAGCTTTTGGTGCAGGGGTTCTAACTGTGTTGTCTTCCTGCTGATCCATGCTTTGATCCTTTTTGTCCCCCCAAAAGGAATCTAAAGTTGGGTTGCTGTGTTTACTTTGCTTCTGTTGCCAGCTCATGTTGCCAGTCAATTACTTGACTTTTGGGCTCCATAGAACTGTGCTTCCAAAGAGGAGAGCTTTGTCTCAAATCACTGGTGTTTTCACAGCTGCTGGAGCTATTAGGAGGCCACCATCTCTGCAGCCCCCACCAGCTTTGGCTCACTAGTCACTCATCTCAGGACGACCACCCAGGACCACGATCCTGATCCAGGCAGCTTAAGGCAAGAGCATTTAGCTTCTGAATGATTGCTTGGCCCCCCTGCAATCTGTAGGGTGGGAGCTCTGAAGCAGCCACGTGGAGGTGGCTGCAGGGCTACCTCTTCTGCTTTCTTGCCTTCGGGGCAGATGGCCGGACCTGCTTTTCTCCCCCAAATTTAGCCAAATTCCACTGACCTTTCACTTTTTCCTTGGTTCTTATGGGTTGATTTTTCTGGAAACTGCCACAGCTGCTGGTGATCCACTCTCCCAAATGCTCCAGCCGTGGCTTGTCCTGGCTGCCCTGGGGCTATAGCCAGGACTGTTCTTGGCTCCTAGCGTGCTACAATAAACCCTTCCTGTCCCGCCTGCTGGGCTGCCTTCAGTGGGAGCTTTGTTTTTCTGTACTTTTGTGGGTTCTGGAGCTCTAAAATTTGTTTACAATCATATTTTATAGGTATTTGAGGTGGCTATGGGGTGAACTCACAGAGCTCCTCTTCTTCTATGCTGCCATCTTGACTCTGCCCCTAAGTATTTATATTTAAAGAAAAAAAATAGACTTTAGTGAGACTTTTTATCACATTTCAAATAATTCAATCAATTATTCATTTATTGAGTGCTTATTAAGTGCATCAGGAACTGTTCTAGGCACTGGGAATAAAAGGTCAAAAAGTGAAAAAATCCCTTCTCACACTAAACTTACATTCAAATAAAAAGAAAATGGTTGCACTTAGCAATATGTATGTACTGAGGTAGCAGCAGATAGTTAAAACACTGGATAATCCAAAAACTACTGATAGTTGGTTTCTGAAGACATCTTTAAAACTGGATATGTTTTACTCAAGCTAAAGTAAAGATTAGTTTTCATGACAAATACACTGCAGTTAACTGTGTGATGTGAACTTTTAAAAAAATTTCTTTTATTTAATTTTATTATGACATTCTTCCTGAAACATTTTGCCTAACTGAAATCTGTTTCCTGTTAATATTAACACCACCTGGCTAAAACTTGACTCACAGAATGATAATATTAAGGGAAGACTTTTTGACATTCCTCAGATAAGAAGCCAAGGAGGAATTTTGTGTTTCTCAAGGACTTTTGGTTATTTTTATGACATGTAAATTTCAATCTATCCTTTGTGAGCCCTCCAAATGTAGTTTTAATCTGTAACCTGACTTAGTTTACCTATAGAGTCTTTTTAACTAGGTTGCTTTCCTTCGGGGATATATGAGATTGCAGTTCTTTTTAACTAGGTTTGTGCAACTTTTATGTCTTAGGAGGATGTACTAGATTGATGCAGGTAAAAAAAAAATAGAAAAAAATAGTTCTCTGTTTCTTTTATGTAATTTTGTCTCCAAAAAGCCTCATTAGATACTAATTTTGGTTCAGGGTTATTTTTCTGAATCTTGAATCTGTGTTTAAGCATGATAAAGCCTAGGGTTTCTATAATTTCTTCATTGTGGTATATTTATTCGGCAGCAGTAACCTACTACGTGAACTCAAAGAGGAGATATTTCTCCCATCATAACTATGAGACATAATGTCATTCTGGTGCCAGGAAAGTCAGCTGAGGGATTAATATTTCACATGAATAATCCAGAGTTGACAGTATTTCAGTATCCAAATTGTCAAAAGAGCCTGCAAACTGAAGCTAAGTCAATATTGTAGGAGGGCAAGTGTTGAAGCTAGTGGTGGTTCAGACATTTGGCCTAAGAATATTTTCTTCCTTTCTCTGTTAATGACTTTCTTGTCTACTTTACTTTGAAAGTAGAAACCTATGATTATACTTCCAGAAAAAGCAAAAGAGATTAGGGAAGTGGTAGGTAGAGGAAAGAATCTTTAAAAGGGAGAAGGAGGCAATGTGATATAAGGAAAAAAAGTCCTAGAGGAGGAGCCCTATCATCTAGTCCTGCCTTTGTTGATAATAAGCTTTATTAAACTGGGCAATTTGGTTAACCTCTGTACATCTCAGTTTCTTTATCTAAGAAATGATGCAAGTGGACTCATTTGCCCCTAATGTTCCCTTTAATTAAAATATTCCATAATTCAATTCTGAAGTACCGATTTTGAAAAAGTCGAAAGAATAGGTTAACCATTCAGTTTTTGGATATTGTTGCAACATTTTTCCTCAGTTTATATTTTTTTAGCACCCTGAGATTCACAGTCATGAACAAACTCAATGGGAGATTGAATCTTCAATGCACCAGTCAGTACCATTGCTTTTCTAGTTATATCCAAGGTGAAGACTTTGCCCCTTTCAGATTAAGATGGCCTTGCTATAAAGCATTCCAACTGGAAGGACCTAAATCTATCTACATCATCTTGGAAAATTCTGCCTGTGGCTCTGAGTCACCGTGTGTGTGTGTGTGTGTGTGTGTGTGTGTTGTGTGTGTTGTGTGTGTGACATTGAGCCAGTCTTCTGTAGCTTTCCAGGTTGCCAATGGAGACACAGATTTTCAGCAGGTTAGACTGAATTGGTTACAAAAATAAATCAATAACAGTGAGAAAATAAAAAAAAATTCTCCATAAACTAAATAACTACATCTTCCTTTTTAGTGTACCCTTTAGAAATCAGTGCTGTTGTTTTTCTTACTCAGTGTCATGCATACTTCATGACTTGTCCAAATCTTTCACCCCAAAGCTTGAATAAAATGCTGTTGTCAAGTATCCCCTCTCTGATCTCTCTATGTTTGACATACAATAGGTGGGAAGAGAGCTTTGGGTTATATTCTCACTTCAGTGCAGAAGTGAAGGTTCCAGTTAATGAGAGCATTGTGCATTTGTTTGTGTTGAGGGAAGGCTAGGCCCCTTGAATCTGCCTTAAAGCTTTAGATATTCTTCACAGGGAATAAAGTGACATGTTCAAATTAGCTGTGGCCAGACGGATCTCATGATATGAATATCAATGTTGGAGCCTTGCTGAAAACCAGGATCTCAGCATAGTTAGGTGCTATTTCTCAGTAGCCAAGCAGTGGAGATAACCTTAGAGTTTCTCCCTAGCCAAGTAGGATATACCATTAAGAGGGTCTATTGGGTGGAGCCATGTGGTGATGCAGTGAATGTGTGAGCTGCCTTCAGAAGAGCCTTCATTATTTCAAAGAGTCCTGATATTTTGATGAGGGTAACCCAGATTTCAAAGCTAGAGAATTTCTATGGCTGGAAAACTAATCATTTTATAGTCAACCTAGCAATGACTCTTCCTAAACTTAGCTGGAATGAAGGGGGAAAGGAACAAGCATTTATTAAATGTCCATAATGTGCCAGGCACTGTGTTAAGCACTTTACAGATATTACCTGTTTTCTAACAATAGTCATGCCATATAACTGGATATCTGTAGAATAACTTCAGAGCAAATCTCATTTTTTATAGTCCTTGACTATATAGATTCCTCTTCTTTAGCTCCCTATTGCTACTAGAAGGTATCATAGGATCATGGATTTAGAACTAGAAGGAAATTTATAGGGCCTTTAGTCCAACCACCTGGTTTTACAGAAGAGGAACTGAGGCCCAGAGAATGACTTGTCCTAGAGCAGAAATGTGGTATATGGCAGAAGAAGGATTCAAATCCAGGTCTTTTCACCAAATATAGCACCCTTTCTAATTAGGCACACTGGTCTTGAACACTAGAGCCTTTTTTCTCTGTTGTTACTCCTAATTCTACTTTTGCTTCTAACAATTTTCTATCACTGCCCCCCCCCCCCCTTTAAATCATGCGTTCCCAGATCTGACTTTCTCTCTTGATTGCCTTGTTGTCTTTTGGTGAGGTTAAGGTGCAAACCCCTTGTTGAATCAAGACTTTCTCTGTTGTTGGAGCAGCTGATCACCAGAAGTTTGGCTACTAAGTGTGGTCTGTTTTTTTCTGTCTGTTGGAGATACAATTTTAAATTCTGCCTCACAGTTCTGGTGATGCCCTGGGATAGATCAGGGAATTTTTCCTAATGGTCTTATACCTGTTTGTCACCATTACTGCTAACTTCTATCTACACTAGAGCTTGCTCCAAGAATAGGATTCTTGTCATCTTCCAGTTTTATGAAAACCCTTGTCAACAATTTTCTGGTCTCAAGCCCAGGCTGGAAACTCCATTCTTGGTGTTTCTTGGGAATAGTGTTTTAGAAGGAATGCTCTTTATTTATTCAGAATGAGAAAAAGTATCCCAATTTCTTTTTAATTATTTTTCTTAAATATTAAATAATATTGCTGGAGCTACTAGGTGAGGTAATTAAAACCACCTAATGCTGCCAACTATCTCTGCTATACCTAAAGTCTGAGAATGAGAAAGAAGGAACCTTTTTTTGGCAAATACCCCTCATACTTGGGAGAAGAAGAAATGATTCTATTGCTGATTAAGTTAAAAATAACTTTAAAAAAGCAGATCAAGAATTTATTAGCTAAATTTCATAGAAAATGGGCAATCCCTAATTTTAAATTCTGCTGAATAGGTCAACTTTTTCTTCTTAATTTCTCAGAATAGAAGTCATCCCTTCTCCCTCCCTATCCCAGTAAAGTTTATGAAAAAACTGAATACCCGACTTCTCACACACACACACACACACACACACACATACACACACACACACAAGCACACACACACACACCACATACCCCTACATAATTTTAAAACTGTCTGATTTCAAGACTTCCAAACAAAGCAAGAAGCAAACTATTTTTCCCCTTTACATTTCCATCCATCAAATTCCCTACATTTACTCAGGGGGAAATCAGGCATCTCCATACTGTAGGAACAACTGACAGAACCTACTTCAATCTTTTTCATTAAGTTCACACAAAATGAGGATTTAACGCATGGGCAACACAGCCAGTCCCTCAGGTACTGCTGCCCATAATCCTACCTTGAAAATGGCTCCATATTAATTGTTGCAGCAAAGTGGACACGGAGTTTTAAGGCTTGGCACTCATACTTCACAGATAACTAACTGCAATCATAGAAACCTTTGTTTTACATTTTCTAGGAGGTAGGAGTATAAGCAAATATTTAAACTTTGTCTTTAAAAATGAGAAAATCTGCATGGATCAAACTGAAAACTGATATGCTTTTTAAAATACTGTATTTCCATTACAATCATGAAGCCTTAACAGATTCATTTGAAATATTTATGATTTGATTTTTTTCTTGTCATCTCAACCTCACATCCTCCACTGCCCTGCCCGACCCTTTGGGGTTACACAGATATTCTGATATAATAGTAGTACCCTGCTTTAAGAAAGACTGCTATTAGAAAACTCTAACTTACTAACCAGATAATTTTTCAGTAGTTCTCACTGCCCATAATAGTTGTTTAATAAATGTTTGTTGAATTGAATTTATCACTTTTACCAAGGGATTTATCAAAGTGAAGTGGTGCTGAATGGCCTTTGTAATATATTTTTTGGGGTGATTTTTATAATTTTGAAATATTGTCGTAATTTCAGTCTTGTGTTAAGTTGTAAAAGCCACATTTCTTCTCCCACAGCGGTAAAGCATTAACTCTGTCTCTTCCCTGCCCCCATCCTTAGAGGTATTTCCTCTGAAACCATTAACTCTATAGCTATGATAACAAGAATCTTTTCAAGGCACTACCTCCTTTTGTTCTAGTAAACAAGACTCATGCATTTGCAGACTGGATGAAGTACTTCTCATTTAAATTTGACCTCAGATCTGACTGCTGGTTGACTTTATGACGTTTCAAGGCAAAAACCACACCTCCACCTCAAAACCTCCTGCTGTTTCTCCCAGTGAATTATGGGTAAAACGCATGTGCAGTTGATGTGAAGGGTGTGTGTTCCTTTAAGTATTAATCACTCCCTGGCTCCTCCCTAACTCCACCTTTGTACCCCCCAACCCCCTTGCACCTTGCCAGCTTTTTCTAGCAGATCTTCTTACCCCACCCCTTTTGCCCTTGTATAACAATAAACTTTTATAAATCTGCCAAGGACAGCTGAGTCCAGTAATTCTTTTTCAGATGCCAAACCTAGAAAGGATTTCTCATTAGAAATCCCCCATACTTAATACCTCTTCAAAAGTATCCTCTATGTAGCTACTTCTTCAGCATATTTGAAATATGTTTACACTTTATTCTTTCCTCTAGCCTGGGGGTTCTTAACTTTTTTTGTGTCATGGATGTCTTTGGCAGTCTGGTGAAGCCCATGAACCCCTTCTTATAATAATGGTTTGTGGCCTACATTCATACTTGAAGGAAATGAAAAAATTTAATTAAAATTAGAGAAAAGAAAATTTGTTTTCTTTCCTTATCCAAGTTCAGAGACCCCCTGAAATCTAACCATAGACTCAACCTTAGGTTAAAAGCTCCTGTTACATATTTAAGAGGATGAGGTAGCTCTCCTCCTAGCTAGGCTGATATTTCCTCTTTGTCTCTTGATCCAATTATCTCTCCCAAAATGGCAATGTGGTACATTCGAAAGAGTACTGGATTTGGAATTAGAGGATGTGTGTGGGTCCAGATCTAAGCTCTGTTACCTATGTGACTTTTGGCAAGTCACTTTACTTCTCCATGTCTGTATCCTCCATGTATAAAATGAGAGAGTTGGACTAAATGAACGTAAGCTCTTTTCCATTTTTCATCTGTGATCCTATTCTATGACTTTAATCCGCTGAATATTCCCTTTCTCACTCAGCTTCTCCTTCTCTACTGACTTATTCCCCTTTGTCTATAAACAAGTGGGTTTCCTCTATTACATAAAAAAAAAAATCCTCATTTTGCAATTCCCTTAAACTGTTGTCCATTGTTTCTCTTCTCCTTGATGGCTAAACTAGACAGATTATTTAGAATTCTACTTTCGTACCACCCATGCTCACTATTCTACTAAACTTATTCTCTTCAAGGTTTCCAGTGGCCTTTTAGTCACCACATTCAATGATCTCCTTTCAGTTCTCAAACTCCTTGAAGTTATTGATGCATTTGAAACCACTGAGCACTCCTTTTCTCCCCATCATCCCTAGCATTTAGTGTAGTGCTATGCATGTGGTAAGAGTTTAATAAATGCTTGTTTTCCTTCTACCTGCCTGAGTTCTCTACAGTCTCCTTCAATGGTTTTTCTCCCTTTTTGAATTGGTGTATGAACTAAGGAAGATACAGCTACACTCACCATTACTAGATCAAATCAAGGTTTCTGTTAGGCAGAGGGTACAAAGCAGGAACACAGGTAGCATACAATTCCACTTGTCCTTCTCTTCAGGATTTCTGATGTCTACTGGGAAAAGTGGGTACACTGATAACACTGGAATCTTCCCAAACCAGAAGGCTGGCAGGACAATTTAGGATGGGCTGTTTAAACTGAGATAATCTAAATGGTGACTTGAGTCAGCAAAATTGCAAAACATATACCAATCAGTTTACAAGATTTGGGAACAGTTCAGTGGAAATTAAGTAGTACATGACCAATTATGGGCAAGTTTTAATGACTCTGTGACTTAAGTTAACTATGTCTACATAGCTGCTACATTCTCCTCTCCCTAAGTGTGGATAACTCCCACAGCTCTGTCCATGGCTCTGAGTTAGTTCTCTCTAAACACTGGACCTCAGCCAGCTCATCCTCTCTCAAGCTCCCATTGTTACATCTTTATAAATGACCATTGTGCACTTACTGGCTAGGTGAGAATGGGCCAGTCATCAAAGTCTTCTCAGTCCTTACTTTCCTCATTAATAAAATGAAGGGGTTAGGCAGTGGCCTCTAAGGTCCTTTTCAGCATTATATCTTTGAACCTATGGTAATCTAACCCCTTTCCATCACCAGTCATCCTGACCTTTGTATTCCCACTGGATCCGAATTACTCTGAGGCTGGCGACTTTGCACAGCTCTGCCTCACTTAAATCCAATTCACTTGCAAGTCAAGACATCACCCTCCTGTTCAAGAATAAAGGATAAACAGCGAAAACAACATCTAACCCCACTATTTCTTCTGAATTTTATCTCACTTGTCAAACTGCCTCTTATATATATCAATCCTTCTGCTGCCTCTAATTTAACATATTCAAAACTAAGTTCACAATCCCCCTAAAGCCTGCTCCTCCCCCCAAATTCCCTATTCTTTTTATGGCCTATCATTTTCCCAGTCAGCCATACCTGAAACCTCAGAGTGAACATTGACTCTTTCCCTTTCTTGATCTCTCGCATCCAGTTTCTAAGTCTTTTTTATTTTTCATCCACAATATTTCTTCTATCTGTTTCTTCCTCTCCATTTATACTGCTACCACCCTATTTTCAGATCAACTTTATGATCTCCTGAACTGGTTACTGTAATAGCCTCCTAATTGAGCTTCCTGTTTCCAATTTCTCTTGTCTCTAACTATCTTTAATATGATGGCCAACATATTCTTTATAATGCACAGATATGATTGTCCCCACCCCCAAAAAAAGCCCCAAACAAAAACTCCTGTAGCTGTCCATTGCCTGTGGGATAAAATGCAAATAAATTTGTCTGGCATTTAAAGTCCTCAACAGTCTGGTCTTATCATTTCTCTCCAATCTTATTACTTACTAGCCCTACCCTTTGTGTATTGTCCCACCCTCGTTTGCATCCCTAACATCTAACACAGCACCTAGCAAATGCTTTTTTTTGGTGGGGGTGGAGATTGACTTCTCTGTGCACGATGTGTTCCAGCCAAACTGTTTTACTTATCATCACTCATTTTCAATTTACCTTCTCCCATTTCCACATGGTATTAGCTTTTTTGTTTATCCAAGGCCCAACTTAAGCCACTACCATAATGAATCCTCCTTAACTATACTCTAAGTATATTTCTCCTTACATAGTATTAATCAATTTCATTCTTATTTGTATGTGTGTCTTATCCCCCTTATTAAATTATAAGCTTACTGAAAGTAATGACTATTTTGACTTCATCTTTGTATCCCTTAGTGTCTGAAATATTCTCTAAGTTGTCTGTGATCTCACTATGATGCAGATAATAACCCATCCATACCTGTCCAACTTGAGCTACTCCTGTTAATGTCCTACCATTCATTGTAGAGGCCATCCAAAATGCCAGAGACCTTTCTCTTGTTATTTTGACATCATGAAGTTCTCAGAGGAGCACATCAGCTACTCATTAGTTATCTCTTGCTCCATGACTAACCCCCTTGTTTTCAGTCATATATTCCTTTAATGACATCTTTCACACCTTGCCTTGAACATAGTATGTAGAAAGCAATTAGGACTTGTTGAATCAAAAGATTTCATTTGTAGATAGATTTTCAGTTGACTCTATTATAAAACCTGAGGCATATAAGAAAACAAAGAGGGCTTACAAGTGGTCTTATCTTTCTTATTTTTCTGAACCTGAGTTTGGGAACTTGACATCTTGCCTGGTCCAGAATTATGCATTTTTAGCCATCTTTACTCTGACTTCCCCATACGATCTGTAAGACTTAGGTAGTATATTCATTTCCCCATGGCCCCAAATCCCAAAACAAAGCAAAAATAAACCATCAAAGAGAAAGAAAGAAATGGGATTTCATACCCCATCACCCACAATTCCACCTTTCACAGGAGAAGAACTCAGTTGTTTCAGAATATACTGTATACCGCTTTTTGTTCTGGCCTACTATAAAACCCTGGCACACAAATGGCCAGCAGGAACAGCACGCCAGTATTGAATTTTTCACTGTTTTTATTACAGGTTCTAGGTTTCAGATGAACAGGAGCCTCCTATTGCTTTTATAGCAGGATATTAAATTGCAGCCTCTGGCAGGCGGCACCTGCCCTCTTTCTGGCATGCTCTAGTCAGTACTTGGCTATGCGAGACTTCTAATGTAATGTATATTTTGTGTTTCAGCTCTATGTGGGATTTAAACATTGAGAAACACAATCTCTCCCCAAAGAGATTCTACCAATGATATCAAGTCTTGATAATGGCTTAATGTGGCTACATTCAATCCCCAACACTTTGTTTGTGAGAAAGTCTCTTGTTTTTCATATAACTTGCTTCATGGTATAACAGAGTACAACCTGGTGATCACCTTTGTTTAACCTGCATGGAGTAGCCATGGTTTGTGGTATAATGTCCAGGTCACTTTGGACTGAAAATTACACAGAGGTTCCATTACTGTTCTACTTTTTACATTGAGTGCGGAGGATGAGGCATGTAGATTAGGCATGTAGAAGGCTAATAATAAGGCCTCCCACCCACCCCACATGAGGCCTTTCCAAGTCTTGTTATTCTACTACCTACCCAGTGTTTTTTCTTCTATGTTCATATGTCCAGTCAGGTTGCCACCACTCTAATTCAGCTACTTTACTTGTTACCTCTCCCTTCCCTTAATTCAGTATCCTCCCTGATTATTCTACCTAGCTACCAAATTGTAATTCCCAACACACAAGTTTGATCATGTTAAAAATGCTTTAGTGATTCCCCCTTGCATACAGGACAAACTACAAACTCCTCTATTTGACATTTAAAGCCTTGCTCAGTCTCTCTTTTCACATTATTCCTCCTTGCTCTATACTCAGTCAAAACAGCCCACTTGCCACTCTTTGTACATGATGTTTTATCTTCCCTCTTTCTTTCTTTGTATAGTCTCTTCCCAATGATTGGAATGCTTTATATTCTCACCTCCACTTCTTGGAATCTCTCACTCCATTTAAGACTTAGCTTCTGTGTGAGGCTACCTGTTATCCCTCCATGATTTAGTCCTAACTCCCTGACATTACATTGTATTCATTTTGTATAGATTTTGTATTTACTTCTGTGTGTGTGTGTGTGTATTTCTCTTTCTTATTAACCCTAATAGAACATAAACTCTCGAAAATTAGAGATTGTTTTGTCTTTGCATATATCTAGTTGCAGGCATATAGTAGCCATTTGATAAATAATTATTGACTTGATATTTTTTGTATTGTTTCTGGTTAGGTTGAAAAAGACTTGGGCATCATAGTGGGCTTCAAGTATAACGATGTGAAATGGATGCCAAAAAAAAAAGATAATCTGATCTGGGGTTGCTTTATATTGCTAAGGGGTGGAGGAAATAATCCCATTGTTCTCATACAACATGTGGAGTAAATTGCTCAGTTCTGGGTGCCATATTTCAGGTTAGATTTTGATAAACTGCACTATGTCAAGAGGAGAATGACCAGAATGATAAAGGAACAGGAAACCAAATCATGTGATGATTGAAAGAACTGGGGACACTTGGTCTAAGGAAGTCATAAGGAGTTAAGAGGACAGGGCTTATGATCACTCTCTTTAGAAGGTTTATCATTAGAAGTATTAGGTTGCCTTGCTAAAGCTGAAAAGGCAGAAATAGCACACATGAACTGATAGGAAGTTTGCTTTTGGTTCGCCATTAGGAAGTACTTCCTCATGATTGAGATGTCCAACTTTGAGTAGGCCGTGTTGGGATTTAGGAACCTTCCTATCATTGGAAGTCTTCAAATGGAGGTAGAATGTTCATTTGTAAGGGATGTTAACAGGATACCTGTTTCAGGTAGAAGTTAGAATAGATGACCTCGGAGAAACCTTATAGCTCTGAGATTCTATGATTAACAAATGTCTTTTGGATTGGCTTGACATTGAGCTATAGATTTTTTTTTCTCTGGGGTTGGGAAGGTGGGACATGGGAAGGAAAGAGGAAAAATAATCAATGTTTCTCTTTCAAACCTCAGTATATAAGAAAATTTAAGTCTTAAATTCAAAGAACAGAAATTTATTAAAATATCCTAAGAATCAGGGTCAGAATTTTATTTGGTGAATTATCTCCAAAAGTTTCCCTTTTGGGAGTTCCCAGCATTTTTTCAATCAGTGTTTATGAAGAGGAGAGCCCTGTTTGTAAAGTTAGTACCATGGCCAAAGTCTTCCTGAATTTAAAATCTCAGAACAACAATGCTTTGTGAAAATGAGGAAATTAAAGCTTCATCTGATTTGTTTATGTAAATATCCAGTGCTTTTTGGAATTTTATGGATACTGGAATAGAATTCTAATACATGGAAGAAAGAAATCTTCAAACAAATGAAAAGGAAACAGAGGGAGGAAATGTAACTTCATTTTTCCTGTGCTATAGAATAACAAAAATGTTCAAAGGTAGGTGACACCAATTATTATAGCTTTTAAAATTAAGTGTTATGAAAATATTGTTCTATGTACAAAAATGAAGTATAGCACCCTATGTCAGAGATCATTCTCTCCCCTCAAAACTAAAGTGTATTCTTTTTGATATCATTTTACTTCTTTTGAAAACTCAGGAATGTACATAAACAAGTTATAAATGACCACTATGAAATGTGATTTTTTGTGTGTGAAGATTAGCAATGGGATAAGACAATTATTCCAAGGAATCACTGTACTATTTTGGACAACGGATTCGTGAACTAAAAGTCTGTGAGTTGACTTTCTGAAGCATTAACAAGTAATGATACCCATTTAAAAAAAAATCTGTGATTACGTATGGATGTGATAATCTGTAGCAGCTCTATCAGATAAATAATACATATTTAAAAAATTTCTGTAATTACATGTTTACCCGATAGGCCAGAATGACTCTGTCCCAAGGAGCTGTTACAGACTGAGTAAATAATACATGTTTTAAAGTCCATAATTACATATGTAAACGATAGACTATCGAGTAAATAATGCACATTTTAAAAAGTCCATAATTACATATTTACATGATAGTCTGTAAATTCTGTAATTACTTATTTACACAATAGACCATAACAGCTGTTACAGTCTATTATGTTAACTCTCATAGAATTATATTATGGATTTTTAAAAATACCATAAAGAACCTAAGGAAATGAAATGATAGAAAACTGCATAAAGGGTAAACTTCAGACTCATGATAAAGCTTCCCAGACAGGACTGTTTAGGGTGCAGGCAAAATTCCTGATTGCTGTTTCATCTGTAACTCCCAATTTAAACTTTCTTTTGTAGTAGTATACATTAAAGGTAGACAGGGTAAGGAATTTGTGAGTGGCAAGATATTAGGTAGGGTTGGTTGGTTTTTGTGTATGTATGTTTTAAAATTCTGTTTCCTTTGAAATTTCTTACTCTTGTTGATATAAACAAAACGTGAAATGAAAATTTTATTTTGCTTGTTTGGTTTTGCATTATAAAATTATATGGAACCACAACTTAGATTTAGGTTCTTTCATATTATGCTTGGTGTGTGTTCTTCATTTATTCCTGACTTTCTTCAGAAAAGCCTACAGGTTGTGCATAATGATAAGATATATCTCTATTGGTATGTGTATATATACCAATCATAGTGACTGTGATTGCTTTCTGATCTCTTGAGGGGCATCACAGGTTGAGGTTTCCCACAGTGCATTTCATGGCTCTGTTTCTGAATTTATACCAAAGTTAAATACAGTATCAATGCAACTAAATGAAATGTCTGTCCATAATTACCACTAAATAGCAAGGCTAAATCAAGCAAGTGAGAATCTGTCATTTAGTGATGGTGGACCATATATATATTTAGTAACAAAACACAGTGTGGGAGAAACCTTTGATCCTGTTTGTTAGGCGTTATTCTGTTAAGAAATTTGACAGCTTGAAATAATTGAGAACTTGAAGCAGGAAGAACTGATTTATGCAGATGTATCTACACTTTGATAAAATTTCTTTTCATGTGAGTAGTTGAGGCATAGACTCCTGGCATTGCTCAGTAGGTGCTTTAGACCACACATGTCACCACGACAGTATAATACCTCCTTGACAGCAGCTAAATAATCTGTACTGGGGCTTGAAACAGAAAATTCCCATTGACCAAACATGTTTTGTATACCTGAGAAATGTAATAAGGGTTCAAGAATCCTCCTCCTTTTGGTACTAGCATAAAAGGACTAGACCTAGTACATCCTAATGACTATTACCTGAGAGTAATCAGTACCATCACTGTCAGTGCAGAAGCTGTTTGGGTGCCTTGCACTGGAGAACGATGATCTCTCACCATAGCCAGACTTCTGTCTGGTTCCCAGTGTTCTCCTTTAAAAGCAAGTAGTTTCGCATGCTTTGTTGATGTTCTCACTGCAGATTTGGAAACAACAAAGAAAAAAACCCACTGTGACAATCAAGAGTGACAGTGAGGAATGTCCAGAAAGGAATGTTTTTGTGTAAGAGAACACCTGAATAGTCGAACTTTAAAGACTGCTGAATGGCTTTGGGCTTTTATAGAAGGTAATCATTTAAAAATAGGATGGTGAATAGAAGATGCCACTATTTGATTATGGTGACTGGAAGAGAAGTTATAAAGTATGTTTTAAAAGTTTGCTTTCCTCTCCTTTATTTAATAGTATATAATGTTTGATGAAATAGGGTGGTTTAAGAGTGATGTGGATGCTCTTGTTATTCACAGAGATCTATCTGGAATTCAGAGAAAAGTGTTTAAGAGGAATCCATGCATATGTTAGTATAGTAAAAGATCTAACATCTTCAAACACCCTAAGCCCACAAATATATGAAATCTATACTAGTAACTAACCTTTATCCTCATCTCCATATTACTTTTTGAAAATGGAAAGAACAGAGGATTTAATGTAAGTCCCATATAATAATTATTGTAAATGCTCCATTACATGCTTTATATAGCCTGTAGTATCCCCAGTTAGAGCAAATTCCAACCATAGTCTGTGCTATGTATATGTAAAAGCCACCAAAATTACAAACCTATGCTTTTCTGGTTCCAAAGAATCTCACATCCTAAATCTTCTAGTTTATTTCTCCATAATTCTGACAATGTCACTATCTCCAAAGGCTATTCCTTCTGGCTCCCCCATCTTTCTTGACTATCCAATACTGTGAATTCAATTAAAGTAAACAAACATTTGTTAATTATCTAGTATGTTCAAAGTATCATGCTAGGTGTTGAGGATACAAAAAAAAAATCTTCCTGCTCTCAAGGAACTTGTGGTCTACTGGGGTAGGCATTATTAACATGAGATCCACGAACTTGCATTTTGAAAACTATTTTGAAAACTATTTTGACATAATTGGCTTCCTTTGAAATATTATGGTTTTTATTTTTTGCATTTAAAAACAATATTGTGAGACTGGGCCCATAGGCTTCATCAGATTGCCAAAGGCTCTATCTCTCTCTCTCTCACACACACACACACACACACACACACACACACACACACAGAAATGTTGAAGAGCTTCTATACTGGGGACTACAACATGTATACAACAAAATATAAAAACGTACACGGCAAAGTTCATAGACAAATATAGAAATAAATAAATAAATTTGTTTCAAGAGGTAGAATATGATAACAGCTGGAGACTTGGGAGTTATGGTTCTAGTTTCCTGGAAATTAAGGGAAGTGGAGGCAGGGGAGAAAGAGAGTGGTCCATCTTAAGGACACATAAAGCATTTCCTTGGACACCCAACTCAAGATTCCTCAGTTACTTAGTGGTTGTATCAGAACTGTAACTCAGTCTGAATCATCTTACTGTTGTAATATACTTACATACTTATCAGTGGCTATGTCTGAAGAAGCAGTGAAGACAAAGTATTCCAGCTTCTGTTCTGGTATGTGCACTATGTTAAGCAATTCTTTTCCAAAGTGTCTCTTCAGGTTTGGAGTCAGCTTTGTCAAAATCCAGCCCTTTCTGTATGAAAACAAGGGCCTTGGCCAAAATTTTGTGGTTATGAGGGAGCAATACTGTGAGCACTATGTCTGAAGGAATTTCCTTCTTGCTCTGCTAGTTTTCCAACATGGTGATTTAATAGCAACAATTGCATTGCTTAACAGCTATAATGTCCAATATGCATGTGGTTGTTTGGTTTTGGTTCTGTCTCCTTTTTTGATAGGGAAAGTTATTTTTTATATGCATTTGTTAGTTTTTTCCTTTAAAAATATAAATATAAAGTGCCTTGAAGACAAAGATATATTTTCTCTCTGTAATGTTAACTCCAGTAAAGATCAGTATTATGAAATGTCATGTAACTGGCTCTTATAATGATAAATATACTTCAGTGTCAAAACCAAATATGAACTTGTATGCATGGGAAATAATTTTTTCACTTGGTTTATATTATATTTCAAGAAGAAGACATGGAACATACTATAAATTATTTCTAGAAACTTATGAACAATTAAGTTAAACTTTAATATAAAGGAATACCCTTCCATTTATATAATTCAGCTCTCAATTATGCATTATGTATCATGCACACCTTGCCCATTGTTTGTACCCTTCTTGTTCAAAGATGATGCTGTTGGTGGTGCTATTGTCCATTGGCCCAGATGTATTTGTAAACCTTCAAGCAGGAGACAAAGTTTTCAGTATGCTGGGCCCACTCTGCATTCTGTCTGTAGCTTAGTGATTGTATTCTTTCTTTCCTGGTCTGCTTCTCTAGGACACTTACTTCCTTGCTGTATGCTACTAGTGTCCCAATGAGTCACCTAATAGTTGCTTTTCAATCCACAGAATTTGAATATGCTAACTTTCACTTAGGAAAATAAATCTGTCGCTTATGCAAACCTTTAAGGTTTGTAAAGTATTTTAGGTACGTTATCATTTGATGTTCACACAAATCCTGTGGAGGTAATTGTTATTATTATTCTCCCTTTATTTTTTCTTTTAATTTATTTTTATTTATCATATTAAATATTTCCAAGTTACATGTAAAAATGGACAATTATTCTTTTTTTCTGCTTAATAGTATTTTTCCAATTACATGTAAAGATAAGTTTCAACATTTACTTTTATAAGATTTTAAGTTCCAAATTTTTTTCTCCTTCCCTCTCTTTCTCCCTGCCCAAAACAGCAAACGATCTGATATAGGCTATACATTTACAATCATATTAAACATATTTCCACATTAGTCATGTTTTGCAAGGAGAATCAGAACCACAAAGAGGGAAAAACTGCAAGAAATAAAGAAAAAAGAGAAGTTGATGTGCTTAGATCTACATTCAGACCCCATAGTTCTTTTTCTGGATGTGGATAGTATTTCCAACATGAGTCTTTTGGAATTGTCTTAGATCATCGTACTGCAGAAGAGCTAAGTCTATCAAAGCTGATTATTGCACAATGTTGATGTTACTGTGTACAATGTTCTCCTGGTTCTGCTCACTTCACTCAGCATCAGTTCATGTAAATCTTTCCAGGTTTTTCTGAAATCTACCTGCTCATTATTTCTTAGAACACAATAGTATTCTAAGGCATTCATATACCACAACTTGTTCAGCCATTTCCCAATTGATAGGCATCCTTCAATTTCCAAAGACTGGCCACCTCAGAAAGAGCTACTCTAAATATTTTTGTACACATGAGTCCTTTTCTACTTTTAATGATCTCTTTGCAATACAGACCTAGTAGTGGTGTTGCTAGATCAAAGGGTATGCACAGATTTATAACCCTTTGGCCATAGTTACAAATTTCTCTCCAGAATGGTTGAATTAGTTTGCAACTCCACCAACAATGCATTAATGTTCCAATTTTCCCACATCCTCTCTAACATTTATCATTTTCCTTTTCTGTTATATTAGACAATCTGATGGATGGGACATAGTACCTTGGAGTTGTTTTAATTTGTGTTTATCTAATCAATCATAATTTAGAACATATTTTCTATTTTTTTTTTTTTTTGCCTTTTTTCTGGAGGGCAATTGGGGTTAAGTGACTTGCCCAGTTAGTTTTTGTGTTTAGTGTCTGAGGCTGGATTTGAACTCAGGTCCTCCTGACTCCAGGGCCTGTGCTCTATTCACTGTGCCACCTAGCCACCCCTAGAGCATATTTTCATATGACTATAGATAACTTTAATTTCTTATCTGAAAACTGGCTGTTCATATCCTTTGACCATTTATTAATTGGAGAATTAAATGGAGAATTTATTAATTGGAGAAAGAAGTGTTCTTGTAAATGTGACTCAGTTCTTTATATATTTGTAAAATGATGTCTTTATCAGAAACAGTGGCAGTGAAAATTGTTTCCAGGCTTTCTTTTTTCCTTTTATCTTGGTTGCATTGGCTTTCTTTTTACAAAAACTTTTTAATCTAATGTGATCAAAATTATCCATTTTGCATTTCCTAATGTTCTCTATACCTTGTTTGGTCATAAATTCTTCCCTTTTCCATAGCTCTGACAAGTAAACTATTCCTTGCCTTATCACCCTTTATGTCTAAATCATACACCCATTTTGACCTTATCTTAGTATATAGTATAAGATGTTAGTCTATGCCTAGTTTCTCCCATACTATTTTCCAGTTTTCCCAGTAGGTTTTGTTGAATAGTGAATTTTTATACCAGGAGTATTTGGGTTTCTTAAATAGAAGGTTGCTATAAGTCATTTCTTCTGAAAACTGCCTGCTTACATTCTTTCACCGGTTTTCAACTGGATAATTGTTATTATTATACATTGACTCAGTTGCCTATATATTTGAGAAATGAAGCCTTTATTAGAGAAACTTACTGTCATTCCCCCCCCCCCCCCAGTTTCCTGTGTTCCTTCCAATTTTGGCTATTTTAGTTTTGTTTGAGCAAAAGCTTTTTAATTTGATGTAATCAAAATTATCTATTTTACTTTCCATTATCCTCTCTGTCTCTTGTTTTGTCATAAACATAGATCCACAGATATTATCCATAGATCTTACAGGTACATTTTTCCATGCTCTCCTAATTTGCTTATGTAGATATCACCCTTTATCTCCAAATCATTTATTCATATTGACATTAACTTAGTATGCTGTGTGAGATGCTGGTTTATGCCTGTTTTCTGCAAACTACTTTCCGGTTTTCCTAGGAATTTTTGTCAGATGTTAAGTTCTTTCTCACAAAACTTGGATTTTTGAGTTTATCGAACACTAGGTGGCACAGGGGATAGGGTGCCAGACCTGAAGTCAGGAAAACTCATCTTCCTGAATTCAAATCTGTCATGACCCTGGGCAAGTCACTTAAGCCTATTTGCCTCAGTTCCTCATCTGTAAAATGAACTGGAGAAGGAAATGGCAAACCACTCCAGTATCTTTGCCTAGAAGACCTCAAATGGGATCCTGAAGAACCAGACATGAGTGAAACAACTGAACAACAATGACAACAACAAGATTGGTATGATTATTTACTACTGTATTGTGTACCTAATCTGTTATGCTGATCTACCATTTTATTTCTTACCCAGTACCAGATTATTTTGATGATTACCACCTTGTAAAATAGTTTGATGTCTGGAATTTCTGGTGACCTTCGTTATATTTTTTTCATTGATTCCTTTAATGTTCTTGATCTTTTGTCCTTTTGGATGAATTTTGTTATTATTTTTTTCTACCTCTTTACAATAATTTTTTGGTAGTTTGGTATGGAACTTAATAGGTAAATTAGCTTAGGTACAATCGTCAGTTTTAGTATTTTTGCACAGTCCACCCATTAATAATTAAAAATTTTCCATTTGTTTAGATATGCCTTTATTTGTGTGGTATTTTGTAATTGTGTTCATGTAAGCCCTGGATTGGTGTTGCGAGGTAGACTTCCAAGTATTTTATATTGTCTAACAGTTATTTTAAATGGAATTTCTCTTGATCTCTTCCTGTTAGACTTTTTTGGTAATATATAAAATATCAATGACTTACGTGGGTTTATTTTGTATCCTGCAGCTTTGCAGGAAAACAATTTGTTAATTGTTTCAACTAATTTTTTAGTTAATTCTCTAGGATTCTCTAAGTATTCTTTCATATCATTGGCAAAAAGTGATAGTTCTGTTTCTTCATTGTCTATTTTTATGGCCTCAATTCCTTTTTCTTGTCTTTTTGCTGTAATTAACATTTCTAGTGCAATATTGAATGGTAGTAGTGACAATGGACTTTGTTGCTTCACCTTTGATCTTCCTGGGAAGGCTTTAAGTTTATCCCCATTGTAGATAATGCTTGCTCTTGGTTTTAGATAGATACTTGTCATTTTAAGAAAGGTCCCATTCACTCCTATGCTTTCAAGTGTTTTTAATAGCAATGTGTATTGTATTTTGCCAAAGACTTTTTCTGTCTCTACTCATATAAACATATAATTTTTGCTCTTTTTGTTTTTGATACAGTCAGTCATACTGATAGCTTTCTTATTATTTAACCAGCCCCATATTCCTAGCATAAATCCCATCTAGTTGTGGTATATGATCTTTGTGACATATTGCTGTTATCTCCTTGATAGTATTTTGTTTAAAATTTATGCATCAATGTGAATTAAGGAAATTTGTATATAGCATTCTTTGTCTTTTTTTGCTCTCCTTGGTTTAGGTATCACAACTGTATTTGTGTCATTTAAAAAAAAAACTGATAGGACTCCTTATTTGCCATTTTTTTCCCCAAATAGTTCATATACCATTGAGATTAATT
>CM053585.1:84840484-84866280 GCA_028646515.1 Pseudochirops corinnae
ATTCATTGATCTGTTCTTTCTCTCTTTTATTGATATAGGAATTTAGAAGTATAAAATTTTCTCTAAGTACTGCTTTGCCCGCACCCCAGGAATGTTTCATTGTCATTCTCCTTAATGAAATTATTGCTTGTTTTTATGATTTGTTCTTTTACAGATTCATTCTTTAAGATTAAGTCATTTAGTTTCCAATTAATTTTTAATCTACATTTCCATGGCCCTTTATTAAATATAATTTTTATTGCATTATGGTCTAAAAAGAGTATTTTCATGTTTACCTTTTTATACTTCTCTTGAATCTTATATTGAAAGTCTAACTTTCTTTTCAGCTCTGATCTTTTCATTAGGAATACTTTCTGTCAGGAAAGTCTTCTATTTCATTAAATATCAATTTTCCCCTTGGAGGATTATTCTCAGTTTTGCTGGATAAGTTGTTCTTGGTTGTAATCCCAGCTCTTTGGCCTTCTTGAATATCCTCTTTCTAAGCTCTCTGATTCCTTAATGTGATAACTGCTCAATCTTGTGTAATCCTCACTGTGGCTCCATGATATTTGAATCATTTCTTTCTGACTGCTTGAAGTTATTTGTCCTTGACCTGGGTACTCTGGAATTTGTCTATAATATTCCTCAGAGGTTTCATTTTGTGATCTCTTTCAGGTGGTGATTGGTGGAGTCTTTCAGTTTCTAAATTATCATTTGGTTCTAGGATATTGGGGCAGTTTTCATTGATAATTTCTTGAAATATGATATCTAGGCTATTTCTTTGATCATGGCTTTTGGGTAATCTAATAATTTTCTAATTTTCTCTCCTTGATCTATTTTCCTGGTCAGTTCTTTTTCAATGAGCTATTTCACATTTTCTTTTATTTTTCATTCTTTTGACTTTTTTGTTTCTTCCTGTCTCATGGGGTCATTAGTTTTCAGCTGTACAATTCAAATTTTTAAGGAATTATTTTCTTCATTGAGCCTTTGTAACTCTTTTTCTATTTGGCCAATTTTGATTTTTAAAGGAGTTTTTTTTTTTTTTTGATCAGCAAAATTTTGTACCTCTTTCTCCATTTGGCCTTTTTTAAGGTGTTATTTTCTTCAGTATTTTTGTGCCTCTTTTACCAAACTGTTAATTGTCTTTTCATAATTTCATTCCTTTGCCCTCATTTCTTTGTCTCATTTTTACTCTACCACTTTTGTTTTATTTTGAAAATTTTTTTTTAGCTCTTCCAGGAAATCTTGGATTTGTGTTCAATTCACTTTTATTTTTCCTTTGAGGCTTTGACTTCACTGTCTTCTTCTGAGTTTGTGTTGTGATCTTCCCTTTCACCATAGTACCTTTTTATGATTAGATTCTTTTTTGTTATTTACTCATTTCCCCTCCTTATTTCTTTATTTTGAAATTTATTTTAAAGATGAGTTTTCTCTTTTTTTGGCATAGGGATAGAGAAAAGGGCATTGTCTCAAGCTTCAGGATTTTTTGCACTGCTGTTTTCAGAGCTAGTTTTAAAGGTTTGGAAGTTTTCTGTGTTTCTAAGGCATTTTTATCTGGGGAAAGATATATTCAGTGCTCTCCTGGTCTGCACTCTGGTCTTTATTCAGGTGGGGCCCCGATCCCTTGGGATTGCAATCAATGTTGTTCCTGCAATTAATACTGAACCCTTGTGACCAAAGCAATACTGCCCCTCAGGGCTTCTGCCCCCTCTTGGCTGAAAGTGCTACTTTCTACCTTGAACTGACTTAGATGTAGGTATAGGCAATGGAATTACCACATAGCATCTGGTCTTATATTCAGCGTTAGCACAGGTATCCCCTATAATCTTTCTGACCAGTTACTAGCTTCCTCCTTACCATCTCTGGCATGAGAGCTCCTGATACCGCTTATTCTATTGCCACCACCTAGTCCCACCACTAGTGTTTCATCCATTAGACTTAGGGTCAGACTTTACCCCTATGTCACAAATCTCTCTTCCTAAGCTCCTTAGGTTGGAAGAATGTCTCACCCTGACTTTTTGTTGTCTCTACCAGTTCAGAATTTGAGGTCTTATTTTAGACTTGTTTGGAGAGGAATGTTGGAAAAGCTCAGCTGAGTGCTTTCTCTACTCTACCATCTTGGCTCTTATAATCACTTTACAAATGGGAGTATTGCAGCTCAGAACGGACAAGTACCTGGGATGACATGGCCTACAAGGGTTAGGGGCATATTTGAACCTATTTCCTCCTGACTCTATATTCAACATACCTTGTATGACACTATATAACATCAGTAGAATGTGTCTTGATTTGTTTTTTCACTGTCTAGCTATAAGTTTTATCCTGTTCCACATTCTATCAATAGTGTACATTTACAAGGTGGATACCTCATTTTAGGACTATGACCATGGATCAAAGTAAAGCTATGTGGGCTCTACAACCACTGTTTCATGAAGAACATGTTCTTGCCAACTGAATTAATAGATTACTGGCAAATAGGTGGGACATCGTTATGAAATTCATTCTGAATAGATGGAAAGGCCGCCAGGGTGAAACTGAACCTTATGACATTAAAGTCTTTCCACGTCAGACTCTAATTATTCTCAATGGTACACTATTTAAATGTCTATAAAGTGCATCCCACATTGCTTAAAAAATTGTTAAATACTTAATATTTTCAAATCACCATACAAAGTGCTGGTAATACAAAGAGAGCTTTGACATTGACCTCGGTCCCTAGAAGTTTGCAATCCAAAGGACAAGTAGGTAAATAATTGATATAAGGATAGTAAAACTATGCTGCAAGGGAGAGAATAGACAAAGTACTTTAAAAGAACCTATAAAATACAAAAGAAAACTCGTGAAATTTTCTGGAACTTTTTTACTAGGAAAAGGCTTATTGTTGTTTTTTTCATTGACCAATACAAAACTAATTACAGTACTTGTTTCACCCTTGTAGATAGCTTTCATCTGTCCCTAATCACTACATCACTACATCACAGTAATTCAATTTAATTCACTTGGACAAATATCTATTAAGCATCTGTGTGAAGTGTAGTGCTAGACACTGGGCATACAAAGACTAAAAATTGAAAATTAGTTCTTACCCTCAAGGAGTTTACATAACTTTCACTTCCCTTTTTAACATCTCCATCACCTGAAAGACAATCTGCATTTACCTAGACACTATAAATTTAAAAAAAAAATGACTTTTTAGTTATTTGAAACTTTGTATGATTTTTAAAATTTTTCTGACTTTCTTCATTTCTATGGACAGATTCACAGAGAAAATAATTATAGGAATATTAACCCAATATAATTGATTAATGCAATATAATGGTAATTTCAAGGTAGATTCCAGAAGACTCTAAAATGAAGAGCCTGAGTGCATTTAGCCTTCCTTCACTGCTTAGCTAAATTGTTTAAAATAAGGTTTTCACAGTAACTGCAGCATGAAACCTGAGAACTTGAATAGCCAACCTAGAGGAGATCATGTTGAAAATGAAGAATCAAAGGACAGTGGTGACAACATAGACAAAAAATACAGATGGATCCCCTATAGTAAAGTTGCAGGAGAACATTACCAGGTGTCAAATGAGATGGACAGGTTTGTGATCTGGATTCTTAAAGAAACTAGTCACATCTTAAGAATGCAAATTCATTTGAATCTTTGAGTAAATCAAATGCTAAACATCTCCTGAAATATGACTTTATTACTTTATCCAGCAAACCATTTTTTCTATGAATAGTACAAAGCCAAGATCACTTCAGAATTATTAAAATTCCAATTCTTATAGAGTTTCAGCTCTAACAGAAATCTTAGTGATCTTCTTTAACCATCTAATTTTACAGATGCTGAAACTGAGGTGTACTCCTCTGCTATAGTCACTGTAAGAAGGATAGAGAACACTTTAGTGGAGATGCCTTTGTTCAGCAGCTGAGCTTGGTTGATAGTTCTTCAGGCTTTTACACCTTCCTTCCTTCCTTCCTTCCTTCCTTCCTTCCTTCCTTCCTTCCTTCCTTCCTTCCTTCCTTCCTTCCTTCCCTTCCTCTTTCTTTCTAAGATTCTAAACTGTTTTATTACATTAAACAAAGAAAAAATTCCACATACTCCTAGACTGCAAATTGTAGACATTATAGGAAGTTTTGATTTTCTTTTTATTATTTGGGACTCAGGGTTATTTTTCTTGCAATTTTGGTTAGCTAAAAGTCTATATATTAAAGTCACCTGGACAAAAGCTTTCCAATGAGATGTGAAAATTTACTTGAGCTTTAAACATTCCTTAGATAAGAAACCAAAAGAAGAGTCTCAACTGTCCTTGACTCCTTGGTGATATGTAAATCTCTCTCCTCAGTCTATTTGTGAATCCTCTAAATGTGTTTTAATCTATAACCTGATTTAGTTTACCTATAGAATTTGTTTGACAAAGTTTATTTCCTTAGGGATGTATGAAATTACGTCTCTGTTTAACCAAATTTGTTCAACTTTTGTAGCATTGAAGGAAATATAGGATTATGGATCTGTCTTCTTTTTAACTTTTATGGCCTAAGAGGAATGTACAAGACTCTAATGTAATTTTTCCTATAAGAAGCCCTGTCAGAATCCTCATAATTGTTCAGATTTTCTCTGAGTTCTGATCCTATGCTTCAGCATAATAGTAAAACCTGGGTTTTTATCTTGATAATTTCTGTGTTGTGGTAAGTATATATTCGGCAGCAGTTATCTACCACATGAACTTAGAGAGGAGATATTTCTCCCATAAACAGAGGTGAACAGAATGACCCTGTCAAGAAATAGGATAAGTACATTTGTCAGGTATTACGGACATATGTTCAGCTGGCACAAACTATAGAAATGTACATTTCGTAGAACCTTCTATCAAATCAAAATTGATTCACTATATTCATTTGGCAAATATTTGCCAATCACCAACTATGTCCTGTACGTACATACTTCACTAGAGAATACAAAGAAAGGCCCTGCCCTCACAGAGCTCATTATGAATTGCTTATACATTTGAATTCAGTTGTTTTGTCCCTCCTGCTTACCAACTTGAACCCCTGTGGCCTTGGCAGCTTCTCACACAAAGAGATTGTCCTCATCTCTCCACTACTGTCACCATCCCAGAGACTAGATTAGTGGAATTTTCAGAGACCAGAGTCTCCAGGAAATATGAAGCACTCCTTCACCGAGAGCAGCAGAGACTCCTACAAGGAAGAGTATGAAGACCCATTATTTTCTGCTTACCTTATGAGTTTGTGAATACTCTCTAATTGCCCTTCCCCATAATCTGTGTTGGCTACTTTACCCTGCTGAAATTGCAGCTGACTAACCTTAAAACCACCAGCAACCTTTGGCTGCTGAAGCCTGTGCTAAGTGCCTGGTGGGTAATGAATTACCATCCTTTACTAGGTGGAATTAACTGCAGGTGCCCATTGTTAGATGTCAACATTTCTTTTGCTTTGCTCCTGTTATTAGTAGCTAGAGTTTAACTACACATTCCCCCTTCCACTGTCTTTTGCAAATTTCTGACACCCAGAGAGATTAAGTGACTTGGTCTGACTGTGATAACAAACTTCTTCTAGATCCAACTATATATGGGTATGTGCCATTCTTTTTATATGCATGTTAGAATGCAGTCTATTCAAATCAATGGTCTTTAATTAAAATATTATATTCAACTCATAGTCCTAGTTTGTAGAATTTAACTTCAACTTGATATATTTGCACATTTTAAAGCATTCCTTTAGTAAAGTGTCTGTTGGCTTACATAACATTTACATAACATTTGTTAGTTATATAGGTTTTTATAAGTTATTCCATCTAGTTATTAAATTCAGTTAATACTCTTCTATCATGCTGCTTTCATAATGCCCTTTATTTTCAGATTCTTTTATGTTGGATATTTTTACATTTCCTTTCAAACTGAAAGTATTTTTTAAACCTTATTAGACTTGCATTCATTCTTTTCCTCTAGTTAAATGGGCACATGGCACTTTTAATTAAGCTGTTTTCTGACTTTCTTACATGGTAATAAAGAAAAAAGATTGATGTGAAAAGAAAAGAATGTTCACCTTGAAATGGCTGAATTTATTGTTAGGATAGGTTTCCTGTCCTTGAATAGGGTTACTTCATATGTAGTTCTATATTGTCCATATGTTATCCTCTATTTTAAATGTTTTTAACAAGTCTTCCAAAGTCTATATGTGATAATGTATGAATCAGGAACTAATTTCCAGAATGAAATGGGCATAATGATGTTTGTAGGGTTACACATACATGGCTTATCTTAGAAATACATGCCATCGGTCTACTTAGTGAAATTTCACACTGGAACATCCATGAAGGGATATTTACTTAAAAGTAAATGAAATTGTTTTCTCCCTTCCCTCCCTCATCTATAGAAATTAAATAACCTTTTTTAATGTAGTACTATATTACTTTTGAAATTTTAAATGCACAATAGTCAGTGAAATTAAAGTGATGGAGCCTGTATAATTCAGTCACACTGCAAATATGTATAAAAGTTAGCACTTGTATGTGCAAAAATACCACATAGACCCATTTGTGTCACCACTGAAGCATGCACAACTCCAATAGGAACCGTGAGCACTTACAGTAGCGTGAGATTTGGATCCCAGATGAACTCAGGGCTAAGGTAGAGTCATGGGATTCAAAGCTTTTGCATTTCTCCTATAAATTTTAAATATGAACCAAAAAGCTACAAGGTCAGAGGTTTTCTTTTCTGAAACCCTCATGAAACTTGTAATGCCAATGAAATCAAACTCTGTAAAACCTGTGATTTGTCTATGTGTTTTAAGCACTGCACTCAACAAGGGCTTCATCACTTTGGTTTTTGGGGGCAAGTCACTGAAAAGACGGGTAGTTCCTTGTCTTCATCAGTGCAGTGACAAAAATAATAGCTTTACATGTGTTTTGAAAATCAATGCACCAATTTCCATAAAATGAAGAGATATTTGATTCTCCGATTAAATCCATAGAAAAAGAGATCTGAGCTGTTGGAACTAAAGTAACATGAATGTAAGCTATCTCCTAAGTTATTTATTGAAAGTGTGTAAAGAAGACTGGGAGTTAGAAAAACTGGGTTTATAGCCTGACTCTGGCACTTAGCAGTTTTACCAGCAAATTATTTAGCCCTCCAAATCTCAGATTCCTCATCTGCAAAATCATATGATCACAGAATTTGAGTTCTGGAAGGAACCTCAGCAACTCACATACAAAATGAATCCCTGCTACAACAAACCCAACAGCATCTGCTTGAAGACCTTCAAGGAAGGGAGCCCCTCACATTTCCAGGTTACTCATTTTACTTTCAAATGGCTCTTACTCTTCAGAAACTTTTCGAATCTAAATATGCCTCTTTGAAGCTTCCACCTATTGCTCCTGGTTTTGCCGTCTGGGGACAAACTACATAAATGGAAACCAGTTCCCACAAGACAGGCTCTCACATACTTGAAGGCAGTTATCATGACTATAGTGATTATTCTCCAGGCTAATCATGCCCATATGACATGTATTCTAGGGTCTTATCAATATCCTTTTTAAATTCTAGGACCCAGAACTGATAGCAATACTTAAGATGAAGTCTGATGAATGTAGAGCACAGTGGGGCTCTCATTCCCCATAGCGGAGACTACTTAATGCAGTCCAAGCTCACGTTAGCTATGGTAGCTCACGTTGGTTTTTGATAGCTGTTGTCTAATTATGCCTCATCCATCTGATACTTCTGAATTTGATTTTTTTATACCCAAATGCAACATTTGCCTTTTATCCCCACTGAATTTCATCTTATTAGACATTAATCCAGTACTCTAGCCTCGAGGTATCAAACACACGGCCTGTGGACAACATGCTGCCCACAATACCCCCAAGTATGAACCAAGCCAGATTAAAATGTAGTTTCTGTCTTATTTTAATGTATTGATGGAATAATAAAAATATTTATACATGTGTGATTTTCTAAGTCAATATATGACCCATACATGTCCTTATGTATGACTTAATGACACCCAATTTCTATTTGAGTTTGACACCACTGCTCAAGTCAAATATTTTTGGATACTGACTTTGTCATCCAGTGTGTCTGCTTTCCCATCTGAAAATCTGCTGAATACACTACTTCAGTGTTGAAGTCACTGACACAGAGTGTTTAAAACTATGGAGGCTATCACAGGTCTCTATGGTACTTCTATTGGAGACTTGCTGCCACCTAGTTTTTGGGTCATTAACAACTATTCCTTGAGTCTGCCCATTCAACAGGTTCTAAATCTGTATGATTGTATTGTACAATCCATATCCTTCCATCTTTTTTACAAGAATAATAGGAAAAATTTTATCAAAAGTTTTGATAAAATGCAGGTAAACCATTTCCATTGCATTTGTTTTAGTTATTCTATTAAAAAAACAAAACAAAACCAAATACCTGTTTAATTTTATATTGATGAAACTATGTTGAATCTTTTTAATGACCATTCATTTTCTAGATATTCACGAACCATCTCTTTAATGACCCATTCTATGAATCAGTCAGGTTCACTAGCCTACATTTTGCAGATCCTTTTCTCTTCACCTTTTTGCAACACAGGACACCATTCACTGTTCTCCAATCTTGCATTTTTCCTATGATCTTTAAAACAGAAATGATAGTAGATTTAACCATCAAAACCTGCTAGTCCTTTGAGGACCTATGGATGTATTTATCCTGGGACAGATGACTTAAATTCATCAAAAGTAACAAAGTATTCTTGTACTATTTCTTTACTTATCTTGGCTATCACCTCTGTATCATCTACTTTTGTTCTCTCATTTCCAGTTTAGAGGTCATTTTTCTTTGCAAGTGGGAATAAGAATTAAGCATCTACTTTATCTCTATCATTTCCCATTGTCCTATCTACTCCTACCAAAGGTGCCATCTACCCTAAGCCTTCTTTGATCTTCATTCTTTCAACACAGCAAATAACAACCATTCCTTTTTGTTGTCCTTAGCTTCAGTCACCAACCTCATCTCATTCTGAGCTTTAGCATTCCTGACGATATTTTTACATGACCTTGCCACACTCTTACTTTTATTCTCTGTTACCTAGCCTTGTTTCTATCTTCTGTACATTTCTTTTTAAAAAGAATTCTGAGGCAGTTCATGACTTCCCCATGTAACCACATTGGGCTCTTCAAACAAATCCCATTTTTCTCTTTTATATGAATTGTTTCCTTTTGGGGATTCAGAATTATATTCTTAAGCGTCTCCATCCTTCCTGAGCTGACTTCCCCAAATTAGTTTACTCTGTGGGACCATAGGACCTTATCTACATTTCTTATGCACCTTCTAAAATCTGTTTTCATATAACTTAAGTTGCATCTTGCCCTATACCCAGATTCCCTCTCATCTATCTCTCATCACAAGAGATATCCTCATCACAAGCTCTAGGATGGAATGGTCACTTCACCTGAATGTTTTCATCTTTTATATCCCATCAACTAGTTCCTCTCTGTTACTGAGAATCAATTCCAGAATAAAGCAGATCAAGAAGTTATTAGCTGCCCTACTTTTGCCTCCAGCAGATATCTGGATAGTTGAAATCACTCATCATTACTGTTTCAAACCTTTGTGCCAGACTTGTAATCTGTTTCCCAAACTTCCTATTTATTTTTTCATTCTGGTAAAGTGGTTTGTAGTATATACCAATGATAAGATCAGTTACTTTTTGTAATGGTAATTATTTTAGCAGGTACTTGGCCCTTAGTGACTAAAGGCTAAGTACTTCTGTGAAAGAGGCAGAGAGTGTGAACTCTGTCTCCTGTGTGAAACAGAAGGTATGAACTCTATTTCCTGTGTAAATAGAGGGTGTGAACTCCATCTCCTGTTACTGATGTGGCAGGAGGGGGTCGGCTGAGACAGGAGGCCAGTGTGTGTGTACATAAGAAGAATTCCAGAGATAGAGAACAGAATCAGGAATTTTCTTCCTTGTGGCTCCTGGTGGAGGGAACAGAATTGTCCCAGCATCTGGGAGCTGGGATACTGGACTGAGAACTGAGTTGGAGTTTTCTATGAAATAGGAATCTGGTGAAGGCCACCTGGAAGGCTGCCTGGAAGGTCGAGATTTCTCCTGGGTCCTAAGGCCAGCTGAACTGTGGAGGGCTGAAGAATCATGACCAGGATAAGACTTTGTTTGTTTCATGGCTTGGTTGATCCTTGAGTTCCCGGCAACAGAAGTGGTGAAGGTTTTGAGATGTGTTGGACCCTGTGGACTTCAGTGTGTACCAGGAACTGCCTGGAGGACTGGACAAGGACCTAGGAGCTGTCTGCTTCTGAATCCAGGTGACTGTTTGGTGGATTCAAGTAGGAGCTAGTACCATGGAAGGGGATCCAGGGAATCTGAGAGACCATCCCAAGTCAAGATGAAGAAAAGGCCCCTCCTTGGATATTGAATGAGTTTACTAGACATGGAAGGATGGAGGGTTTGTATGGTTTACTAATGATTGTATTTAGTGACTGATTGCTAGATGAGTGACTGATTAAGTTAATCTATGGTTGCCCCATGAGTGGAAGATTGATTATTGTATTGTGAATTGATTGAATGATTAAGTATTAATTATTGTATTGTGAATTGATTGAATATTTGCCTTGATTTGTAATGGAATAAATGGAGTGTTCACTATACTGTGTAATCCGAACCTTAAAAGCTGTTCACAGTAGCATTTTTTTGGGAATCTGCTTGTATGTGACATTATACCTTTCTCCCTCCTTTCATCTTTACTGAAATACTTAATGCTTCTCCCCGTCTAGCTCATCTATGCTTCAAGTCTTTGCAGCTTGGTAGGACCTACTGGAACTTATATTTACCTGGCACAGCCTTTGAGACATCAGGGTCACTTCTTTATCATGAGGAGCCTTTAGAGTGTACAGGCACTTGATAAATAAAATTGAATTGGGTCTCATAACAACCCTGTTATCTAGGTAAAAAAAAAAAAAGCATTATTGTTTCCATGTTACAGATGAGGAAATTGAGGCTCAGGGAGGTAAAGTTGATCATAGATGTAGAGCTATAAAGACCCATAGAAGACATCTAATCCAATTCCCTTTCATTTTATAGATATACTAATTAAGATCCAGATAAATTAAGTGTCTTATCCAAGGTCATACAGGCAATAAATATCAGAGTCAGGATTCAAATCTGGGTTTTTGAGTCCATTGCACCAAGCCAATGTCACACAATTACTAAAGAGCAGAACCAGGGCTCAAAACTAAGCTAATGCTGTATTCACTACCCTCCCTTGTTTTGTACTTGAATCTTTGTTATGAGACTAAATGAGCATGGTCTCATTATTTTCATATAATGAAGAAAATATATTATCTCACATTGACAGTCAGTCTCATTCTCGTGTTTTCCTAACCACTGTTCCAGGATCACATCTGCTTGTATTACTTTTTTTTTTCCAAAACATTTTGGTTTGAGCCTATGAATAGTGAGAGTTGGATTCCTTTTTTGATACTGGTTGCCATTTCATTAATTCACTCCCCTAGTCATACCCATATCACGTTAAGTTTTATTGCCGTGGTCCCTCTCCTTTTCTTGACTCTCCTGCTGGGTTTATATCTTCCAAAAATTTCATCACTTTATTTTATGTCCTTACACTTCCTGACCTTGAAGATTATTAGTCCTTTGCCATGTACTTTATCAAGAATTTCTGAAGTCCAGGTAAACTCTGCCTATGTGTCCCTTGTACCCATCATTTTTCCCCTACTTCTTCGCAATCTGTTGTCAGCAATTTTTATGCTTGATCTGCTTTCTGGGTGTTCATGCTGGTTATCCTTCATTGAATCACATTAGGTGTCCCCTCACCTACTCTGGATTAGTGTTTCTCTCATAATACTGGAATAAAGCTAGAGAGGTTTTAAGGGTTTTGAGGCATTTGGCCATGTAGTCTTCCTCTTTAAAATATCACAAGGGCTTCATTGATCTCTCCTCAGTCCAATTTACCCATTGTGGGAAAGAAAGAGGTTCTATTGTTTTGGCAAATTAGGTCTGCCTTTGACATTTCATGGGTTGATTTTTATCAAGAAGTTACATCTGTCTTCACATTTTCTAAGACCTACCTGAGTGAATTCAATTTGAAAATCTCTTTTCCCTTAGTATATTTTTTCTTACCTTTTCTCCCAGCTAATTTGTGCTTGATTATGCTATGCAGCCTTATTCTAGGCTTTGAATATATAAGGTACATATAATTTATATATAGAAGGCAAACATTTATTTTTCAAAGCTGGCTCTTTGCTCTCCTCTTACAACCCTATTATAGGCTTCCTTTAGTGTATAATTTCATTTCTTTTTGTACCTGTGAATTTTTCTTTTTAATTTACTGTGGTTTTATCTCTGATTTTTTCTGTGTTGTTCCTTTCTCTTTTCTTTGCTTTTCTTGCCACTTTTTGTACATACTTTAATTTGATAATCTTTCTAGTGCCTGCCCTTAATTAGCTTTGTACTTCCTTGTAGGTTGAAACTCACCTCTCCCCGATTCCAGATATTAATTAGGAGAAATAACCTTTGGGTAAAAATTAGTTGATTTCTAGATGCTTTCTGCTCTCTAGTTCTGTACCATTCTTGACTTTTTTTTTAGCTGAAATTCCCTTACAACTCTTCATTCTTTCATTAAATTCAAAGTTTTTTTTCTTTCTTTCCCCCTTTTTAACATGAATGATTATTGTGGTGACTGTTAACAATACATATGCAACTACAGAAATGCTCTTGGCATCGCTGAAAAATCAACAGGCAATCATTTCCTTTAGTTCTTTCCCTTTCATAATGCCTGTAAGCTCAGCAGACTGTTTCACCATCATCATAGCTGCAATCCAGGCTCTGTTGGCTCTGATCAATAAAGAATTACTGTGAGTCCTGTTTTCCTTAAAGATAATTTCTCTTTCTATCTTTTGTCACAACAACCAATGTTAACCAAGTCCTTCTACCTTCGTATTTCCTTTTATTAGAACATTGAAGACTACTGACTGAAAGTAGGGTACATGGCTCTAAGTCAATTTTGATGGTTTTCTCTCTTTTTTAAAAAATAAAAATCTTTATACTACATAAAGGACCAATTTGTAGTCATACATTTCTTTTCTGTTTACTGAGTGAATGAGCCCTAGATTTGCTGTGTGTCTTTTTATTTAGGGAAGACCTATTTAGTAAGGGACCAGATTCCTTTTTTTAATAGTACATTATAATAACTTTTTTTCTATTACTCTCAAAAGGCTGTCCTCCTCAATCCTATTCTATTTTTTTTTTTAAGAATGATGACCTAACTTTAAGCATGCATTTAAATTTTGATTGTAGGTAAGGAAAATTGAGTAATAAGACAGCACCAATTTTTAAACGTTAAATTTCTAAAATATATTCTATCATCTCAAGTTCTACTCTGTTATCTCATCATGCCATGGAGGTAATTGTGGGTTCCTAAAAGTTATGTAAATGAGGCACAACTCTATCAGGTTCCATTGAGATGAAAAGACTTTTAATATAGGCCTTGTGATTAAATGTGCCTGGCATCTCATCATTCAACTGAAACTGCTTTCTCCAAAGTTATCGGTGGTCTCTCAAATGCCAAATCTAATGGCCTTTCCTTAGTCTTCATTTTTCTTGATTCTGTATAGCTTTTGACATTGTTGATCACTCTCTTCCTACATAATATCTCCTCTAGATTTTCATGATTCTGCTTTCTCCTGCTTCTCCTGATGGCTCCTTCTCTTTTGCTGAAACTTCATCTTTGTCACACCTATTAGCCATTGGTGCCACTTAAAGCTCTTTGCTGGACCCTCTTATCTTTTTTCCCTTATACTATCTCCCTGGTGATCTCATAAACTTCCATTTAAAGTTCTTCCTAATCTGGAGCTTTTGACTTTTCCATTCTTCTTACACTTTTTACTTTACTCCACATACTTGTATGACCCAGTTATACTAGCCTACTTTCTGTCCCTCACACATGACACTTCTTCTCCCATCATTATGCCATTTCACTGGCTATCCATCATGCTTGGAAAGTTCTTCCTCTTCAATCTGCTTCCCAATTTCCATGACTTTTTTCAAATCTTGACTCAAATCCTGCCTTCTTCATAGCAGTTAGTTAAGTATAACTTTCTAATTCATCAAAAATCTGATAATAGGATTAGAATTTAAAAGGGAAAATAAGTTAGCTCATCATGAATTTTTAAAAAAAAGTTTCATTGATGCCTTTTGATTTTACACCATAGTCATTTCTAGATTTGGGGTCATGAAGAGTTGGACATAACTGAATGACTGAACAACAACAAAAATTTCCAGATTTAACCTTCCCTCCCTTTTCCTGGTCATCTGTTCCTTGTAACAAAATAAAAACGTTATGACTCATTCTTTTTTTTTTTTCCTGAGGGAGGAAGGCAGAGAAATTGAAGTTAAGTGACTTGCCCAAGGTCACACGGGTAGTGTTTAGTGTCGGAGGCCAGATTTGAATGCAGGTTCTCCTGCCTCCAGGGCTGGTGCTCTATTCACTGCACCACCTAGCCGCCCCTAATGACTCATTCTTAATGAACCCATCCCAGCTTGTGGGTATTGAAGATTTCTTTCTAAAATCTCACAAACTACCCTCTTAATTCTTTTGAGAATCTTCCCTGAAGTTGCAAGGAAGACTAGTTGGCTATAGTTTTAAAAATCCATCTTATTTTGCCTTTTGGAAAATGGGAAATATTTGCCTTCCTCCTGTGTTTCCTGTTTTGTTTGTCAAATATTTTCAAAGATCACCAACAATGATTGAACATTCATATCCAAAAGTTCTTTTGATACTTTGAGGTTTAGTTTTATGGACCTGGTGAGTTTACCACCACGTAAATGCACTTATCTTGGATTTCAATTTCCTGTTAACCATTTAAATTTTATCCTTCCTAGTTAAAGATTGTCTTCCTTGATAGAGAAGACTGAGGTATTCAGGTTATTCTATCTTTTCTCTGTCATATATAATATTATCATCTACTCCAAACAGAAATCCTAACCCATCCTTGATCTTCACTTTTCCTCCAACATTGATTTTTCTCTTCTCTTCTCTTCTCTTCTCTTCTCTTCTCTTCTCTTCTCTTCTCTTTGCTCCTCTTTGCTTCTCTTCACTTCTCTTCATTTCTCTCCCTCCCTCCCTTCCTTCCTTCCTTTCTTTCCACTTTCAATTGTTCTTTTCCATTTATTGAAGACCTCATCTCATTTAATGTGTTAGCCTTCCTGACATCATTCTTTCATGCCATTTTTGGATTCATATTTGGTACCATCTTCCATATGTGCCTTTTAAAAATCCAAACTGATCATTTGTTTCCCTATGCAGTCACATTGATCTTTTTAGATAACATATTTTTCCTCATTGGAATAATTTATTTTGTAGCTGTCAGAATTTTGTTCTTGACAATATCTCATACCCTCTCAACTGACCTTCCTTATAGAGTCTTAAACCATAGGATACTAGCTGTTTTTTTTTTCTTCTGAACTCCAAAATGTACTTCCTTAAGGAGGAACATAGGGTGACTAGACCAAGAAGTTACATGAATTATGTTCTCCAAATTAAGTTAATATTTTAAAACTTGATAATTTCATTTTTAAATCATGGACAAAAGGAAAGATGATGAAAATAATTAGAAACTATTGTTTAAAACAAAAGAAGCAAAGGTATAATAACTATTAAAAAATCTCAATTATATGTATCATGAAAGCTTTAAAAATAATTGAAAAGCACTGGACATCATAATACATTCAAATTAATCATATCTTTAAAAATGTTTATTGATATCTTTAAAAAATTACCTCAATTTTAAAATATGTCCCTCTTTGCCTCTCCTCTCCAGAGAGCCATCCCATGTAAAAAATAGGGAAAAAAAGCAGTTCTGCACAATGAGCCAACAAATCAATGGAATCTGGCAACATATACTGTGTTCTACACACATAGTGGTCTACCTCTACAAAGAAGAGGAGATGTATTTTCTTCTCCTTCATTGAAGGGTCTAGATTGATCACAGCCTTAAGCTTAATTTTTTTTGTTCTTATTGTTCTACTTATTAACAGATAATCAGCCACTAGCTAGTAAGCTTCTTGAGGGCAAGAGCTATTTAAAAAAGATCTATCCTCAGAACTAATAGGTGACACTTAATACATGTTTATTGAGTTGAGTTTAATTGAACTGCTTACAGATATAGTAGCTATTGCAGAAACATCTGTCTTTGTATAGCCAGCCATATCTTTGACTGGTTAGCGTGAGCATGAAAAATAATACGAAATTATGAAAAAAAGGATAACAGTGAGAAAGTACTGCCTGTAGTTGTAACAATTTGCACATGACCTGATTAAACAAACTACTAACTCAGAAAAATGGAAAATAACTTACAATAAGTAAATAATTCAAGCAGTTGTCATAATAAGGATATTGAAAGGGTCCAGAAATCAACTTAGCTAACAAGCATTTAATTTCCTTACTAAGTAGACTAGAGGGTAGTAGACAAGGGCAATTTTAGTCTACGGTGTTTTTATTACTGGTGGACTAGCACCCATGATTCTGGGCTTACATGAACACATGGACTAATTTGATCTTGAGGGGTACCCCAGATATTCTCATCTCTTAGACTTCTTTTCCCCCACTCAGAGTTGCTTCTAGGAAATCTACAACTCTAGGCCAATTATATATAGTTGGTCTCTGTAGAGATTAAGATGTAAGCTATAATGTATATATTGGAGACAAATTTGCCATTATCTTACCCTGCAGAACATTTAAAATTAGCAAACAGGACTCATAAATGCCCATTCCCCTTTCCTCTCCAGTGAGCCCCATGTTCTTCTTAAGGTCTACATTGTCTTCCTAATACATCACACCAGCCTATGACTCAGTCACATCACAAGGGAAACACAGTTGGAATTGCTAGATAGTCAAATTCCTTACATTCCAGTGAGCTGCCTTCTCCCCAGAGACCCATAGAGGTATCAGTCCTCAGTGCACTGCCTTAAGAGTTTGGGCTTCCCTGCAGTGGAAACAAACTTGAAGGTGTAAGAAAGGTAACGTCCTTTCCTATCTGTTTTGCACTGTCTAAGAATAGTAATCTCCCATAACAAAGTCTAAGTCTTTTGCTTCCTTTCATCATGATTTTATCTGCTTATTACTCTTTCAGGCCATGTACAGTCCTATTTTCCATAAGAGATGAGAACTCTTCAAGAACTCTCTCCCTTCATTCTTTAGATAACTAGATCCCTCAGTTTGATGTCTAGGAGCGCTCCTCTTAGACTACACATGTAAGAGCAAATTCAGCTTCTATATGCCTGTGTTTTCAGGCAGCTATTATATTAGTAACTCTTGCATCAGAGGAAAGAAGAAAGGTCTTGGGCCCAGATTCATACTTAGTTCTGCTGTTCTCTAGTATTTCCTCTGAAAAGGAAAAAAGAAGAAGGTACAAATGGGTCAAGCAGGTCTTTAGGTTCCCTTTTCTAGGACCTGCATAAGGAGTGACTATGACCCAACAGAGCCACCATCCATTTCACCCCCAATCAATCCACAATATACTCAGCCAATTAGTTCATCTTCACTGATGAGATTGCATTACTTATCTTCTGTGAAGGTCTAAAGTGTCATTGGCCCATGCCCATATTCTCTCACATAGGGAGTTATAAAATCAGTCTTCTTAATGCTTGCAACCGCTTTCTATAATTCTCATAGTTTCCTGATCTTAGTATGAATACCCCCTTCCATGCTGACACACACACACACACACACACACACACACACACACACACACTCCTTGTGTGTGTTTCTCAATATGTCTCTTGTTTTGGGTCCTACAATCAATCAAACCACTGAATTTTAGAACTTTGTGCCTAGAGATCATTTAGTACAGAAGTTCTCACTTTTTTTGTGTGTTGTGGACCCTTTTGGCAACTGTCTGGTGAAGTATGTAGATTTCTTCTCATAATCATGTCTTTAAAAGCATACAAAAAAACCCACATAGAATTACAAAAGAAACCAATTATTTGGAAAAACAATTACCAAAATGTTAAAAAAAGAAACAAGCTCATTATGCCAAGAAGCTCTGTTTTCCCTTCTAACCCTCCTAGTTTATAGGTGAGGAAAATGAGGCCAGGATTATGTCACATGTGTAATTGATACAGATCCAGGAAGAGAACCTGGGTTTTTACTTTCTAATCTTCATTCCCTTTACTAGACACTTATAGGACCAATTGTGGCCAATTTTTTTTGTGGGTCGAAGTCATCTGGAAGAGGTTTGTTTTTTTCCCCATATTTGGTGTTTTTAGTTCTTGCTGACATTGAAAATTTATGTTTCGGTTGCAGTCTAATAGGAAAACTAGTAAGAAGAAAATGGGGGTCTCTGTGCAACTTGCAAATCATATGTTCACAGGTTCAGATAGGATGCAAAACCATTTTCCAGAGCATCTCTTTTATGAGCTTTGATAAGTATCACAAAATACTATTGGATTTTACATATATTTTAAAGTTCTGATTCATAATGTGGCTTGTAATTTAATAGGAAATTTAATTTGGTTAGAAGATACACTAAATATTTGATAGATGTCCTGAAGACAAATGTTGTGTGGCAAAAGAGAGTCACAGTTTAGGAAAGATTAAGACAGAACTGAATCCCCTGTCTATTAGATGTGAGCTGAGCGGATTACAGGGGGTGTAGTCCGTTCCTTCAGGGAAGTCAAACCAGTAGGATGTAATTTACTTTGGATTTTCAATATCTTTTGGTTACTTCATCTCCTGAAAGGATATCTTTGAAAGTAAATTACAGAGTGGACTACATTATATCCTTTGGATGAAGAATTAGAAAAAAGATCAATCTAAGTTGGAATATATATATTTTATAAATATATATATATATATAGTGTATGTATGTATAAATTGTATGTATACATATACATACATATATACAGATGTATTTTTTAAATTCAGTATTAAGATGGCTACCAAGAAAAGCTTCCTATGCTTAGAAATCAATTTGGGCATCAACAGAGTTCTCTAAAAGTACTTTGTAGTTAAAAAAATATTCTAGGATTATAATTTAGAAAGCTATTTTATACTGTCTGTGTACTCTCTTGCAATATTGCTCAGGCAGGATGTTTTGAGTCTATAAGCATATGCCCATGCTGTGTTTAGTTGTTTATTATAATGAATTCAGTAACTGTAAAGTACACCTGATCAGCACTCTGTGAGCTGAAATGCATTCATAAACTCCCTACCTTTCCAGCATAGGATGCATTGTATAGTGAATCAGATGATAGTTTCTCCCATCCTCTCTCCACCCCCTCCCCCCAATAATCTTTTAGTTCCTGGCCTCTCTCCTTGGTGACAATTCTATAATGTGAACATCTATCTACCAGGAAGTGAACTGAGACCACCTATTCATTTTGCATAGAACACTGGACAGCTGTTCGGAGGAAACAATTTTTTCTCACTCCTGATATAGGGGAAGATTTAAATTGGTGCCCTAGAGGTAAAAGGACAGGTAGCCCATCACCCTGTTCATGAGCTGTCGTGGATTCTCTCATTTTAATAAGTCCAACAATATGATTTTCTTTTCTTATCTGATTTGATATACTGGTAACATTAAAAAAAAAACCCTGCTATTGTTACAGTTTGTGTGTCTATGTTATGATCTTAAATGTTCTCATGAGTGATTTAAATATGGATCACTTCTATACTAAATATAATTTTTATGATGGCCCTTTTTAGTTGGTACTGGTAAGTCCCAAACTCGATCAAAATGTTTGTAAACACTAACTCTTCGTGCCACTGCTTCATTGAAATGTAACAGTTGTATCATGTCTGGGATGAGGCAATTATCTGGATCATTTTGATGGAAGTCTCAGTTCTTGAGGCAAAAAAAAAAAAAAAGAGTTTGAGGTGCATATATTTTTCAGGTTTCTGTCTTTGTTGATTGAATTCCCTGGATATGTGTGTGTCTCAATTTCCTTTGCCTACCTAGACTCTACGTTACGATAGCTGCAGAGTATGTACTTTTAAATCTAGTGAACATAAAAAATGTGCCAAACATTCTTAAATAGAAATAGCTGGCAGGTTTTTTCATACAAAATGTGAAAAAAATCCCTGGTTCTCTCTGCGCCTCAGTTTCCTCATTTATAAAGTAACAGGATTGGACTAGATTATCTCTAAGGTCCTTTATACCTCTGGAAGACTATGATTCGTGTATAGTTGGGCAATTTGTGCCCAGAACTCTGACACTGGTATTTCTCCTTTAGTTTACATTCTCCCCTCACCTCCCAATCCCACAAAAGACTGAAGTCACTTTAACTTTACAAAACTCATGTCCCAGAAGTCAGTTTTATGTTTTCACAAAAGAATTTGGGTTGTGGTGACCAAAAAAAAAAAAATCGCACTCATCTTCCTGTTATGCTACATAAAACAACATAATTACCCACCATAGATTCAGTGCTGCTGAACTTAGCTATATTGTCCTAATGACTGACCCTTAAATACTTTACAAATTGAATTGCATTTCTGTTAGAGGCTGGATTGATAAAATAAATTACTATATCTTGTAGGTTAAGATTTGGGTTCTGCAATTGTAGCTGTTTCAAATTACCTGAAAACCTTTTTATATTGCATTTCTTATGGCTATATTTTACAACTACCCTAATAAAAAATTCTATACAAAAATTGTTTGATATTAATAGCAATCATTAACAACTTGATAGATTCTTGTTAAGTATATTTGCAATACATTTAATCTTATTAAACTCAGCCCTGAGTTGTTTCTTCCAAATATTATAGGTCTTTATGAAGCTAGCAATATAAAGAAGAGATTTCAACCATTTTGGTCCAAGAATTAGGTTTAGCTTAATGGATCAATTTTTTTCTTATTAAACTGAGTCTGACCAGTGCCAAGTAATACATTCAGCATTGATCTTTGTCTCACCCTGCTGTAGCTTGCGTTCTCTTTATGTACATGAAAAATAAGGTGCCAGGAATGAAAACAATGCCTGTATAATACAAATATAGAATTTTTCTCAGACTTCCATTCTGTTTATCATTTCAGTTTGTTATTAATGCCTTGCTCACTACTTTTCAGAAATGTGTTTTTAAAAAGCACATTTATTTCCATAAAGAATGCTTTCTTCTGGTGTAATTATAAAAAGCATACACCATACTGGAGTACATCAATTGTTTCAGGGACTTAGACAAAATGTATTAGCCCTTTTCGCATGTGCAAACAGCCTTTTCTAAATGCAGAGCCCTCCAGGGACGTGACCCATTAACGCTAGTGATCTGAGGTACGCTGGTTGAAACTGGGGCTCAGTTTTGAAGTTGTTTTCCTTTCTGTGAAAATGAAAAGATAAATGAACACAGAACTACATTATAATAGACCTCAAGAATACACTCATAGAAGCTCAGAGGGTGTCCCCTTTTTCATGAATTTCCCAGTTTTTGAGAAGTTTATGCTTAGAGTTTCAGCATCAGTATTCTTTCACAGAATCTCAGGTTTGGAAGGGACCTCAGTGGTCATCTCTTTTTTCAAATTATCCTTGAAAAAGTATCCCTACTACAACATATCTGGTAAGTGGTCACCTAGTCTTTGTTTGCAGACCTCTAATAAGAGGGAACCTTTCACCTTCCAAGGCAGCCCATTGAACTTTCTACAATTGTAATTGTGAAGAAGTTATTTTCTGACATAAAGCCCAAATTTATCTCTTTGCAACCTCTACCCATTACTCCCATTTTTATCCCCAGAGACCTAGCAGTATAAGACTAATCCATCTTCCACATGATATCCCATCACCTCCTTCTGTAGACAAGTTTATCACAATAATATTTCTGCATGAATCCATTCTCTTTTTGAATCTATTCTATAGATACCCTTCTTAGGTAAGTATTCCTAAAACATTTTGTACCACTGTGTTGTACCACTGCTCAAAAACAGTCAATAACTATTATCTACTGAAGTCCTGGAGACCTTCTTAACCTCAAATCACAGGCTCCACATAGTTTTGTCCCAAAAGCCTTTTCCAGACTTACCACTTGCTATCCTCATTACATTTATTCTCTACTTCAACTGAGTAAACTCATTGTCCTTCAGACATACTTTGGATATTCCCACTGTTACATTTCCACTCACGTAACTCCCGTTACTTAGAATATCCTATGTCCTATCCATCTACTTAATACCTTCTCAACCTTTAAGAGCTAGATCAAAATCTATGATCTTTCTTGATCACTCTGACCCAAAGTGATTTCTTCTTTCTCTGACTTTCCGTTTCATTTATCATTTAAGTCACTAGTTTATCATGTACTTATTTCTTCAATTAACTTGCTATTATGTAATGGGTATTTAAGAAATATTGATTGATTGTTATATGTTTGAGACTGCTTCCTCAACTTCTATTCTCACAGGCATACTGGTTGCCCAGGGTGATTATTACTATCACCTTAGAATTCTGGGGTAAACCTGAGAGGTTTTGGGGGCTTCTCAGAACCATCATTTATGTGCCCTTACTGGTGTCCTTCCCCATTGGTTAATCAGCCAGACATAATTAGCTCAAACAGTATGTGCTAAGCAAATAGAACCAGAGGGAAACAATTCCCTCAATCCTTTTCCTTCTAAAGAACCATCTTGTGTAATAAAGATTTTTTTTAAGAAAAAGAAGAGAAGAAAAATTAATTAACAAAATTTATCAGTACATTAGAAAAAAATTCCCTTAAAACCAAGAGAGTCAGTGTCAAGTATAAGAATGCACATAATACATGCATATAGATAAAATACATGGAAATTTTCAAAGAAACAATACATGCATGTGTAAGGAATATAGTTCCAACCCCCACTTCAATTCATGTAATCCCAGAAGGCCCAACACTTCAAATAAATCAGTCAGTCGTCATGATGTCATCACAAAGAATAAACTACAACCACAATGCATGAATAAGTACTCAATCAATTAGAAGAGATTATAGGAATTTGGTTATTAGATGAAGACAGATGACTCTATAAAACATCTTGTAATCAACTGAAAGAATCAGAGATTCCATTGAAACTATGTCTACAAATAAGTCTTCCCCATGAAGAACTGGTCAAGTGATAGTCCAGTTTGTTGGTGGAGGACTTCAAGTTCGGGAACTGAAAATTCCAGAGTTGGAGCCAGCTAATTGCAAATAGAAAGGCTCTGGTCGGGAATCTGTGAATGGCTATATTAGAAATCCAGCCTCTTAGTGCTATCCTCAGAACATCAAAAGCAGTAGTATTATTATGAGCCACCTTCTTGTAATGTTAATGAGATATAAAATCTGTCCCGCCCCGCATTATTGGCCTTAGGTAGAGCCCATTAAGGGAAACTTGCTTAGGGGAAGCTTGCTTGTAGGAATGCTTTCACACCTTTTGTTAATTTCTAATTAGGCACTGAGTCACCAGGGTTGTGATGCCCTCTGACTCTAAAAAGGGTGCATATACTCTGAGGTTAACATTTTGTTTTGAGGCTCACTCATTGAAAGAGTGTTCTTGTGATTTGACCAGATGAGACTCTGGGTAGCCATTAAGGGGTCCCCTGGCTTTGAAAAACCCAGATGTTGGGGCTTCTCTCTCTGGTAACTATGTATGTAATGGTCAGACAGCTGGATCTGTGATTTGATCTATGCTAATTTCTCAGGCAGTTAGAAGCCCTGTCAGTTTTTTATTTCCCTGCTTGTATTTCCTCTACTTTCTTTGTTTGGATTTTCTCTGAAGTTCAGGGTGCTAACTTTTCCCCTGAACTAATGAATGTAATTAAAAAAAAGATTGTTGATCCCTTAAACAGCCATCTTTCCTAGTAAAGCAGATCTAAGAACCTGTGCTAGCAGCCATCCTGAATATGCCATTGTGGTTGCCACTACACCTATTGTGACCAAAACCTGCATGAGTGCAAGCTGGGCAGAATGACCCCAGAAGGGGTGTTACAAATGTATCCCCAAAAATATTTAGAAAAAATTTGGTTAAACAGAACACATTTAAAAATATAGCCAATCAATTTTTGTATGACTGTCTATATAACCTTAAAAGAAATCATTGAAAGGCTTTCAGGTAAACAGTAGAATCATAAGACTTTTCAAAATATGAGTTTTACATCCAAAAGAAGTGTTATATTTTCTAAAGCTAGAAGGGCTCATTATCCATTCCACTGTTTAATGAGTATTTAAGAGTTATACCACATCATTTCTTTTATTTTTTCTTAATACTAAGAAATTGTACAGTATATGTAGCTCACATTTTCTCTTTTAGAGAAACACCACAAAAGGTTAAAGCAGTACTGTGACTTCCACATTTTAAATGTGACCATTTAGGCTGCCGTATTGAAGAATATGGTGATGAAGTGTTTGTGAAGTCAGTAGTGAGAGAAAATTCTACATGTGTCCTTATAAGTATTTGCAAGAGAAAACTATGTATGGTGAAACTTTATTAATTAGAGCTCACTTAACTGGAACCCTTATTTAAATGGATTGCTTTTCTCTGTTTAGATTAATTCCTGAAAGTGAAGTAGAATATATAACAGTTTTTAAAGCAAATTTCACAGATACTCTAAGGTCATAGCACCTGCAGCCTAATCTTCTATACTTTCTCCACATAATGCTGGAAATTTTAGTTTAATTCAGCAAACATTAACTACTCAGAATTCCGAATTCCAAAGCTGTCCAAAATCCCCGGTCATCAAAGAAAAATTGGATTATGTTTATTACTTGCTAAAACAGGAAAGTGGGCTCATTTAATTTTAAGTATTTGCCAAAAAAAAGTTAAAATATGGAGTTTCTGCTTAAAATTAGCTAGAAATTTCAACTGACCAGAACTCTGCCTTTATACCCTCTGCTTTTTTAAAGCATTTTAGCTAATTGAGCTTTATTTAAAAAAAAAAAGCTGTAAAAATATTTAAGTACAGAGAAAACTCCAATTTTAAATAGTTAAGTCCAGCTTGTTTGATATTTATAGTTAAAACTTTGTACTCTTGAAGTGATCTAGATAGGTTGAAGTGGGAATGGATCAAGTTAATAAACATTTATTAAGTGATTATTTCATGCATAGCACTGTGGGTACAAAGGAGGAAAACAGCAAAGTCCCTGCCTCCAAACAGCTTCTACTCTAATGGAATCAGGAAAACTACAGAGTGATTGGTAAAATAATATATAGTGATTGTACATAAAGGCTGAATAGGTCCTGATCATAATGAAATGCTCTAAATAGCCCTTTAAAGTAACTTTTTTCTACTTCTCTAGCATAGAGTTATGGTCAGAAAAGTTGTGAGGAGATAGAGTGGTAGCTTTAGGGTCAGAGGAAAAAAGGATTATGTAATCATAGCTTCCAAACTGGAAAAGACTTCAGATATCCTCTAGTTGGGTAATGTCAAACAAATAGAAATGAAGTATATGTGGTGGGGAAACTCTAATCTGTATATGAAGGTTCCTGTGGGCTTCATATTTTTGTTTTAAAAAAAATATAATATTTATATCTTATTGTATTTTATTAATTAAAAAAAATATTTCTTGATCACATATTTGTTCAGTTGTTTTCAATCATGTCTAGATATTCAAGACTCTGTTTGGGGTTTTCTTGGTAAAGTGGTTTGCCATTTTCTTTTCCAGCTCATTTTACAGATGAGGAAACTGAAGCAAACAGGGTTAAGTGATTTGCCCAAAGTCACACAGCTAGTAAGAGTTTGAGGCCAGATTTGAACTCAGGAAGATGAGTCTTCCTGACTCCAGGCCTGGTACTCTATTTACTGCACCACCTAGCTGCTCCATAATTACATTTTAATCTGATTCAAGACATACTCAGGAGTGTTGTGGG
>CM053585.1:84866380-84928102 GCA_028646515.1 Pseudochirops corinnae
TGGTGAGGATGCTGTCCTTGTGTAGCTCAAGGAGAGATAGAATAGAGATCTCTAGCCCCTTCTCCCACCACCTTTCTCCTTTCTTTTTTAAAATTTTATTTTAAACTCAAGGGCCAGAACACAAATACAGAATAGAGAAAAGAAACAAAAACATATCATAAACTTAAATACTGAAACTTAAATACCAAGAAAGAAAGAAAAAAGCATGCCATGTGCATAGCAGAACATAAGAGAGGATTCAAAATATGTAACAATAAATTTTCATTTCAAGAAAGCCCTGTATGATAAATAGTACATGTTGTGTTGAAAGTTGTCCGTCTTTTCTTTGCTTCCTTGTAAGTTTTCTTTCATTCTCTGTCATGTACTTTTTTACTATGTTCTTTTTTTCCCTCTCCCCACCTCCCAAAGGCTACAATAAAGTTTAGATATGTTTCTCTATAGCTATAGATATATACATAAACATATATACATATATATATATAGACATATACTTTCCCAAACATGCTCTACTCCTAATCTTTGTTTTTATGTTTGTGCATATCTCTTGTTTCCTATCCCTCCTACCTCATCTACTTTGTTTCTACCCAATACCTTGCCCTTCTATTACATTCCTATTACCTTTTATTAATTACCTTCTATTAATTTCCTATTACCTTCCTTTACTTTCCTATCCCCCTCCAAGGATCCTTCCTATCCTCCCATTCCCATAAATCTAAAGACCCTTCTATACAGCCCTTTACCTATTCCCTCACCCTTCCCTGTAAAGATCCTTCCCATATCCTCTTCCCTACCCCCTACCTTTTTATTTCTTTTGATTTTAGAAGACTTTTATACTATTCTAAATATATGTGTTGTTCCCTCTTGAATCCATTCTCAATGAAAGTAGGTTACCAGAACTGCCATCCCTTCTCCCCCATTTAATCCCTCTGTATTGATTCTTCCTCTTGCACCTCATTTGTATAAAATAATTACTCTTTTTAGCAATGCTTAAATGGTTTTCCTTTCAAAATTCATATCATATTCAGGTTTACCCCAATCTTTCTTATGAGCTACCCAATTATTAATAAGAATTTTAGACATACATTTTACATATATAAAAGTAAACAATCTGTCCTTATGAATCCCTTATAATCAGTTTTTGGTACGTACCTTATATTTTTCTTGGTTCTTGTATGTCAAATCTTCTATTAAGTTCAGGATTTTTTTAAACAAAGTCTCGAAAGTCTGAGAGTTTATCAAATATTCATTTTTCTTCCCCATTCTGGATAATATTTAACTTTTCAGGGTATGATATTTTTGGCCAGAGTCGCAATTCTTTTACTTTTCAATATATTGTGTTCCATGATCTGCGGTCCTTTAATGACTCTGCTGCTGGATCTTGTGAAATTCTAGTTGTGGCACCATCATATTTAGATTGTTTTAATCTTGATACTTTTCATATTTTATCCCTGAGCTGGGGGTTTCTTAATTTGACTATGATATTCCTATGCCTTTTTTCTCATAGGATTTCTTTTAAGTGGTGATCAATGAATTTTTTCTATTTCTCCTCCCTTCTCCCCTCCTTGTTCCTAATGCTTCAGGACAATTTTTAAAAATTATTTCTTTTATTATTGTATCAAGATTCTTTTTTTGATCATAACTTTCCGTTAGTCTGTTTATTTTTATATTTTCTCTTTTTGATCTATTTATCCTCCATATCTGTTGTTTTTTTTTTGTTTCACTTTCTCTTCTATTTTTTCATTATTCACATTTTGTTTATTTCTTGATCTCTTATAATTTTGCTGGCTTCACTTGGCCCACTTCTAATGTTCAAGGTGTCCTTTTCTTCCTTAAGATTCTGGATCTCCTTTTCTAATTGGTTGACTTTCCTTTCCTACCCTTCTTGTTTTTCTTGGATTATTCTTATTTCCTTTTTTAGTTTTTCTTCTATCTCTGTAATTTGATTTTTAAATTATTTTTTAAGATATTCTATGAATTCTTTTTGGGCAGGTGACCACTTGATGTTACTTTTTGGGGATTTCCTTACTTCAATATCCTTCTCTGAAGATGAACCCCAGTCATCTCTATTCCCATAATAGCTTTCTGTGGTTGGATTCTTTGTCCTTTGCCTGTGCATTTTTTGTGGTAATAACTTAATTTTTGTAATTACCTGTAGCCCTGGGATAAGGGAAATGGTGCCTCTTGCCCCAGATCTTCAATTCTCCCCTCTAACCTGGAACCAAAGTCAAACCTCCAACCTTTTGTAAGTGTCCACAGCCAAGGGCTCTCTGCCCCACTTCTGCACTGACCTGGCATGTGCTGTTCCTTCTCCTCTCTGCTGCTCTTCACAACACAGCTGGGTCTGGTTTTTCTGGTCTGCAGAGGTTCCCTCAATATTTCTGGATTCAGTTGCCTAAGTCCCCTGTCTATCCTGGGGGTAAAAGTTCCTATTGCTGGAGTTGAGGCAGCCTTTCAAACCAACCAACCCCAGGGACTTGCCACTTGTTTAAGCCTTGCTGCTTATTGTTAAAAAGGAACCTAGGCTGGGGGTGTTTATTCTTCACTGGGATCAAACCTCTTCCTGGGATTTTTCTTCTACCTTCTCAAATTATCCCAAGAAGACTTGGATTGTGCCCCTATTCTTATTTATCTCCACTCAATTTTCATTTGCCCTAAGGTGCTATTTTAACTCTTTTGTGGGGGAAAATCTTGAGAGCTTGGAATTTTCTGTCCTATTCTACCATCTTCCCAGAATCCCCTCCCTCATCTTTCTCCAAAAGAGACTTTCATTCCTGCCAGGAAGGGAAGCAGGAAATTGGAACCAGAGGCCACTACTTCATTCTTCTCAGGGAAAAGGGGTACTGAAGTAGTATATTTATCTTATCCCTTAAATATGATTCCTCTAGGAATTTGATTAGATTCCACATCATTTTTGATAACTTCATCATTTTGGGGGGAAGGGAGGGCCTTCTATATTCAAAACCTCTATATTCAAGACTCAGACCCTTTCCCACCTAATGCCAGTTTCAGAATGAACACACATAAAAAATAGCAAAGATGCCCATTTATCCAAATCATAGCAAAACAGAAATCAGAGAAGATATACGTAGGAAATATATAGTAGAGAATGAGGAGTGAAGGCGCTCTCCCAATTGGAGCAAGATAGCTCAGCTCAACTAAGAGAGCAAATCATACCTTTCATTCAAGGTAAATTCCCCCAAATCCCTAGACGCCTAGAGTATAAGCTGGGAATAGAAACATGATGGATACTACTTGCTCTGTCATCTCAGAGTCTCTTCTTTAATCAACCTGAACTAAGATTGGTCTCTTCCAGCTTCTCTCTTGAAGCTGAAAGCTGACTTGAAGGTTCTCACTTTGATAGTCCCAAAAGAGAACTCTCAGTTGAAGAGTCCCCAGAGAGGAGACTGACTGAAAACTGAAGTTCACATATCTTGCCAGCTCTACGGTGTCTCTCTTGTTGGGCAGAGCATTCACCTCCACCAATACGGAGAGAGTTTCATACCAATGGTACAAGGGTTACATTGCATTTCTCTGGACTTCATTTTCTTCATCTATAAAATGAATGGTTTTGCCTACATCATCTATAAGGCTATGGTGCTATTCTCTCTAGCCCTGATTTCTTGTTCAAGTTCATTTTGATTTTTTTAATCTGCTTGCTGGAAAACTCCACCCGGATTTCCTGCTAACAACTCAAACTCATCATATTCCAAAATAAATTTGTCACTGTACCTCTAAAAACTTCCTTTTCTTCTCAATCTCCTACTTTTTGTTTAATGGGAATATCATTCTCCAAGTTCACTAAACTCAAAATATCAGTTGCATTTGACTTTTCCCTTTCTCTTATCTCCCAAAATGATCAAGTCCAATTGTTTCCACCACTACCACCACCATCACCACCACAATATCTATTAACTCCATTTCATCTTTCCTCTTCCACACCCACCATCTTTCCTCTTCCACACCCACCTCCCTAGCAGAGGTCCTCATCACCTTCAGCCTAGATTATTATCATTCCCTTCTAGATAATCTCCCTTTCTCTAGTCCCTCCCCTCTTAGATTTACTTTTCACACTGCTGCTTTGGGTAGGTCTGATCGTGTTACTTTCCTCCTCAAAACCAGATTTTATCTGTTGAATAAAAACAAATTCCATTCTCTAGCCTTTAAGACCCTTTATAATCTAACTTCAACTCAGTTTACATTAAAGAAATGTTTTGTTAATGCTCTTTCTAAACATCACTGTTACTTCCCAATATACTCTGTCCCCTACCCCAATGAAAACCTTCTTTCTAACAAAAAGTATAGTTAAACAAAACAAGTCAACATATCAATCTGTCTGAAAATGTATGACACATTCCATGTTAATAGTCCTCAACCTCTTTGACAAGAGATGAGATTCACCACTGTCTTTGGAGGCCATGATTAGCCTTACATTGATCAGAGTTTGGAAGTCTTTTCAAAATAGCTTTCCTTCATATTGTTTCCAACTTACCTTTTCCAGCCTAAGTTCAAAGTATTTCTCTTCATGTACTCTCAGGCTGGGCTATCAGCTCTTCTTGCTAATCCTATCTTCTTCTCTCCTACAACTGGGCATATATATGCACCATTTTTTGTTGTTGTTGTTGTTGCTGGATGTAATTTAATTTATTGAAGTACTTCTCTTCCTTCAAGTCCCACTTCAAGTGCCATCTGATCTATAAAGCCCTCCCTGACCCTCCTGCCTCAATAATCAATAAGTATGTATTAAGCATCTACTGTGTACCAGATACTGTGCTAAGCACTGGGGATACAAACATGTTAAAAGAAAGACTTTCTCTGTCTTAAGGAGCTGATAATTTAATGAGGGAAGACAGTTTTTAAAAAAGCTGAAAAGGAGAACAGCTTGGTATTGGGAAGGTAACCAATGCAGGGACATAGTAAAGAAATCAGAGATGTCTCGGAGTAGTATAACCAGGTAAGAAATATGAAGATAGCTGAGTTTAGCTCCCTCCTTAAATTGATGTTTTGGAATTCCTGGCTCTACCCTCTAATCACAGGGGCAGAGGGTAGTGAGGAGGTGGTACCAAGGCTAATGGGATCTTACAGGATAATCAGGCTTTCCCAATAATGACCTTCCTGGTGCATGGTGGAGAAGTCAGCCAGGTAAGAAATGAGTAGAACCAATACAAAAAGCATTCACTAAGTGCTTAATATGTGTAATACATTGTCCTAGGTCTTAGAACTATGAAAGCCAAGTGAAAAGCTTTACTTGTCTTCTAGGAGTAAACATTCTACTAAAAGGAGGGGGAGAGCAGGATATAATATGTAAAGAAATAGGTGTATACATGATAATTTGAGATGGAAATAATGACTGGGGGTGGTTCTGAAACAGCTAGAGACATCTGAAAATTTTTCACATAAGAGGCAGTGGCACTAACTAAGACTTAAAGGAAGCTAGCTTTTCTAAGCCTGTTCCATACCAGAAGGTCAGCTTATACAAAGACACTCTTTTCAGATTTTCATGCTTTTCATAGTTATTAGGTATCTCATATAAAATTGCGTTTAATTTTTTCCAATTAATAGGCATTTAATTTCTCTCCCTCTCACCTCTCCTCCCCAACTGAGAAGAAAAAAATCTTTGTAACAAATATTCATAGTCAAGCAAAATAAAAAGTTCATTGGACATGTCCAAAAATATGTCCTTTTTTGCATCTTAAGTTCATCACCTCTATATTGGGAAATGGGTAGCAGAATTCCACATTAGTGCTCTGGAATCTTATTTGGTCATTGCATTGATCAGATCAATGAATCTCTTAAATATTTCAAAGTTATTTGTCTTGATAATATTGTTTTATAAATTTTTTCCTGTTTCAGTTTATTTCACTCATTAACAGTTGATATAAATCTTCCCAGATTTCTCTGTAATTATCCCTTTTGATATTTCTTATGGGACAGCAGTATTTCATAGACTGTAATTGGTTTATCCACTCCCTTGTTTTTGGATACTCCTTTATTTTCTATTTTTTTTCTACTACAGAAGATTACTCTTAACATTTTTGTACTTATGGGTCTTTTTCCTCTTATTTGATCCCTTTGGGCTATATGCCTAGTATGGATCAAAAGAAATGCATAGTTTAATAACTTTTTGGACATACTTCCAATTGCTTTTCTAAATGACTGAACTAGTTTGCAGCTTACCAAGAATACACTCATGTTCCCATTTCCTATGGCCCCTAGGACATTTTTCATTTTTCTTATTTGTCAACTTTGCGAATCTGAGAGGTATGAGGTTGATCCTCTGAGTTATCTTAATTTGTACTTTTGTAATTATTAGTGATTAGGAGCATTTTTATAGGGCTATTAATAGGTTAGATTTTTTTTCCGTAGAAAATTGCCTGCTCATACTTTTTGAACATTTATCAGTTGGAGTATCTTTCTTATTCTTATGAATTTGATTGAGTTCTTTATATATCTTGACTATCAGACTTTGATCAGAGAAACTCGCAACAAATCTTTTTTTTTTTCGTTGAGTTAACTGTTTCCCTTCTGATTTTACCAGCATTGGTTTCATTTGTGCAAAAGCTTTTTAATTTTATATAATCACAACTGACCATTTTTTATTTTGTGATTTTCTTGAAACATCATTTGATCATAAATTCTTCTGCCATATGTATATCTGAAAGATATTTTCTTTATTGATTTATAATATGACCTTTTGTTTATAATATGGCCTTTTATATCTATATCATGAATTCATTTGGATCTTATCTTAATATTTAGTGTGAGGTGTTGGTCTAATCCTAAATTCTGCCAGACTGCTTTTCAGGTTTCCCATCAATATTTGTCAAATAGTGAGTCTTTACCCCAGTAGTGGGGTCTTTGGGTTTATTGAACACTGGACTACTTGGTTAATTTGCTTCTGAATGTTACATAACTGATCTGTTCCAATGATCAATCTCTCTGTATGTAAACACATACTGTTTTTTTTTTTTTTTGGTGATTTCTGTTTACAGTAAGATTTGAGGTCTAATATTGCTGGAACCAATTTATTTTCACTTTTCCCTCATTTTTCCCTTTGAGATTCTTGACCTGTTTTTCTTTTGAATGAATTTAATTATTATTTCTACTTCTAAAAAGTAACCCACAAATAGGTTGATTTGTATGACACTGAATAAGTTAATTAATTTAGATAGTATCAGCATTTTTATTGCATTGTCTTAGCCTATCTCTGAGCAATTAATATTTCTTCAATTTTAAGGTCTCTTTATTTCAGTAAAAACTATTTTACAATAATTACATTCATATATATAGATTCCCTCTATTTCTGTGTGTGTGTGTGTGTGTGTGTGTGTGCGCACGTGCATGCGCGTGCATGCGGTGTTGATTGGCAGACTACCAAGTGTTTTATGTATTTTGTAGTTATTTTAAATGGAACTTTTCTTTCTATTTTCTCCTGCTGGTATTTATTGGCTTGATATAGAAGTGATGATGATTTATGTAGATGTATTTTGTGTCCTCCAACTTTGATGGTTATTATTTCACTTAAGTTTTAGTTGATTCTCTAGAGTTATTTAAGTAAACCTTCCCATCATCTGCAAAAACTCATATATTTCTTCTTCTGTACTTATGCCTTCAGTTTCTTTTTTTAAAATCTTTTTGCTATAGCTGACATTTCTAGCACTGTTAAACAGTAGTAGTTATAATAGATATCTTTGCTTTACTCCTATTTTTGTCAGAAAGGCCTCTCCTTTATTCCTATTACACATAAGCCTCTCTTTTGAAGTTAAGATAGAGGCTACTAACTGTCTCAAAGAAAGATTGCCTTATTCTTATGCCTTTGTGTTAACATAAATGTATATTGTACTTTACTATAAGCTTTTTCTGAACCTATTGACATTTTTGTGGTTGTGACTAATAATCTATTAACTTGATGGTTTTTCTAATATTATACCAGCCCTGCATTCTTGTATAATCCAACTGATTCATAGTATATAATCATTTTAATAGGTTGATGTAGCTTCTTAATACTTTATTTAAATTTTTTTGTGTTGATATTCATTAGGGACATTGGGCTGTAATTCTTTGTCTTTTCTGACTCTTTGTGGTTTAGATATTGAGACCATCAAGGAATTTAGTAGAAATCTTTCTTTTTTTATTTTTGCAAACAGTTTATATAACTTTGGAAATAATTGTTCTTTGAGGTTTTTTTTTCCTTTGGGAATTTTTTGTGGTTTCTTTCATTTTTTTTGTTCTCTTACTTTAAATATTTTACATTCTTGTAATTCTTTGTCCATTTCATTAAAATTATCAGTTTTTGTTGACATAGAATTGGGTAAAATAGTTTTTAATATCTCCTTTGTTCTTCATGTGTTTTGAATTCTTTTAATATTGATAATTTGGTTTTCCACTTAAAAATCAAAACAGCTAATGCTTTATCTATTTTGTCATTTTTAAGTTCCTAGTATTTTATTCAGTGTTGTTTTTTACTTTCATTTTGTATATTTTCTTTAATTTTTAGAATTGCTATTTTGATGTTTTCATTAGCTGATATTATAGTTTTTGAAATTTAATGCCCAATTCATTTATCTATGTTTTTTTATGTTGATGAAATATTTATAGATAATATTAGTTATGTTTTTAGTTATTATATATATTATCCCATAATACATTACAAGTTTCTTGAGGGTAAGGACTATGTCGGTCTTTAACTTTGAATCCTTAGCTGCAACCACAGTAGTCTTGAATACAGTAGGTATTTAATAAATGTTTGCTAAATTTAATTTGAAACATTTAAGGCTGCAAAAAACCATCTAATTGCTTCCCTTCCTTTTATTGGTAAGGAAATTGAAGTCGAGTGATAAAATGGTTCATTCAAACTTAAGTGGCTCCCTATTACTTCTAGAATCATAAATAAATTCCTCTTCAGGGTACTTAAAACTCTTCAAACTAGCGAGTACTTACCTTTTTAATCTTTTTATGTAATATTTCCCACCATGCATTCTGTGTTCCAGCCATATTGGCCTACTAGCTCTTTACACACTGATTCATTTCCCACCTCTGTGACTTTGCATTGGCTGACTGCCATATCTGCAATGTTTTGCCCCCTCACCTCTGTCTCTTAAATCCTAGGTTTCTTTCAACTCATTCAAGGGTTGCCTTCTACAAGAGGCTTTTCCTGTAGGGATATCCCTAACACCTTATATATATTTTGCATATTTTCTTTGGAGTATGTGTGTGTATACATATATCATACGCACACACACACACACGCCCACATACATATTGTCTAATTCATTAGTATTTAAATTTTCTTGAGGACAGAAATTACTCTGTTTAGGACAATATCTAGCACATTGTAGGCACTTAATAAATGCTTGTTGTTTATTCAAAGCCAGAGAGATGTTCAGTAGCAAACAGGACCTTAAACCTAGGTCCCCTGCATGTTATAGTGAAAAGGGAAATAGATTTGAAGTCAGAGAACCAGGGTTCAATGTCTCTGACAATTATATGACTTTATTATATTATAACATCATATTATATATTTATATTATATGACTTTAGGCAAATTAGCCTCTTAGGGCTTCAATTTCTGAACTTTGATGACCCTTACAGTTCTAAATCTGTGATCCCAGGACTGTCTCTAATATTATTCCCATTATAACACACTTGAATTGAGAAATGGAACCAGATGGTACTTGGGACTGATTACTTTTTTACTTCATCCATCAAGAGAAAAGGGGGTAGAGAGAAATTCCATTGTAATGTGGATCCATTAAAAATTCAACTGTGTTGAGGAAATTTCTTTATTTTCTGAAATGGCTGAATATATTTCAGAATAATTCAACAGAATATAAAGTGTTTTTTGCATAGTTATTAAGTAAACTACCAGCAAAATGTGCATTGATTTCCTGAGCAGATGTGTACTTTATAATTGTTTTGGGGTGGTTGTTTTTTTTTTTTTTGGCTATTCATAAATTAGGTATTGCTATATTATTTCCTTTTCCATAATCATGTGAATAACAAAATAAGTATAAGATGATTTATGAAATTTGAGGTCTCTCTCTCTTTTTTTATTAGATAATGAAGAATATCCTACTAGACATTTTATTATGATGAAATTGAATACCCCAAGATTTGTATTTCTTGGGGGAGAAAGTGTTATTTTGTAGTACTGCCTCTATTCCCATTCTCCCTCCATTCTCTTGTTTGTTCCATTAAATAAAAGGGTAAATTATGAGATGAAATATTCTTATAACAAAAAGCAATGACTATGTTTAATTGACAAATTGTCTGTGAAAGATTTAGGAATAATAATAGTAATACAGATTGCACATTATTAAAGTGCTCAGTTTACTTTCCAGAGCCCCATAAGTGTATTCCCCTTATCTGCCTTCTCAACGACTTTATGAAGTAGGGAAGATGAACTTTGGACAGGAAAGCTGAACCATGGAGAATTTAAGTGATTTGCTCAAGGTCACACAATTAGTTACTGGAAGAACCAAGAATACAAACTTTCATCTCCTGAATCTTTTTGTAGTCATGAGTCTGTGTTGATGCATATATTTAAAAACAAAAGGGCTAGTTTTGTAACTGGCAGATAAACTGATCTGTTCATTTCAGCCATCTACATGATTAAAGCTGCTAGTTATGGGTAAATTGTGAGTGATTGGCAAGCTGAACTGACAATGAAGATAGCCAAATAAGCATATTAGTCATATTGCTGCCCACTTATTCCACATGTAGCTTTTTATAGTATTTTGGAAATGGAAGAAACATTAAAGATCATCTTATTCCATCCCCTAATTTTGCAGTTGAAAAAACTGAGACATGAAGTTTTTATGTAATTTATCCAAAGTCTCAGTTAGACATGACCCCCAATTTAATGAGTGCTCTCTCTACTATTCCTTCTTCCTTTCAGTTTAAGGTTTGTATTTCCTAAGTTCATTGATGAAATAATTGACGTCCTCATCCCCAATCGGTATGACCCATATTAATTTGGGATGTTTTAGAAGGTTTTGTTTCATTCCTTATAAAGAGTAATGACAACCTCTCTCCCTTCTTTCACTCTCTATCTCTGTCTCTCTCTCTTCTCTCCATCTCTTCTCCCTCTCTCTCTCTACTATTCCTTCTTCCCTTCAGTTTAAGGCTCATATTTTCCAAGTTCAGTGATGAAATAATTGATGTCCTCATCCTCAATCCGTATGACCCATATTAATTTGGGATGTTTTGGAAGGTTTTGTTTCGTTCCTTATAAAGAGTAATGACAACCTCTTTCCCTTCTTTCACTCTCTATCTCTGTCTCTCTCTTCTCTCCATCTCTTCTCCCTCTCTCTTGTGTGTGTATACACACACACACACACACACACACATATATCAGACAAAATTGTGAGCTGTTCCCTAGAATGATCTTTTCTGGAGATAGTGTTTTTGGATTTGTTTTTTTTTTTTTTTTTAAGCTTTTAGGTTTAAAAAACTGTTTCATGAAATTATATATTTCAATAGCCCTTTCAAGAAGATTTTTTTCTTCTGAGAAAATGGGAAAGAGATGATATCCTTTCAAGTGTTAACTGGAAAAATGTTGGTCTTAGATAATTTCCCTCAACCTTTAGAATATTTTGCTTTATGAGAAATATTGCCCCCTTCCTATCCCTGGAAAAATCCAGTGCTACTAGAGAAAATTACTCACATGTGACACATCTAGAGTGCATAAGGTGATATACTTTGAAAATTGTTTTTAAAAATCTAATGACTCTATTACAGACTCTCATAATATTAATTTACACCGTTAAGTATCCTTTCAATTTCCTGGAATGCAGAGCTTTGCATTTTTGTGTGTATGTGTTTATGCAAAGCATGCTCTTTTAACTTCAAGCTAGTTTCTCCAACACATAGCACAGTATTACACTAATTTGAGATTCAGATTTTTTTAATCAAATGAATGAGCTATAATAAGTCAATAATGTATATATTTGGGTTTTTCATAAAAATTATCATCCTTGAACTTTATGCAGCATTTGATACGGGTGACCACTGTTTTTCTTGGTTCTTTATTGTCAGTTGGCTAGCATACACAGGACATTACTTCTGTTTCTTTGATCTTTACCTGAGTTGATTCTTCCTCCTCCTATTACCCCCAACTGTGGGTGTCCTTCAGGGTTCTTTTACTGATCTTTCTTTCTCTATATAGCTAGATAATTTATATGCCACTTCTGTGGTTTAATTATTTTTCCATACAGATGATGTCTATATCTTTATGTTTAACCTCTCCCCAAGTTCAGTCTATAATTTCCGTCTCATTGTTGGAAATCTCCACCTGTATAGTCTGCCAATTTACCAAACTTAAATATTCTGGACTAAATTATTCATCTGCTCATCCAAAACCTGGTCTTCCTCACAATTTTATTCTTTCTCTTGATGGTACCACCATCTACTCATCTAGGCTCATTACCTAAAGCAATCTTTGATTCTTGCTTTCCTTTCACCACTCCAGCTCTCTAAATCCAATCATTTTGCAAACTTTCTCATTCTTACTTCCATGTCTCTGACATCAGTCCCTTGTCTTTTCCCCTCCCATTGCCCTTACAACCCAGTCCAGATCTCTACAACCTCCTGCTTAGACTATTGTAATCACTTTCTTAAAAAGTCTCACTGACTCTAACACTAACAAAATAATTTTCCTAATGCACAAGTTTAATGTATTAATCAAGCCCTCAAAAACTTATGAGGCTTGCCCCCTCCCTACAGAATAATATATAAACTCTTTACTCTGCAAATTAAGACCCTAAAAATGCCAATTTAAGTCAATAAGTATTCATTAAGTCCCTCCTATGGGTAAGGCACCATGCTAGATGATCTGGATTCAAAGAGGAAAATAAACGTATACCAATCAAGAACTTTGCATTCAAATTACATTACTAAACATGTAGGTGGGGAGAGCAAGGATGCAGTGTATTTTGTTAAACTAGATTTTAACAAAATCTTTACAAATTATCTCATATTCTTGTTCAAAAGATAGAAGAATGTGCAATTGACAATGATACATTAGATAGATACGTAACTGACTGGCTTGCTAGGCTCAAAGAGTATTATTAATGTCAGTAGGACTGGAGGTCCCTGTGCTGTTTAATATTTTATATACTTTTCTATTTAATATTTTTATATACACATATGTTATAATATTTTTATCAATAACTTGGATAAAGTCATAGATAGTATGCTTGTTAGATTTACAAATGAGATTTTTGAGGGAGATGGTTAATATATTGAATGACAGAAAAAGGATCCAAATGAATCTTGACACACTAGAGTGTTGGGCTGGATCTAGTGAGATGAAATTAAATAGGGATAAATGTTAAGTCTTGCATCTGGGGACAAAAAAACTCAACTTCTAGAGTATATAGGAAAGGGATGGTTGGATAGCAGTTTTCTGAAAAAAAAATGGAGATTTTAGTTGATTACTATCTCCATATGGGTCAGCAGTACATAATATAGTAGCTAAACAAAACCCAGTATGATCTTAGACTTCATTAAGAAGGACATAGCTTCTAGGAAGTGATAGTTCCAATGTACTTTGCCCTTATCAGAGTATTCTATTCCATACTGTCATGGTGAAAAGATATTGATAAAGGTCTTGAATCTTAATATTACATTTAGTTGAAGGAAGTAGAAATTTTTAGACAGGAAAAGAAGAGTCTCAGGATGAGAGGAGGAGACATAATAACTGTCTTCAAGTATTTGATGACTTCCCCACATGAAAGAAAGATTAGATTTTTTTCTCTTTGAACTCAAAGTCCAGAATATGTGAATTTGTTTTGCTTAACTGTAATTATTTGTTGAGGGTGGGGAATATTAGTGGTGCAAAAAAGAAGAAAAGAGTGTCAATGAAGCATCAAAAAATGTAGAGAACAAAAGGAAGTTCAGAAGTGACCATTGATAGGTGAACAAGGCAGTTTTGTCATTGCATTTGAAATTATTACTATATTTTTAAATGTAAATAATAGTTTACATTTTCTATACAATACTCTTACATGTTATATTGTATATATAGGTGTATACATATAGTGGACATATGTGTGTGCATGTATGTGTGTATATGTGTGTATATATATACATGTATATGTGTATGTGTGTGTGTATATACATATATATATATACATATATGGAGATGTTTAGATTAATGTTTGTTGAGTTCATAGAAAAGGAGGAAATAAAATATATCAGGGACACAATTCATCCAGTTTGGCTAGAGCACAGAATGAATGAGTGGTAATAATATAAGACAATGCTAGAAGTGTAGTTTGAAATCAATTCACAGCATCATAGGATCTGAGAGTGGAAAGTTACCATCTGGTTCCACAGATAGTAGTCAACCGTCCCCTGGTTAAAGACTACCAAGGACATGGAAATCACCAGCTTTTCACGAAACCCATCCTGCTTTTGGACAGCTCTAATTGTTAGGAGACTTTTTTTCCCCTGACATCAAACCTAAATTGGTTTCTTTGCAAATTCCATCCATTGTTCTTGATTCTACCCTTTGAACAAAATCAAGGTAATAATTAGTAGAACATATGAAGTATTTACTACCAAAAACAACTAATATGGGAAACAACTCTAGGAGAGAGAATGGTTGTTGGCTGATTCAAGTCCTTCCACCCCCTCCAAGAAACCTTCCCCTATTTTCCTCCTAGAAGTGATCCCTGCTTCCTTGACATTTCTCTCATTAAGTTCTCATTTGCATGTATCACATTCTAAAATCATATAGTTATTTGTGACCTGTCTTCTCATCCTACTAGATTGTGAGATCTTTGAAGGTAGGGACTATGTATAGTTTCATCTTTGATTCTCTACCTCTCTACCCTGAAGGCCTTCGGTATAAATGTTTGTTGAATTGGATTGAGTTGCTTATAAACATATGAAATTCATGCGTAAGACTTCTTTTCCCAGTGAAAGGTAGAGAAATGATACTGGAATTTAGAACAAATGTTAGGTTTACTTATTTAGCATTTTTTGCTAAATTTGTATCTAATATACTTTCCCAATACTTTTGATGCATATTCATGAGGAAGAAAGGAAGCAAACATTTATTAAACACCTACTATATGTCAGGCACTGTGCTGAGTGCTTTACAAACATTATTGCATGGGACCTCAGAACTTTGGGAGGTAGGTAGTATTTCCATTTTGCAGTTGAGGAAACTGAGATAGACTTTCCCAGGGTCATACAGCTAGTAAGTATCTGAGGTTAGATTTGAATTAAGGCATTCCTGACTCCAGTAGCCACCAACAGTCTCTACATAGTGGCTGTAGCGGATGGGACTTCTAGCTGTTACTCAATTCATGATTTTGTCATTTTTTCATTCAATAAATGATTACAAAGTACCTACCCATGTTTTAGGTGCTGAGGGGGATACATAGATGGATGTTATCCTGAACAGAATTTAGACTTGTTCTTGACCCAAAAAGGCAGACCTAGGAGTAATCATTGGTAGGCAATGGAGTAGAAAATTTCAGTTTGATATAAGGTGTTTAGTAGATATCTTAAACTCAATATGTCCAAAACAGTACTTATTATCTTTTCCCCCTCACTCCTACCTTCCTTATTACTGCATAGAAATCTTCCCAGGCCCTCAGGCTCATAACCTGGGAGTCATCCTGGACTCCTCACTATCTCTTGTCTCTCATTGCCAAGCTATTGCCCAGGTCTTTCGATTTCACCTCTGAAATATCTCTCAGACTTGCTCCCTTCTCTCCTCTGACACTTGCTCCATTTTAATGCAGACTCTCATCACTTCCCCTTGGACTATTACAATAGTTTTATGTGGGGCTGATTGCTTCAAGCATTTCCCCACTTCAACCCCTTCTCCATTCAGCCATTAAAGTGATTTTCATAAAATCATTTCACACACACACACACACACACACACACACACACACACACACACACACACACACACACACAAGCTCAATAAACGCCAATTGCTTTCTGTTGCCTTCAGGAGCAAATACAAAATTCAAACTCCTTAAAAACCTTTCTTACCTTCCCCCCCATTACCCTTCCAGTCTCCTTATACCTTCCTTACTCCTTAACAAATATTCTTCAATCCAGTGACAGTGGCCTCCTGGCTGTTCCACAAACAAGACAATCCATCTCTGAACTATAGGCATTTTCTCTAATTGTCCCCCAAGCCTGGAACACTCTCCTTCCTCTGTTACAACTATTGACCTCTCTGACTTCCTTTAAATCTCAACTAAAATCCCACCTTCTACCGGAATTCTTTCCCAGACCCTCTTAAATACAGTGCTTTCTCTCTTATTATTTCCTATTTATTTTGTATATATAGCTTGTTTTTTTTTTTTAATTTATCTGCTCCCATGTAGTCTCCCTATTAGATTGTAAGCTCCTTGAGGACAAGGAGTATCTTTTGCCTTTTTTTTTTTTTGCATCCCCAATGTTTAATACAGTGCCTGGCACCTCATAGGCATTTAATGATAATCTATTTATCTATCTTTTTATATAATGTATTTATTGATATAATGGAAAAATGCTAATAAGTAGAGTTGTTCAGAAGTAGTTGGCTTCCATAGGAGGCAGTGTGACTTTGAGAGGAATAAAAAGAAATATGATGCATCTCTGTTCTCAAGCTTAGAAATCAGCTGGGAAAATAAATCATACATACAATCAGGGGAAAAATATAATGGTCAGTCCTGACTTATTTCAAGACATGACAGATTCTGAGATTGCTATCTGGTTTAATGAGAAAAGTGTTGGCTAGGAATTGGGAAACCAGGGTCTTCATTCCAGCTCTGTTCCTGATTTAGGTAATCTCTTTGAATTTCAGATTCCTTATATGTAAAATGAAGGTCCAAATGCCCCCAAATTCCCTTTGTGTTCTAATGTTCCACAATCCTATGATTCCCAAGAGATTTCTTTAGACGGAGGGCCTATGTGTGATGTGTATGCTGTTGTTGAGTACAACAACAGTAACAAGAAGGAGCGTCCCATGGAATATGCACTGAAATTACCTAGTAATTTCAACACTGAAAGGATGGGTGCTTTGAGATGACATAAAAAAACACGGAGGTTTCCTTAGTCCTCCCCTAATAATAACAATAATAGCTACCATTTATATAGTGCCTACTGTATGACAGGCACTGTGCCCAACACTTTACAAATAATATTTCATGTAATCCTGGCAACAACTCTGAGGGGTCAGGTGCTTTTATTATCCCCATTTTACAGATGAGCAAACTGAGGCAGAGGTTATATGACTTGCTTAGAGTCATACAGCTAGTTTATCTGAGGCTAGATTTGAACTCAGGTCTTCCTGAGTCTGAGAAGCTCTATTTACAATGCTCCCTGGCTGCCTATGATGGCTACAATGGAGAAGGTTGTCAAAGCTACATCAAAGAGGATTGACCACTGAACCAGGATGAGTTATCTACTCAGTAGACTTTATAAGGAGTGACTCTACCATCTGGTTATCTCTTTCTTCCTGTCCCTGGAACATCTGACAAGGGGCTTGCTCTTCTTGGATTTTCTGTGATGATTAAGGGAGGCATAGGCCCTCAAATCATCTTGGAAAAAATTGTCTCTGAAACTGCCAAGGGAGCTTAGTACATACTCCAGGGATAGTCGCTATAGGTCCATCCCCACACCTACTTCATGGGGTATACTTAATTAAAATCCCTACTATATATATATAATAAATTATGTTTTTCATAATATATTTTTGTATTGACTGAGTTCCTGGATGCCTTAATAATATGTATCATAAACATACATGGAAAGTTATTATTAGAGAAGACTGTTAACCAGCTACTAATCAAGCATTAGAATAGATTTAGCCATTAGATTATTTGACCATAACTTAAGTAAAAGTTAAAGCAGGGTACACCAAACGCAGATTTTCAACAATATGTCCCAAGCAACACTGAAATCCTCAAATCTATTCACTTTGTATTCACTTTAATTTTTTAAAAAGTCATGGAGGCTTTCTAGGAAGGGATTGTATCAAGAAATAAAACAGGTGATGAGAAAGTACCAGAACTATGGTTCAAGGCTCACTAGACTGAATTAAAGAGGTATTATGGACATTTTCTTTAATATGCTAGTTCTATTAGGTCTCCAGTGACTATTAACTGAGAAAATTTCTACTCTGGTTCTGTAATCCAATATCCCATGGGACAAATTGCTTCTCTTTCATTCATCACAGTCTTTGGAGTCCTTAATTTTAAAATAGCAAGTGGGTACCTTTATTCTCACAATAGAACAGAGAATCAATAAGAGATGAATGGTTTGGGAAGATTTCACCTGCTTCTGTAACCTGCCTTCATTTTACAGGGTATGGATGCATCAAGGTCAAGAATTGCTTATAGAGATAGTAATTTGGGTTCAAGAAAAGCTGTTTTGCTGGAGTGCCATTCTTTTGAAATACATTTACAAATGCAGAGTAAATTAAATTAACAAAGGCAATTAGCTGGTTGGCAGTATATGGACAAGAAGAAAAAAATGCTGCTTATATCCAGGATTTAAACACAAGCATTAAAAAATCAAATGTTTTGTCTTTCTTTCTTTTTTAGAAGTTACTCAAGTCCTTGATGTTCTATGCCTTCCCTCTCCTCCAGTCTCTCCTACCCTTGGTTCTTCGGAATTGAAAACAGATTCTATTCTGTTGGATGACATCCAGAATTGCCATTTCCACTTATAAGGCAGCAACAGCCTCATAAAGCAAGTTCTAATCCCAATGTCAGGCCCACTCTTGTAGAAAGGTTCTTCATCCTACCTAAGGCATAACATTGAATCTCCCTGGATACAGCTCCCTGTCTCTCTACAGGCCCTCACAATGGGCTCCTCCGGCCCTGAGGCTATGCAAATGAGGACAGGAAATATAACATTAATTTCCAGGCACTTCAAACAGCAGTTAGAACTAATTCCTAACTAAATTGGTAGGGAGCAGTTAGGTGACTGCCTCTTCGCTCCCACAAACCCCCACCTGAATACAGTTTCTGCCAGTGCAGAGTGATTGACAAGTTTCCTATGCCTCAGAAGGGGTAAAGAGGTTGAGGTTTTAAATGTTTACCCAGACCAACACAGACTTCCATTCATTGAGAGGAAAATGATTTTTCTCCCAAGCAGAAAGTCAGATGTTCTTTCTGCTAAAAATTACCACGAAAATATTTCTTAAACGGACTGGGCAAGTGTGATCTGAAAATCTGCTTCTTCTTTCCATACAGATGTACTACTTTGTCCCATGGGTTCATGAGAATTTGTGTTTTTAGAATGACTTTTGTGGATGATAGACTTATAATCACAGAATCTCAGAATTGGAAGGAACATTAGAGTTCATGTGGCCAAACCTCTTAACTCCAAATAGGAGTCCCCTTTATCCCTTAAGCTTAAACATTTTCCAGTGATGTGGAATCTATTACCCTATGAGCCAACCCATTTCATTTTGAGACAGCCTAATTAATGGAAAGTTCTTTCTTATATTGAGCCAAAGACTGCCTCCCAAAAGCTTTCACCTCTTGCTCCTGGTTCTGCCCCCTGGAATTATAAGGAATAAGGCAAATTCCTCTCTTATGTTAAAGCTTTTTACATATTTGAATAGTGATTCATACCCTTCCTCCACCCCCATTCCACTATTTGTCTTTGGTAGGCTAATTAGACCTAATTCCTTCAACCTTTTTTTCCTGTGATGTGATTTCAACAATAATAACATATTTAGATGGTGCTTTGAATCTTAGCATAGTGGATAGAGAGCTGACCTAGAAAGTAAGAGGATCTGAGTTCAAGTCTTGCCACTGACACATAATGACTCAATGACTGGAAAAGCCACTTAACTTTTCAGTTCTCTAGGAACTCACTAACTATCTGTCAGTGATTGAAGCAATTCTCTGAGTTACAGGGAAGGTGCTGACCTGTGTTGATAGAGGAAAGTTTTTTTGTTTTTTTAATTTGTGTTCTTCCAAAAGTGCACTGTGCGGATGAAATCACAGGTCTCATTTGTATATCTTTAAAGCTTTAGAAAAGGTCTGCTTCACAGCAACCCTCTGAGGTAGCTGTGTAAACATTATTACCATCCCCATTTTACAGGCAAAGAAACTTAGTTTTATAGGAAGTTTGAATTCTCCATTGCTACAACTAGAAAGTGACAAATGTGGGATTTACCCTAGGTCTTTTGGATTCAATTCTCATCCCCTCATCATTATCATCACCTGCCTCTGGACACACTCCAATTTGTCAATATTCCTGGTAGAACATGGGTCCCTACACATTGTTAAATATCATCTGACAGGGATAAATAACAACTCTAACACTAATACAGCCTAAGTTTGCATCAACTTGCTTGACAATTCCATAACACTGTTGACTCACATTCAGCTTACAATCATTTAAACTCCCTATTTTTTTTTACTCACATGAACAGCTGTCAGGCCACATCTCCACTATTCTCTACTTGGGTAAATGCTTTTTTTCAAACCTAAGGGCAGGACTTTATGTTTATCCATATTAAATTTCATCTTGCTAACTTTAGCCCATCACTTCAACCTGTCAAGATCTTTTTGAATTCTGTCTCTGACCTACAATCTATTAGGTGGTTATTTTTTTCTAGCTTAGTGTCATCCACATATTTCAAAATGACTCCTTTTATTTCTTCATTGACATCATTGATAAAAATGTTGAATAGGACAGGGTGAAGGATGGATAGAGTCCTGTGGCATGTCATTAGACATCAATCCATTAATCAATACTCTTTAGGTATAGTTGTTCAAATAGTCAAGAATACATCCATCATCTTGTCCACATTCTCTATTTTTTCCATTAAGATTCACAAAATTCATTGTCAGATACCTTGATGGAATCAAGATGTACTTTGCTTATAGCCTTTCCTAATATAGTTTTGTAAGTGATTAAACAAATTTAGTTTATTCTAATGTAACTTCTAAGTGATCCTATTTTGGCCCCTAGTGATCACTGCTTTTTTGTAAATACATATACATATGTAAAGCATATGATTAGCATTCTCCTCACCAGTCTGCATTTTTCAGAATTCATTTTTTCTTATTGAAAAATCAAGACAGTATTTGGCCATATTCACTGTCCTATCATCTCTCTAAGTTGTCCACAATTTCTCAAAAGTTACCTATTGACTGTGGTTTTGAAATGAAATGTACAATTTTTTCCATACCCAGAGGTATAATCCATCTAGATTAAGGAACTTGAATATTGTCTTATTGTCTTTGGATATGGTGGGCTTTAGTGTTTCCTCAAACATCTTTGTTCTAGCCTTAGTTTGAAGATAATTTTCCTTGATAGAGAAGACAGAAACAAAATAGGTATCGAGTATTTCTACTTTGTCTCTGTCTTTTGTTAACATTAAACCATTAGATCTAAGTAATTGACTTTTCTTTTTTCTTTGGGTATCTTGTTCCTTATACTTTTGAATTTAAAAACTAGCAAAGGACATATGATAACCCAATTAACTGATCCCCTATTTGCCCTAAGAATATTTACCTCCACTCAACAGCAGAGGGTGCTATAAGGTGAGAACAATCTCTATAGGTTTCAAGGTGATGATCATTTTTTTTTTTTACCTTTTTGTTTTGTGCTCTATTATGAGTGTTGAGGCTCATCTAGTTAATCTAGGTTTGGTGTGTTGGATTTACATAGTTAGATTATTGAATGAGACCCTACTCAATAGGAACTGTTCTTTTCCATGTTGTATTTCAGTAGAATTCAATCGTACAAGGATGGTAGAATTATTTATGGTCTCTACTAATAACAATAAAAAAAAAGAAAGAAAGAAAAGCAAGTATGTTAAATATTTAGTATCTATTAGGTGTCCATGGTATGTTCCCAAGTCAAACGTCCCAGTCTCTGTTTAACTAAAGGCAAATCTCAGAATCCAGTATTTGAATGAATACAGATTGGGTCATCAGATTCAGATCTCCTTGAGCTCACCACTGGTGTCTGAATTGGTTGGCTGATCACTTCCCTTAGGTTATGTAGTCTCTTCCTATTGCCTACTGTTCAGCTCTAGTCGTTCCTCTAGTCTCTAGCTGGTGCGCATAGCCACTGCTTAGTCCTGAACCCAGCCACATTCTGGTGAGGAGGGGAGCTATACAGAGTAATGGGGTTGTTATAGGAACTTAAAAAAAAAAAAACAAAAAAACTCCTACTCATTGTACTTATGTTTTTGATGTTTATGGTCTTATGCTGACCATTAACCTTCACCACTTTAACAGGTTCATATCACCATTTAATTTTTACCTTGATACTGTGTCTGTTTCATTTCTCTTTTCTAAAAGTCTGAGATTTCTAGGTCTTCTTAGATACCTACTTCCTTTTCTTCCTTACAAGGCTAAATATCCTCTCTATTGTGTTTTGTTTTTGAGAATTTCCCATCTCTCTGGAGTCACCTTCCTTTAAGGGTTATAGGATACTGCCTATCAATCTCTGAACTTTTTGAAGTCTGCCTTACTAAAATCTCAAGTACACATTTGGCCCGGCTCAACATGCCCTTCCCAGGCATCATGTATTCTAATAATACCTTATATTTATATAGCACTTCTGTTTAAAAAAGAATTATCTCATTAAATAAATAATTTGAAAGTATTATATTAAGTAATATATTTATGTAATATATAGAATTAGTTCATTAATAATAAATATTTGGATAAATAATTCAAATATGGCTATTCCTCATTTCCCGGATGAGTATGGTCAAATGATTAACCTACGGACATAGTGTTGGGACCAGAATTCAAATACAAGTCTTTCATCTCAAAATTCAAGGCACTTCATTTATACAAGATGATATAAAGACTTTTGTCTGGTCCTAAGTCACAGAGCAATGTTCTTTTGGAGGCAAGAGGGTGTGGCCATTGTGTCCCAACTCACCATCAAAAGGAAACCATATTGTGGTAATCTGTTTTACTTCTTTGTCTTTGATCCTAGTACTGACCCTCTCTCACTTAGCATTAGCATTCTAAACTGAATGTCAAATTCAGATAGAAACAAGGCCACTATAGGGTACATGAGGATCCCTGCAAACCTCACATCAGCTCAGAAATAACGTTATCTGTGTCCTATTGTGTTTTAATTTATTTTGTCAAATATTTCCCAATTAAATTTTAAACTGATTCAGGTCACACTCAGAAGTGCTGACTGAGGCCAATGACTTGACGCTTCTGTGCTAAACACTCTTTTTTTGGTTCTTCTTGTGGCTTCAGTATTTTTGTTGTCCATTCCTGAGTATTATTGCTGCATTGACATTCTAAGTATTTGTACGACTATGACTGTGTCCTTGGCTTTTCACGTCCTGCATCCCTTTCTCATTACTGTCAATCACCTGACAACCACCATAGGGCCCAGTAAGCCCTGTCCCAGTGTTCAATCCAGGTTATCATATAGACATTTTAACCAAGTGGAATATCTCAGGCCAAATACATTCTTTTTGTTGTTGTTGTTGCTTCTTTGGAGGGGGAAGGCAGAGCAGTTGGGGTTAAGTGACTTGCTCAAGGTCACACAGCTAGTTTTCTGTGTGTGTCAAGTGTCTGAGGCTGGATTTGAACTCAGGTCCTCCTGACTCCAGAGCCGGTGCTCTATTCACTGAGCCACCTAGCTGCCCCAGGCCAAATACATTCTTGAGATAATTCAACCTCTAACCAGGAACTGATTGTTCTGTGAATCTAAAATCAAAGAAGTTGAAATAAAACACATCATATTACACAGTCCAAGCTTTTCATTTTACAGATATGGAAATTTGAGGCTCAGAAAGGTTAAATAGGGACAGCTAGGTGGTGCAGTGAATAGAACATGGGTCCTGGAGTCAGGGGGACCTGAGTTCAAATCTGACCTCAGACACTTAACACTTACCAGCCATGTGACCTTGGGCAAGTCTCTTAACCCCAATTATCCTGCCCCCCCCCCATTCTCCCACCAAAAAGCAAAAAAAAAAAAAAAGTTAAATAGTTTGCCTAGGATCAGACAGTAAGTTGCAGAACTGAGATTTTATCTTGGGTCCTCTGATTCCAATTCTGCTTCATTCTTTTACCTCCTTCTCTTCTACAAGGTCAGCATTTCTCTTTTTATATTCTCCTTTCCCTTTCAAAGTCCTTACCTTCACCTGAAAAATAGATGATGACATTACCTGTAACCCTCCCCCAGATCCCTAAGCTTTCTGTTCTAGACTTCATTCCCATGAGAAAGACTTTTCTTCCGACCATAACATTAATTCCTCTGTAAATCAGTATTTCTGAGAAATGATCAACAGTTTTGAAGATTAGCAATGAGAATTGTTAAGCACGGAGGAGGTACCAGATACCGTGATAGATACCATAGATAGAAAGACAAAAATGAAACAATCCAGGCCTTCAAATAGCATAAATTTGGAGAGAAAACATGTAAACATACACATTTTTACAAGAAAGATAAATTATCATTTTGAAGGAAGACTCTAAAAACTGTAGAAGTATCAGGAAAGGCTTCATGTAGGGGGTATTGTTTCATCTGAGCAATGAAAGAAATCAGGGATTACGTAGCTTTGACAGACTCTTCATTATGACTTGGATATATATTCAAAAAAGATATGATTCACTGTGTACAGTCTACATATGTCCACCATTGTATTTTCTGGACAGAAATTACCAATGACCTCTTGCTTCATGAATTAATATATCCTTTCATGGAATGTCTTCCTTACTCCTGTCTGCCTAGTCAAATGATATCTAGTCATCAAGAGATAGTTGTTGCTTTTCCTAACTTCACAAAGTCTTCCTCAATGTTTGAATCAGCATGATCTCCATATGACTATTTAATTATATAATCTCTCTCTGTCTCTCTGTCTCTGTTTGTCTCTGTCTCTGTCTCTCTTTCTGTGTGTGTGTGTCTCTCTCCCCTCCTCTCCCCATGGATGTAGAAGGATCATAGCATTATAAATTTTCAACACGAAGGGATTTTGAAGATCGTCTAAGTTCAATTCCCTGCTCCCCCATTTTACACATGAGAAAACCAAGGCTGAACAGTTAAGTGATTTGCTTGAGGTCATACATTAAGTATTATAGACAGGATGTGAACCAAGGCCTATATGCAACTTCTTTGCATTTTGCCTTACTGAGAATTACAGATTGGCAAGATATTGTTTACATTAGTTTTTCTCTTTTGTGTAAAAGAGGAAAAAAGTAATCTTTCTCTTTTACTCAGCTAAATAAACAGTTTTTTCACCTTTGTGTTTTCTTGAATTTTTTTTTTAAGCATCATCTCTGCCTAACTTCTAGAGGAGCATCACAGCAATGAAGGACCTACGTTTTCTTTTCCCCAAATTGACTCCTAACCATGGTGAACACAAAATACAAGTAATTCACCCTTTTTAGAAAATGATTCCAGATCTTATGGATTATACAATGCTTTTCCATTTGTCAAGGAAAACTGGTCTAGGATGTAATCTATTTATTCCAAGAAAATGAACTGATTAAAGAGTTTCCAAAAGAGTTTTTTTTTTTTTAAGCATCTTAGGTTCATAGCATGACATTAAGCCACAATAGATATGGTCAAAGTTTGACCTTTGCTAGTTATTGACACCAAAGCCCTAAACTTAACTTCAGCTGTATCAGAGAGCACCAATGTTAACTTTCTTAGTCTTACAAGACCAGAAAAGAAGTGGTGTTTTTAGTAGATTCAAGAACACTGAAAAAAACGTTTTAGCGTTCATGTTATGAAAGGAAAGCCAAACAGTAAGACCTGAATATAGAGGCAGGAGCTTAGAGAAAAATGTCAGGGAATAAAACAAAATAAAGGTGTATCAGAAAATGGACTAATGGCTGAAAAGAAGAAATACAAAATCAGATTGGTCCTGAGGGAATCCTTGTACTTCAGGAGAACAAGGCCAGATCCAAAGGTGGGAATTTTATCTCCAGAATGCTTAGCTTAGTTATTTTTTTCTTTCATTTATAAGACCTCTCCAGGGAAGGAGAGAAGACATAAAATATATTGTTACAATTGTGAATTTAGAAAATTCTAAAGTTTAGGCCAAAGCTATGGAAATAGTAAATCACTCCATCAAATTTCATAAATTGTTCATGAAACTCTATTCTCCTATAAATCAGGGTGCATAGAAAATCAACTTTGTGGATATATTTTGGGTAAAGCTGTTCTAAACATATATGATTAACCAGTGTTCAAGGATGTGTTAGTGGTGTCATAAAGATTGATCCAGTCTCTTTTATTCTCCCATGCATGATTATGTTTGTGATGTATCTGACCACTGGCCAGTGAATTGTGTTTTAGAGCACTTTCTACGTTTTCAAAAACTCACCAGACCTGAGAATATACAGAACGTATCCTCAGTGTTATCCAGTTTTAACATGAGGACGAATGAGCTAATTCGTGATAGCTAAACAGAAAGGTAAACTCTTTTAAAAAATAATAAATTTTAGAAATTATACAAATAACACACAATGACAATAATTAATAGACAGTGTTCCTATAGCACCTCTTGTGTGTCAAGCACTGTGTTAAAAGCTTTATAATGATTATCTCATTTGATCCTCACGAGCACCCTTGGAGGTAGGTGCTAATATTATCCCCAATGGAATGAATTTCATTATTCCATAGTATATCAGTGTTTCATGTAGCTAGGAATAACCAGTCAACAAAACTGATGATTGTACCTTGACGACTTGTAAAATAAAACTCATTTTAAAAGTGTATTGGTAGGAAATTGGTTATTAACCACTAGGAAACAACTGATCTAGCCCTCATGCTTGAGTAAGGATAAAAAAAAGAGGTAATCATTACCTAGAATTGATTTTTGAACTGATCATGATCAATTTAAAGTTTATTGAATAAGAATGAAGTCACCTAAATTCATTTTAAAGTCAGAGTCTGTGCATATATGGTAAAACTTCAAGATGGCTTAAAATAAATAGTTTTAAATGGACATAAGTAAACTCTGGAGCAATACCACTCCCAGCTCATCCTAAAATTTTCAACTAAATCTATGTCAATAGGAAATAAATAATGTAGAGCAGCAGATAAACAAGATGCTTGTACTTCTTTTCAGATTTGCATACACATACAAAAAAGACAAAAAATATAGGTGAGTGATATGTATGTTACATATATACACATACTCACAACACATATATGTGTGTGCATGTAAATATGTTTGACTTAGATAGCTAAGTTACAATCAACTGAAAATAATATTGGTTTAAATTTTAAACAGAACAAATGAGCAAATAAATTAATATAAATTTATCAGTTTAGCCCAGCAATTTGAAATGTGAACATTAGATAATTTGGAGAGAGAACACATAAGAGCAAGTGTGTGTGTGTGTGTGTGTGTGTGTGTGTGTGTGTGTGCGTGTGTGTGTGTATGTATGAGAGAGAGAACACAATCATGCATACATTTATAGGCATGTATAAGGCAAAATAAGGAAATTGTATATATGTTTTATATATATGCATACATTTTATTACTTTTTCAACACAATGTTCAAATTAACTTTCGTTTCTCAGCTTTCTGAACTCATAGATTTTTATTAAAGTCATACAGACTATCTTATATTACCTTAAATACACTAACTGAAATAAGTAAGTCAAAAAGTAAGGTAAGAAATACAATTCCATATAATCTATTCAATTATACTATTTCTAGGAAGCTTGTTGGGGACCATGTGACAATTTCCTTTATGCAATTATTGCAACAGTGGACTTTTACATGTGCTGGCTATTATATAACAACTTAACATGTGCCAATATTAACAAGAACCTCCTCTCCCCCTTCTTTTATATTTCTTCCTCCTGCTCCTCTTCCCTCATCCTTTCTGATGCCATAGCTTATCAGTTGTTCCACCAGTGGAGGACAGCAAAGAAGAGGCATGGAAATTCAAATCAGTTAATTTACTACTTGTCAGCAAACCTGGAAAAAAGGCTAAAGACAGAACAAGTTGAAATAAATGGTGAAAGTGAGAGTGGGATGTTATCTACATAGATCAGATAATGTCAGTCCTCTGCTCAATGCCTCTTGTCTAATGAATATAGTTTGAATTTTCTAGGTTGGCATTCAAGGCTCTCCATAATCTGGTAACATGATGTTTCCAATTGTCCTATTCTTTCACATAATCTCTAGTCAAGCCAAATGTGATTACCTGTTTCTTATAAACTCTCCTATTCTTTTCTTTCTCCAACCTTTTGCTTATATTGGTGTGTGTGTGTGTGTGTGTGTGTGTGTGTTCATGTGTGCCTGAAATGAAAACTTTCCACTTTTACCTAATAAATTCCTACCATTTGCTTAAAGCCCATTTAGAATACCATCTCTTGCATTAAATCTTCTACTGTTCTTAATTGCTAAAAGTAATTTCTCCTTTAGACCTCATGTAGCTCTTTTTTTACCTTAGATGCATTTATCATGTATTATTTTGTATTATTTCTTATTTGAGGACATACATATATCATAGCTCCCTATATACCCCAAGAGTACAAGAACTTTAATTCTGTGCTTCCATTTTAATTTCTTTGCTAAATTTTCAAGGTTATTTTGGGTTCCATATTTGTAGTACATGGATTGATGACCTTTTTGTTTACAAAGGATTTTTTTTATTTGATTCTAGTTATTTAATTGATTCTTTCTATATGTTAGTAAGTATTAAATATTGTAATTTGCAATGACATGTTGCACAGTTTCTGCCTTTTGCTTGGATACACTGAATTAATGAATGAATCCATCCTCCTTAAGAATAAATTTTTCATTATTTCTGGAGGCAATAACCTTGTCCTGAATTTATATATCACAACTTGCTCACTTTTTTTTTTTTTTTGGAACAAATCCTTACAACTTAGTAACTGATTCAGTGTCTCTTTGTTGAAGAAATACTGCTGGTTAAGTTCACTTATGTGTTGTCTGTGGATGGCTTTTTGATTTCACTACTGAATCTTACCCTTTCTAAACATTCCATCAGGAGGGAAACCACTTCTGGCTGCAATTGAAAAACATAGAGGCCTGTTGTTACTCTTAACTATTGTTTAATGAAGTGAGGTCTGTTGTCATAACTTTGTTTTTGAATGTTTTACACTTGGTCATCTTGTTCTTTAAGAGAATTTATCAGCTCTCTTTATTTTTGTTGAGGATGTGGTATATTTTTGTAGTTGCATATAGGTGATGAGTTTAACATAATGCAGATATGATTTTCTTCTTGATAATTTTGTGCTCAATCTGTCTTGCCTTGAAGAAGAACAAAGTGTTAGTAGATATTGGCTTGGTCCATTGGTTCGTTATGATCTTAAATTCAAGCTCAAAGTCTTTAATCTCTCTTCTTCCTTGGTCTACATTAAGCATTTTATATTTGGCAGTTCCAGACGGTGTTGACATTTTCTACAAGATAAAAATTTCTAATGTATTTTTTAGCATCATCATATAGCTTTATGTCATCCATATTCATCGAATAATTAATACAAGATTTTAGTATGACACCCTATTCAACTTGGAAACCATGCTCAGTTCCATTCAATGAAGATGATGTTGGGTTTACAGGTAGGGAGAGCCCTACTTGCCTTACATGGATTTCCTGAAGGTTGTTTTGTTTTTCATCAGTTCTCTTTTATATTATTATTTACTCTGTGTTGTCTTCTTAAAATGATAATAGGACAGCCAATTTAGAGAGGATAGGAATATGAAAGATCGTCTGATCTAACAAATACATTTTGTAGATGGGGAAACCTGAGGTGCAGAAAGCTTAAGTGGTTTCCTTAAAGTTATGCAGGTAGAACCACATTCTAGCCCCAGGTTGGTTGATGTCAGTCTTATTGAATACTTTTCTTACTATTCTGTGGTTGAAATGATGGATAACTCAAGTTCCATTCAAGATGCAGAGTCTGACACAGGGTAAGAGAATTCTCTTTGAAAAGGGAAGAATTATAGTGAGACAACTAAACTGGTTGGAATTTGCAACCCTCAAGGAGATGGGAGGGATTCAAAATCTCCAGCTTTGTTTGCATGCCTAGCTAGTCCAGTCACAAAGAGGAACCACTTCCGAACCTTCCCAACTAATTCACTTGCCCCTTTTTCCTTCCTCTTTGTTTTCCATCCCTTGCAAAGTTGTGCTGTAACAGCATTTGTCACAAGTACATATCAGCAAAAGCAAGATGATGTATCAAAATTTAGTTGTGAGAAAGTGATTTTTTTTTTTACAGAAGAGTGCAAAATAAGGTTCCCTCAAAGAATGATTTCACCTAATGTGTTTTTAAAATGTTTGCTTTACATATCTATTGGAGAGTGTTATCTGTACTTTCATTTTGGCACGGGCTGTTGGAATACCACCTCAAGTGCCAATGGAGAGTTTTGAAATAGATCTAGTATACTTTCACCTGTCTCAAATAATGAATTCTCAGGAGAAAACCTCTTATGGTACCTGTGGTAAGTTATCTTTATATTGTGAAATATTTTCCTCTCTCACATCTAGAATATAAATCAATAGATGTGGGAAGTAATTGAATAAAATAAACAATTGTTGCAGTTTTGCATTAGTTTGATGCCTTCTACTCCGAATGTTCATACATAATACTGTAACCCATCACCTTTCCCAAGTTCAGCTACTGTTAAAACTTATTTATCTGGAGCATAGCCCCAAAGTAAAGCTCCTATGCTTATTCATAGAACAGTCTCCTCTATTAGCTCTTACTAAGAGGCTCCTTTAATTTTACACACAAATCTAACTTGCTTCATTATCTGGTTTCTAAATCCAAAACAGAAAGTAGCAAATTGGAAAGAGGAATAGGGCCTGCTTCAGGCAGACATACTGTGAGTGGCAGGAAGGGACAGCTGACTATTCAACAAATGCTTATTAATTTTCTAAAATATACAATGTTCTCTGTGTACAAGATAGAAAGATGAATAACACATGGTCCTTCCTATGAAAAGCTTATAAGTCTGATAGAATAAGAGAGAAGGAAGAAAAACTTTAAGGAAAAAAAAGCAGACACAAAACCTCAAAGCACAGCAGTCTGGAGCCATGTACCATAAGGGCAATATTCTCAGGCACCTCTATAACCCCTGGGGGCATCACTTTGTCACAAAATAGTCAACTAATTAATCATCATAATGATGTCTCTGGGGAAAGGTTAAATTATGTTCAGTCATACTGTTTGAGAAAGAAGAGAAGTACATGATGCATTTAAGACTGATTTCCATCCCAATTGATTTAATTTTTTTTAATTCAAATTTTTTTTTTCTCAAAAAAGGAACACTTATCTACTAGAAAACTCAACTCTCCAGAATGACTCATCCCCTGAGGGGTCCAGATGGCTGAAATTTTTATCATATCTGGGTGAAATCTGACACACATTTTAAGGAGGAAACAGATTTTGCTTTGTAAGTAAAATGGATTTGGCTTACTTGTAGGACCGTTTACTGGCCTAGGAAAGAAAGCTGAGGGTATTGGCCCTTAAAATACCTATCTGTTCGAGAGATGGAGGAAAGGAACATTATTATTTACTTTTATGACAGACTTCCAACACTGAGTTAGAATTCACTGATAATTTTTCAGTGAGCCTTAACAAATCAGTCATTATTTAAATAGATAGCAGGAAATTTAAGTTTGTCACACAGGGACTTTTAAAAAAAAGTAATTTTCTATAGTCATTATTATAAAGGTCTATATGGTTTTCATAGCCTATATTCTTACTGGTGATTAAATATATGTTTTAAATGTATTGACTTTATAAACATCATCATTATAGTTATGGACCAATATGGTAATAAGTGTATGCTTCTAACAATTAAAATTCAGACATTCCAACTCCTTTTACCAGTGTGGCATGGTGGAAGGGACACTGCCCTTGAGACAGAAAATCTGAGTTCAAATCGTATCTGTGACCTTGGGGACAGCAGTTAAATTGCTTGAATCTCAGTGTTATCATCTGGAAAATGAAGAGGTTGGACTAGATTTCTTCTGAAAATTCCTTCCAGTTCTAGAGTTACAATTTATTTGAAAAAAATCAAACCTGAGGTCAAGTATTTGTATTTATACAAAGTTTTGCTTCTATGTTGAACAATTTATATATAAAAAAAAAAAATCAAACAAAAAATTTCCTAAAAGAGCTTGTATCTTCAAATGAATACATCATTAAAATAAATTTAGTGATTTAAAAATAATAACAAAGCATTTCATGTACGATAAGCTACCTAACTTTCTTCAGAACAGATAGAAATACAATCTATTGCATACCCTCTAACTTCTAAATAGATGGAAAGACTATTTTCACTATCTGTTGCCTATAAAACAAGCAAGCAACTGATTCATCGCTTTATCCAAAATTAACCTAAAAATAAAAAGAAAAAAAATTAGTAGACCTTGAATTGTAACAATATATAATTATAACAAAACAATTCAGACCTGTATGATGACCTACTTTGTTCTAAATATCATTAATTTTGTAGGTTTAACTATATAAATGGTGTAACTATATCACCTAATCACAATTGGAACATAGCCATTGAAAACATACCCATATGTTTTCCTTCTTTACAAAAATTCTGGTCTTTAGTCTGCTTCTTTTGCTTCATTGTTGCTGTTTACCGCAAACACTGTTATGCATTCCTTAGCTTTCCTGTTCCATGCTTTTAGAAACTTCAAGAGTGCCCAGTATTTGCCTCTGTCTAAGAGATCCGAGTATAGTTTCTATTGGATTCTATTCTTTAAGCATAAAATATCTTCTGAAGAATGAATAGCTAAAAATAACAATTTGCAACTGGTGAAGGTAAAAATTGTTTTTTTTTTCAAAGAAACAAAAATTCCCTTTTACTCTTGGTTAGTATTCTGCTTTCAGAAGTTTTATGTGAATATGTGATCATGTGAAATATCAGTCAGCAAATAAGAAACTTTAATAACTAAGACTATGATGTCCTTTACAACAGAAGTATAAAACACATGCTGTGGGCCACATGGGGCCTAACATTCTGGAGAGCAACTAGAACCAAATTAAAATGTAATTTGGAAATATTTAAAATAATAAATGAAAATACAATCGAACTTAGATAATGCTAATATGTAGTTTTCTAAGTCAAAATGCTATGTCTAGGGATCTTTATGTAGGGTTTATGGCCTCCTTTTTATTTGAGTTTGATACCACTGCCATACAATAGCGAAACTCATCATGGAAGAATTTATTTGGTTTTATTTTATTTTGGCAATATGCACATGAGCATTACATATATATATATATACATATATATATATACATATATATACATATATATATACACATATATATATATATATATCACCCTTAATTTTCTTTTGAATCTTTCACTTTAATTGTTAAAGGTGTGTCCCTTAGCTTTTCTTTATGATGCTAATGTTTAATAAGAAGAGTCATCTTCTTAATTGATTTCAAAAAAATTATTAAAGAATTCTTTGTTTCTTTAATTTTTTTTTTATTTAACAAAAATCTTTTTTCTCTTACCCTTTCTAAATTACAAAACCAAACCCAAATCCAAACAGAAGAGAAAAACCCTCACAAACAAATATGTATCATCAAGCAAAACAAATTTCTCCATTGGCCATGTACAAAAAGAAAAAAAACAGAAGAGAGTCTCATTTGGTACCATGAATCTTATACAATTTTGTTAAGCTGTGGGGAGCATTTTGCATTATCTTTCCTCAGGAAACATGACTGGTCATTGCAATATGTGACTTTTAAATTAATTTTTAAAATCTCCCCTATGCAACTAAAATAAAAGATTTATCAATGTGTGTTGTTTTTACATTACAAACATTTACAGATTATTCTCACTTTGTGGGAGGCCCCTTTTAACAAAGTAAAACCATTATGTAAAACTAATAATACAATGACATCTGAAATTGAATGCAACGTTTCACATCAATAATTCTGTTTTTTTAAAAAATGAACTGAAGTCTTTTTTCTCTCCTTCCCAACCTCTACTCCATTAAGAAAAAACAAAAAGAAAAAACACATTTCTAGTAACAAATATGCATTATTAAGTAAAACAAATTCCAGCAATGATTGTATACAAAAGCATGTATGTTTCATTCTGTAGCTTAAATCCAATACCTCTGTATGTTGCATAGCATGTTTCTTCATTGGTCTTCTGGAATCATTAATGTTCATTGTATAGATCTTAGTTCTCACAGCTTTCAAAGTTGTTTGTTTTTATAGTATTGTTATTTTATAAATATTCTTCTGGTTCTGTTTTCCATTTGAAAAAGTCTTCAAAATTGTTTATTTTTGTAATGTTTATGTTACATTATAATTTTCTCTTCTGGTTCTGCACATTTCACTTTTCTCCAATACATGTAAGTCTATCAGTTAATTAATAAACATTTATTAAGCATCTACTATGTTCCAGGCACTGTGCTAAGCACTAGAGATACAAAACTAGGCAAAATACAGTCTTTACCTTCAGGTAGCTTACGAGCTAATAGAGGAGACTACATGTGAGCAAATATATGTGAAGCAAACTGTATATGGGAAAAGTAGGAATAATTAAGAGAGAGAACACAATAGAATAAAGATGGTTTAGGGAAGACCTTCAGTAGAAGATGGAGTTTAAGTTGGGACTTAAAGAAAGCCAGGGTGGAATCACTAGATGGAGGTAAGGAGGGAGAGTGTTCCAGACATGGAGAGTCAGAGAAAATGCCTCAAGCTAAAAAATGGAATACCTTGTATGTGGAACAACCATAAAGCCAGTGTCATTGGACCAAAGAGTACTTGTAGGGGAGAAAGGTATAAGAAGACTGAAAAGGTAGAAGACAACTAGATTATGAAGGACTTTGAATGACAAACAGAATTTTGTTTTCCATCCTGGAGGAGGACATTGGAGTTTATTGGTTAGGGTGATGAAGGGACTGCGATTTAGGAAATCACTTTAGTGGCTGAATGGATGATGGATTGGAATGGGGAGAGACTTGAGGCAGGCAGATCCACCAGCAGGTTATTGCAATAGTTCAGAAAGGAGGTGATGAGGACCTGCCCTAGAGTGGTGGCAGTATCAGAGCAGAAAAGGGGGCATATTTAAGAGATATTGCAAAAGCAAAATCCACTGACAACTGATTTGATAAGGTGGGGAGGGGCAAGTGATAGTGAGGAGACCAGGATAATACCTAGATTGTGAGCCTGAGGAATTGGGAGGATTGTGTTGTACTCTACATAAATAGAAAAGGCAGTGGGCGGGGGGGAAGGTGAGGGACAAATATAAGGGATTCAATTTTGGACAAGTTGAGTTTAAGATGTCCACTGGACATTTAATTAGAGATGTCTGAAAGGCATTGGATAGTTGGAGATGTTCAAGGTCATCAGAGAGTTTGGGGCAGGATAGGGATTTTTGAGAATCATCAACATAGACATGATAATTAAATATATGGTAACTGATGGGATTACCAAGTGAAGTAGTATAGAAGGAGAAGAGAAGAGAGTCTAGGACAGAACCTTGAGCCTGTCCATACTTTTTTTGAAATAATCTATTTCCTTATTTCTTATAGCATAATGGTACACTATAACATTAAGATATAACTTATTCAATAATTCCTTAATGACAAATCCTCTTAGTTTCCAGAATTTTTTTGCCACCATAAAAAGAGCTACCATATAAAAGCCTCCTCTCTAAAATATAGAGAACTGAGTCAAATTTATAAGAATACAAATCATTTATCAGTTGATAAATGGTCAAAGAATATAAACAGGCAGTTTTCAGATGAAGAAATTAAAACTATCTCTAGTAATATGAAAAAATGCTTTAACTTACTATTAATTAGAGAAATGCAAATTAAAACAATTCTGAGGTGCCATATGACATCTATCAGATTAGCTAACATGGCAAAAAAGGAAAATGATAAGTGTTGGAGATGTAAGAAAGTTGGAACACTAATGCATTGTTGGTGGAGTTGTAAACTGATCCATCCATTCTGGAGAGCAATTTGGAACTATGTCCAAAGGGATATAAAGCTGTACATACCCTTTGATCCAGCAATACCACTACTAGATCTATATCCCAAAGAGATCATAAAAAGGGGGAAAGGACCCACATGTACAAAAATATTTTATAGCAGCTCTTTCTGTGGTGGCCAAGAATTAAAAGTTGAGGGGATGCCCATTAATTGGGGAATGACTGAACAAGTTGTGGTATGTCAATGTAGTGGAATAGTTTTGTTCCATAAGAAGTGATGAGCAGGCATATTTCAGAAAAACCTGGGAAGACTTGCATGAACTGGTGCTGAGTGAAGTAAGCAGAACCAGGAGAATATTGTATTACAGTAACAGCAACATTGTGCAATGATCAGCTTTGATAGACTCACCTCTTCTCAGCAATACAATGATCTAAATAAATTCCAAAAGACTCATGATGGAAAATGCTATCCACATGCAAAGAAAGAACTATGGAGTCTGAATGCAGATCAAAGCATACTATTTTCTCTCTTTTTTTTTTCCTTTCTTGTGGCTTTTTTCCCTTTTTTTCTGATTCTTCTTTTATAACATGACTAATGTGGAAGTATGTTTAATATGATTGTACATGTATAGCCTAAATCAGGTTGCATGCTCTCTTGGGGAGAAGGAGAATGGAGGGAGAGGAGGAAAATTTAGAACTCAAAATCTTTTAAAAGTGAATTTTGAAACCCAAAAACAAATAAATATTTTCAAAAGAGATACTATAACTATTTTTTATATATTGGCTCTTTTTCCTTTTTAATTTCTTTTGAGTTGAGATCTAGCAGGGATAGAGTAGGAATAAAGGGCATATGCTATTTAGTTATGTTTTGTGTATAATTTCAAATTACTTTTCAGAATAGTTGTACCCATTCACAAATCCAACAACAGTGTATCAGTGTACCTATTTCCTCAGAGCTCCTCTCACATTTTCCATTGTTCCTCTCTTTGTCTTCTTTGCCATTGTGAATTGGAATCTCAGAATTTCTTTGCATTTCTCTAGCTAGTAATGATTTGGAGAGTTTTTTCATATGGCTATAGGTAGCCTGGGTTTATTTCCCTAAGAAATGTTTATTTATAACCTTAGACCATTTATAAATTGAGGAATAGATATTTTAAGAAAAATTTTGAATTAGTTTTTTATGTATCTTGGAAATGAGTTTTTTATCAAAGAAACTGAATGCAAAAATTTTCCCCAGTTATTTCCCTTACAATATTTTCTTTATTAGATTTATTTGTGTAAAACTTTTTAGTTTATGTAATCAGAATTATGTTTTATATTCTTTGGTCCTCTGTCCCTTGTTTAGTCATGAAATTTTCTTTCATACCTAGATCTGAAAAGCAGTTTTTATATTTTTCTCTAGCTTTGCATAAACTATTAAGTGTTGGTTTAAATATATAATATTCTTGAGTTTTTAAGATATTATAATAAAAAGGGAGGAAGAGCAAAAAATAAATTAAGAGAAAATGGGAAAAAAGAAGAAGGACCTTATGAAAGTACAAAATCGGATTGTATAAGTAGAACTGTATGTAAAAATGGAAGCAATAGGGAGAACAGGCCTCACTTTGAACCTCACTTTCATCTAAACTATTCAAAAAAAGATAGAATATATACAGACAGAGTTTGTTGAAGAAATATATTCAATTCAACAGGCATACAGATAGGAACAGAAAGAAGACAAAGGGGAATATGAGGAAGCCTAGATTCAGGGAAGGATTAGTCACAAGCAAAGCATAGACAGGAGATAGTAAAGAAGAAGTTAAAAGAAAAAAAAAGGTAATAATTTAAAATAAAAAAATGAGAAATAACTATAGAGAAGAAAAAGTATAAGAGAATATAAAGGAGGGAAATAAACAATTAACTAGCCTAACTCTGAATGTGTATGAGATGACCTCACCCATAAAATAGAAGAGGTTAGTAGAATGGATTAGAAAGCAATATCTAATAATATGTTGTTTATAAGAAATACACTTGAAATTTAAAGACTCACACAGATTTAAAATAAGGGCTTGGAACAAATTCTTATCATGCCTCAGCTGAATACACACACACACACACACACACACACACACACAACTAGAAATTATGATTCTAGACAAGACAACAACAAATCACACTTAAAAGAGATAAAGATAGCTACTACGTTTTTCTGAAAGGTAACATAGACAATGATTTGATTTCAATACTTAATATATATGGATCCAATGGCATAGCTTCTAAATACTTAAAGGAAAAAAAGGAATATATTACCAAGAACAATAGACAATACAGCTATAATAATGGGGGGCCTCAATATCTATCAATGAACCAACAAGTTCCCAAGGAAATAAAGAAAGAGAAACCCAAGAAAAAAGTTGGGGCCCTAAATAGAATTTTAGAAAAAATTAGAAAAGATATCATTTTGGAAATTATTGGATGGAAATAGAAAAGAGTATACTTTTTTTTGGAGGGACAATTGGGGTTAAGTGACTTGCCCAAGGTCACACAGCTGGTAAGTAAGTATTAAGTGTCTGGGGCTGGATTTGAACTCAGGTCCTCCTGACTCCAGGGCCAGTGCTCTATTCACTGCACCAGTTAGCCACCCCACAAGCATATATATTTTTGAGCTATGTATTACATCTTTACAAAAGGTGTTCATGGTTAAGGAAGGAAAAACCTCACACATAAATGCAGAAAGGCAAAAGTTAGACATATCCTTTACTGTTTACCATGCAAAAAAAAAAATTAAATAAAAGACTACTAAAAGAGTATTAAAAATCAGGTGGAGATTAAACAACTTGCTCCTAAAGAACTGTTGGATCTAAAAACAGAGCATTATATAACAAGGAGAAAACATTCTAAAATTTTTTGAAAGTAGCTAAAATAGTCTTTAAGGGAAAATTTATACCTCCAAATACCTTTGTTGATAATGCAACTAGAAATACTAAAAAAAAAATGAACACATTAAACAAAACCAACTAGACACTAAAATGGAAATCCTGAAAATTAAAGAAATAAACAAAATTAAAAATAAAAGCTATTGAATTAATAAATGAAAGTAGAAGCTTCTTTTAAAAAATTATAAGTTACATAAGTCATTAGCTAATTTGGTTAAAAAGAAGAAAATCAAATTATCAGTATCCAAAATGCAAAAGAATTCACAACAAATACATAAAGGATACTATTAGAAACTACATTGCCTGGCTGTATACTAACAAAACAACAACTCAAATGAGATATATGAAATTTATAAAAGTATAAAATACTTAAACTAATGGAACAAGGAATAAAGAATTTAAATGCCTGAATTTCAGGTTAAGAAGTATATACATGAACTTTCAAAGGAAAAAAAGAAAGAAACCAATTGTAGCACCAGAGAAACTAGCAAGTAGTTTGAAGCAAAATGTCAAGGAACAATTAATTCAAATATTACACAAATTATTTGCAAAAATAGCAAAAGGAGGGATCCTGTCCTATCAAATTCTTTCCATAACACAGATATATTATTATATCAATCAAAGAGAATCAAAACAGTAAAAAGAAAACTATAGACTAGCATCCCTGACGAATGTAGTTGCAAAAATTATAAATAATGTATAAGCAAAAAGGCTAACATCACAAAGATTATAGATTATTGCCAGATTGAACTTATACCAGGAATGCAAGGTTGGTTGAATATCAGGAAAATTGAAAACTTAATTAACCATAATATAAAGCAACAAAAATCTTATAATTGTGTCAATAGTTACAGCAAAAGCTTTTAACATACAACAGCCATTTATGTTGATAACTAGAAAATAGGTGTAAATAGACTTTTCCTTAAAATGATAAATAGTATATATCTAAAACCAAGAGCTACTATTATTTGTAATGAAGATAAACAAGAATCTTTTCCAGTAAATTCAAGAGTGAAACAAGAAATTCCACTTAAAATTACTACAGAATGTATGAAGTGCTGAGGAATGTACCATCTAAGATACATATAATAATTATATAAATTATTCTGTAAATAATTCTATATAGAGATAAAGACATACTTTAATAATTGGAAAAATATTAATTGTTCATGAGTGGGATGAGCCAATATAACGGAAATGACCATACTACCCTAAATAAATTTACTTAATATAATGCCAATCAAATTACCAAAGGATTTTATTATAGAACTAGAAAAAGATAACAAAATAAGTTCATATAAAGGAAAAAAAAAGGTTAATAATCTCAAGAGAAATAAGGAAGAGAAATGAGAATGTAAAGGGTCTGTCAAAGCCAGATTTCAAATTGTACTACAAAGCAGTAATTATTAAAAACAATATGGTACTTGTTTGAAAAAAAAATAGAGATCAATAAGTGGAACAGATTAGGTACACAGCATACAGAAGCAAATGTTATCTAGTACCTTATTATTCAAAAAACACAAACCCCCCTGCTATTGGAATAAGGACTCACTATTTGACAAATACTGCTGGGAAAATTGGTCGTCTTAATTTCTAAAGTGGGGTATGTTGGTTGGAGAATGAGGCAAGAGGTACAGTATAACTCCTTATAGCTTCAGTAAGCTTTTTTGTGTTAAATTCACACATCTTTATGAGAACTTAAAGGCAATGGCTTTCAATTAAATATTAACAGTCAAAAATGAAGTCTGTTCTGATTATCACAGCACAGAGGAACCCTAAATTGGGTTGCAACATTGAGGCTCCCCAGCTCCTCTGCTGGAGATAGTGGACTGTGAGTGGAGGCAATATGGTTTGTCTTTAGAGGGTGGTAAGGTTGCAGCTTCATTTTCCTCTGACATTTCTTGTTGGCTGATTAATAGGCTGATGCTAATTTAGGTCTCAGAAGGCTGAGAAATGCCATGAAAGGATTGGGAGAGAAATGGAAGGGGCAAGGGAAATAACAGAGTATGGGATATCTCTGAATTTGGGCCTCTGGAAACCCTGAGCATATCTTGAAGTCCTTACCCACTGGTAAAATTAGAAGGAAACCGCCAAAGCCTTAAACAATTAATTTCCACAACAGTACAGTTGAAATTGACATTCTTAAGTAGCTCAGTGTTGACCTGTTTAGACAATATGCCTTATCCTCAGGAGAGTAGTTTTGGTAGATCATGTTTAAGTTAGCTAATTAATATCAAAAGCAGTGTGGAATTGACTAACAGGTAATTTAATCAAGAGATAATTAAAACTATTGAAATTTATAAATTATTATTTAATTAATATTAGTTAATATTATAATTTTCAAAGTCTGAATTATGCTGATTAAAGGGTTCTCTCATAAATACCAGTGAAAATTAATTACAAATTAATATAATCTGCTGAAACATTCTCTTAATGGACTTCCAGCTATTCTTGACTTTTGCAATAAATAAACATTAGACCCCATACGGCATCACATCTTCCTGAAGGTGATATGTAATCTGGAAATGTGCACATTATTAACTGATTGAATTTCTAAGAAAATCTACAAATTTAATAGCAAAGGACTCATTTCACTGATGGGGGGGGGAACGGGGAGAGTGCGGTGAAAGTAGTAATGGAAAGAAACCTCTGAGGAAGCGCAACTACAGGGCTTCTTCGGTTGGACTCCACAGTTTAGCTAAATCTAATCCATTCCTAATCTGCTTTAGTGAAGCTCCCAGAAAATATCAAGGGGGCGGAGAGGGTTCTGATATGGAATTTAGCCCTAGGCCTTTTGCTTCTCCCTGCTCCCTACTACCAGCCCTGGCCATATATGGATTATTAGTAATGATGTGAAAAGTTTGAACCGAATCTTTGGATGGTTGGGGAGTTTTCTGAAATCAGTTGTATTAGGACAGAACATCCTGAACTATGTGTAATACAGCTTTACTATCTGTAATGCAACTTTACCATCTTTGCAGTAACTACAGAAATAGAATGGTGTGTGTGTGTATGTGTGTGTGTGTGTGTGTGTTTGTTTGAGAGAGAGAGAGAAACAGAGACAAATGGATAGAGACAGAGAGAGGAGACAGAGAAAAAAGATGGAGACAAAAACACATCGAGATAGATGGACAGACACAGATATAGATGCTGACAGATACGAGGAGAGACAAAGACAGATATTGATAGATTCAGAGACGCACAGAGAGACGGATAGAGACAGAGGTAGAGATGAAGACAGAGAAAGAGAAATACAGAGAGAGGAAGAGAAAGAGGAAGGCAGATTAAGGAATTTTCCCCTTTCCTGGAGACAAAGGAAAAAGAACCAACGAGATCCACAGGAATATTTTCTGCCTCAAATATGAGGGGATTGGCAGTGTCCAAACAGGATTTTAGAGACCAGTTGTTTTAGTTTCTTCCAAGACAGAGCAACAGTAAATTAATGGACTAAGGAAGAGGAAAGAGCAAGTAGACGCTGCGCCCAGCAATACCTTTCAATCCCCAGATTTGTGCTGTTAATATTTTGTTACATTAAATGACTCACAGGGAATGTCATGGTCCTGTTTTTGCCTTTTACTGCACAGCCACTAGCACCCTGGATTTGCCTCATGAATATAAAATGGCTTCTCTGTCCATATTTATGAGACAGTTAAATGTTGAGTAGTATGTTACCTTACCCAAGGCTACACATATACAGAAACTGGAACCAAAGTACAGATGCAACAAAATCATATTTACAGATGGTTTGGGTTTCCCTTTAAATTTCTGAGATTGATTTGAGCTTAAGAGCTCAACAATGCACCATCTTGATCTTCTGTCGGGTATCAGGTAGCACAGGCTCTTGTAGCATTCCTTTGCCAAACCATTCCTTCCAATTCCTGGCTTTTTCAACAGGTTGAAAACAGAGTTAAATGTCAAGTTCTTCATTCTGTGTTGTCTATGTATGATATATTATCAAAAATACTCTTAAATACATTAATTAGAGTATTTTAAAGTAACTAATGAGGGAAAATCTTATTTCTGAAAAATAGAATTCCAGCTGTAGTAGTAGATAAGACTAACATTCAGTTCTTAGAAAGAGGCAATCAATGCTGAATGCATCAGGTGAGTTCATTCCTCTCACTCTGCTTTAATAGCTTATAAAGAAGATTGATTAAGTTCTTGTCTGATAGATCAATAGTGGAATGAAACTAAGCTTCCCTCCTTCCTTCCTATAAGTTTGAGTTTCCCACATACTTGGGAGGGAAGCAGTGGAAATATCAGCATAACTTTTCCCCAAATTATTATTAAAAGACAACTACTATGAGTAGGCACATTATATTTGTATTTGGGAAAATTATATAAGTAACCCCTCTCCTATGGCTGCCAAGATAAAGCTAAATAATAACAATATCCACAGGTTAGGGGAATATCATGCTATTTGATTTTTGGCATTTCAGGTCCTATATAGTTGATTTTCAAATGCTTTCTATTTGAATGTTACAGCTTTTCCAGTGGCACAGGGTTTTATATGTTTACCCTTTTGATTTTATAAGGTTAGTATGTTATTTATTTTAGAGGCAGCATGGAGTAGTGCCTAGACGCCAGCCTTTAAGTCAGAAAGACCTGGGTTCATATCTTATTTATGTCACCTGCTTGCAGTGTGAGCAGTGGTAAATCACTAACCCATGACTGTGGGCAAATCCCTTAACCATTCTAGACCTCAGTTTCCTCATCTGTATAAATGGCCTCTAAGATTCCTTCCAACTCTAAATCTACCATCTTCTCAATGCCTTAAGTCCACTCTGTAATACTATAATTTACAAAAGGGCTGCCAGTCTGCACTGCAAGATGGACTTAATGCACAAATGTAAGCTAATTAAATATTTACTTATTTAATTCACATACCTATTCAGTGTTGATTGGTTTTAGATCACCATGGATTGTCCCCATCAGTGTTGTTTAACTGTAAATTATAAAGAGCAAGAGTCATATCTTTGACTTTTATTGCAGGGTACCCAGAAGCACCATGCCTAGGTTTTCCTATTTAATTCTTCTAGAGAATTGGTTTTCAAACAATGATGAAATGACATGAATTTAAAAAATAGTGAAGTGGATCTGCCTAGGGTGTAAGAATATAACAATAAGAAAGCTGGACTAATCAGGAGGAACCTGGGTTTGAATCTCACTTCTAACACTTCCTGGCTGTGTGACCATGGGTACATTACAAACTTTTTCTCATATCCCTCGTTGGTAAGATGGGGATGACAATAATTGTAATAGCTGACTCGCAGGAACTTTGTAAAACCTACTACTGTGTGAAGGACTTCATAAACTTTAAATGCTAAAGCTGTGTCATTTTCAAATGTCAGTCCTCTGGGAAATGATATTCTTTCAAACCAATGGGGAACCATCTACATACAAATGAACTCTATCACTGCAACCTGACGTCAACTATTTTCATTCTATGTACAACTAATCAGGAACGTGAGAAATTGTGGAGAGGAGGGAAAAAATAGGAATCTAGATACCAATGACCTTTGCTACTAATTCCTTATAACTGGGGTGAATTATTATTCTTTAGTAAATAGCGATGAGAATCTTAACAGTTAATGAAGGTTGGTAAGAGTGTAGTATACAAGATCATGTATACTTGAACAACTTATCCTTACTCCATTTCCTATTTTAGAGTAAAAAAATCAGGAAAATGGAATGGGAGGTGTTGAGAAGAGAGAGAAATTACATAAGTAATTACAGTATTGTACTGATTATGGGTATCATAGAGGGGAAAAACACCCTGTCATAAAGAAGAAATAAAAACACTGGTATATGAGTATGGTAGCAGACAAAATCCTGTTTTTACTAAGAATAGTGTGGAGTTGAAAGCACAGGGCTATGTCAAATTGGCTTCTATATATCTGGGAGCAACTTCTTGAATACAAAGAGTAGAATAGAACTGAACACATCTTAGTACAAGAAATATGAACCAAGTTGTGCAAAAGCTTTGCAAACAGGGATTACTCCAAGGTTAAAAGTGATAGGAACAACAAGGACTTGCTGTGTAGGTGAAGTTGCTCCTTTCCTATAGTTCTTGCATTTCTTTTTGTACATGTTATTCATCTCCCTTGATTTCTTTCTCGCCCACGCTGAATCTCATACCAGAATGCTAATGCATTTCAGGCATAGAGTTTCTTAGTTTGCCAGACATGGACATGGAGTGAGAGTCAGGAGGTCTGCTTTCTGTTCCTGCTTCTGCCCTTGCTTTTCTTTAAGACCTTAGTCAAGATACTTGACCTCATTTATTAAATGGGAATACATATTCCTCACTGGTGCAGTTTAAAAAGCATTAAGGGATTTGAGCCCTGCAGAGAGAATTATTTTAAATGCAGAGTATTATAATTTTTTCCTCACATAAAAGCATTTCTTAAGAAAACAAGAACTTTAGATATACTCCTCATGATAACTGGTGACAGTACAGAAAAAATTTCTGTATTGATCAACAAAAGACTTTCTTCAGTGCCATCATGGAACACTTCCAATTTAATTCTATTTTATTCTTATTTATTTTTATTAGTAATATGCAATATATGGCAATAAAAATAGGGACCAGGCCTTTGATTTCATATAGAGACTTACTGGATGAAGAACCTTGTCTATCCATACAGATCAGTACCTTCTCTCCAATTTATAGTCATAGAGAGTTGGGTACACAGAGGTATGTTTGCATACAGAAATTAGAAGACTTGCCAAGAGTCATACAACCAAGGTGTATCAGAAGTGGGACTTGGACTCAGGTCTTCCTGGTTCCAAGGCCAGCTCTCTGCTTACTATACCATGGTTGCAATTTTACATGGAAATCTTTTTTCCTTAAAAATTTATATTGATATGTTTTGTTTTTAACCTATCTCTGTTTCTCAATATATCCTTCTCTCCCCAACAAAGAGAACTATACCCTATTGCTGTTGTTCAGTTGTTTCAGTTGTATCCAACTTTTTATGACCCCATTTTGAGTTTTCTTGGCAAGGATACTGGAGTGGTTTGCCATTTCCTTCTCCAGCTCATTTTACAGATGAAGAAACTGAGGCAAACAGAGTTAAGTGACTTGCCCAGGGTCACATTGCTAGTAAGTATCTAAGGCTAGATGCAAAGGACAAAAATGAGGCAAAATTTTAAAACAATCTAGCAAAACTGCTAAATATATTAACCAACTCTAAAGATATGTCATTTCACACTTGTCCCCTACTTCTGCAAAGGGAAGTAGGCACATTCTCTTATCTCTTCTTCAGGGGCAAGCTTGATCACATAATTGGACTAAAAGGCTTCTTAAGTCCCTTCCACCTTAAATTTAAATCACTCAAATACTTAAATAGATCCATGCTTTCAACAATGAGAATAATCTCTTCAACAATTCAGAATGCAGAACATTCATGCTTCCTCTCAATGCTTATTAAAGTCACACAATACCAATCAACATAAGCCTACATCTCACAAAATGCTGGGACTGAAGAATATACATCTGACTAATGGTTTAAGTTATATGAAGTAGGGTTTGGGGGATGCAACAATAAACTGATTAGATAAAACGAAAACTCTAGTTGTGATAAAAGGTCAAAATTTTAAATTTTACATTATTTTCTACTTTGTTCATCATTTACCTGTAGACAAAGGTAGAGCTTAATACGAGTGGGAATTTGTCCTTTGAAACTAGATTTTCTTTCCTACTTTAATTTCTTCATGTTTTGTGTCTTTATGTATCTTAATCTCACCCTGAGAAATAATCGAGAGGATAATAAAAATTTGTGTGTCCAATCACACTAATGACTCATTAAAAATTTACTTCACAAAATAAAATTTAAAGCACAAAGCAAACACTTTTTGCACAGCTTTTGCATCAATGAGAAGTTGAAAACATGAAACATGTATAAAGCTGTATCATTGTTTAAAAGTGAAGACTTCAAGAGCCTTTCTTTCATGCTAAAGGAATACATCTTTTTTCCCATTACATAACACATAGGAAACAATAGATTTTCAATATTAGATAAGAAAATGTCAAATACATCTAAAAACTTTTGAAAGAGAGTTTTACAATCATATATCAATATGAATATATTTTTCTGTTAAAAAAAGGCTGTGATTTACATATAACCTTTAAAATACTTTGACCTTCTTAGATATAAGTTACATTAGGAAAAGGCATGTAATAATTGTCCTGATGTTCATCCCTAGTCATTGAAGGGAAGAGTGTAACAGTTTACCCCAGTAACTCTGCAGAGCTCCTGAAGATGAGACTTTGTCCACTGCTAGATTTTTCATTTTCTTAAGAAAATTGATTTCTATTTGAAGTAGTGTAAAAATGCCACAGGACTTATCTGGGAAATGAGAAGAGCATTTTAACATGACAGAATTTAAACTATAGAAGCAAACCCTTGATTTCAGCTTTTTGGAGTAGATGACTATATCATGGGGGTAAAATTGGTCCTACTCTGAGGATTTAAAAAGACAAGCCTTTATCAAGATGGGAAGAGAGACAGCTGTGAAAAAGAAGAGAGGAGTCTGAAGTTGAGGCTCTGATCTCCTGCTCTCGTTCTTTTCTCTCACTTTTGGCTGCTAGCATCAAATCCAAATTATTTTGTCAGGATTTTAAGGCCCTCCATAATCCATTCCCAACCCACCTTATTTCCCCTCTACCCACTGCTCTAGCTAGTGTTTTCTCTTTGCTTCTCTCCACCTCATCCCTTTGGTCAGTAGCACTCATCCCTGGAATGCTCTATGTGGCCTTCTTCACGTATTCAAATTCCTCATTATTCTTCAGAGTACAAATCCAGTGCCTTGGTAGTCAGGAAGCCCTGTCAGAAGACTCCAATATGCACTGAACTCTCCTTTCTATAATTTTTTATTGTCAGCCAATAAATATTTGGCTGTACCCTATAAGTAATAGGAAATTATGGAGTAAGTCAAAAGATAGTCCCTGCTCTCTAGAATTTAGTACTTTATTGTTCTTTGTTTCATATGTTAATTTTAAGTCCCCCTCTAGAATCTGCACTACTCTTGAACATAACCAATCTAGATTTCCTTTAGATTCTTTATAATTGTGGCCATTTGTAAGTGCACATTTAATTGCTATTAAATACCTAATTAGTAATGATGATGATAATAATGATAGCTGAAAAGATTTCCTATTATCTTATTTTGCCCCCCTCCAAGAAAACAAATTTGTGAAGTACGTATTATTGCTTTTCTAATATTATAGGAGAAGTCTAAATTTAGAGAGATTGAGTGATCTGTCCAGGGTCCTAGAATTCAGCAAGTGTCAAGGTGGGATTCAAACCCAAGCTTCTCCTCACTCAAAGTTCCGTAGCTATTCCACTATATCACACTTACCATGTGGACTCAGCCTAATTTCCTGAATTAATAGTCATATCTCTAGGTTCTCAAGTTTCTGTAGCTGTCTTCTGCTTGTCCATTACTGTACAACTTCATGTTTTCTTTTATCTTATCTCTATTCCTATTGTAATGATAATACTGAACCTTAATCCTAAGGAAACATGAAGTCCTATCAATGTAACCTTCCTTACTATTTTAATGAATACAATTCACACTGCAGTTAAGAATTTAGGTCCCTTGGAGAATTAACCTCTCTCTTTTCCACTATGGCAGCACTATCTATGAATCTCTCTGAGATACGCTTGCCCTGTCATCTCTACTACTGTGATGACCCAAAGGGCACTAAGTGCTAGGTATGATACAACATTAATTATTCCCAGGAATCTGTTTCTACCATGGAATCTAAAGTTCAGGATTAAGAGGACATCCTTTACTTATGATATCTGGATGAATCAGTGCTATTCAATGAGGGAGCTTGCTCTTATCCATTATTTACTCTTTTTTCTCTTGGATTCAGACTCAGTTTCTTTCTCTTAATGCTTAATCCTCTAAATAGCTACATAGTGAATATATCTCCCTTGCCTTAGACTTCAAAAACTTTAATACATTTTCTAGTTACTTTTAAGCATACTGACTGACTCATATTTAATAAATCTTAAGCAAATTAATAACCTGAACTTCCTGATTTATATTCTTCATCTTTGGAAAACTAATACTAAGTTTTATGTCTAATGACCTTTAATGAAAATGCCCCTATGCTTGAAGCTGCAGAATGTCATCCCCCAATTCTTAGCTTAGTTACTATATAAAACGATGCCTATGAAATTACATGAACTAGTTTGGCTAACATATCAGGGATTAGATAAATATAGAAGTCTGTACAAAACCTCACTCAGTAAGGGTCTAATACTGAATGTATTTCTCAGACTATTCATAGACCTTTGTCCTTTTCATCTACAAACACATCCTACTTATATGTATATGAAGACAGAGTCTTCTGTTCTTCATTTATTCTTGAAGAGAGGAAGAAAGTTAAAATTGCAAATACTTCTGTATGTATGAGGTTGATCAGGGAATTTCTGAGATTAACATGATGCTTTTTCAGGATAGTGAAATTTGGTCTGGGACTTTGAATATGTCTGGCACATAATATGTTCTTAATAAATATTTTTTGATTAATTATTTTGTATGGTGGGTCTGACCATTAGCCTTTAGCATCACTTGACAGCATGTCCAACAACATGTCATTAAGAATGAGGTTATCTCCTTTACATCAGTAAGTGGGAAGGAATTGATAGGTATGGGCCTAGAGACAACCATTGCTAATACTGAGGGGGACAGTAGTCAGTTGATAACCTAAATGGGCAGGGACTGTGTTACTGTGCAGATATTATCTCATGGGGACAAGTGGTGTGCAAGTAGCTAGTCTTAGTGCTCTTAGAATCTCTCCAAAAAGGTGAGGAAGGGAGGGAAGGAAGAGGGCTGATCATTAAATGGACCCCTCTTTTCACAAGCCCAGCACAAAGAAATGGGGGACACTTACCCACAGCAGCCCAAGCCAATCAGTTTGTCCTCAATCGTGAGACTTAAGATGTCTCTGTCCTCTATGAGGTGTTATTGGATACGATCCAGAGAGTGTCCTTCAGTCTTTCAATGAAGTTGTCATAAGGCAACATGAAGATGCAATCATATTCTCAAACACCACTCTGTAAGCTCATTATGTGCAAACCCATGTATTATTCCCCATATATATATAACTAGTAATAGGCTTTTTTGGGGGGATGGGGAGCATTGTGGGGCAAAAAAAAATTTACGTAATGTATATAACGTCAGGTACTGTGCTAAGTCCTGGTTTTTTTTTAAAAGGAGTCCAAAAACCAAAAAATAAATAGAATCTCATTTGATTCTCACAACAAACCTGGGATATAGGTGTTATTATTTTTCCCATTTTACAGTTGAGGAAATGGAGGCAAATCAAAGTTAAGTGACTTGTTCAGGGTCACACAACTAGTAAGTATGTAAGCTATATTTGAACTCTGGTCTTCCTAACTCCAAGCAAAATGCTCTGTCCATTGCACCACCAGCTACCAGATGTTTAGAGATAATCCAAAGTCCAATATATCTCTTGTAGAACTCTTCATGATAGCATCTCACAAATCAAGAATATTTGATGAGTAAATGACAAGCCTTCCAAGTTGTTGAGGAAGACCTGAGTTCAAATCCTACCTCAGAGACCAACTAGCTGTGAGGTCCTGGTCAAATCACTTAATCTCCTTTAATTTCCTCATCTGTAAAATGGGAATAATAGTAGCACCTATATCCCAGAGTTGTTGTGAAGATCGAATAAGATAATATAAAGTGCCTTGCAAACCTTTAAGTCCTATATGAATTCTAGTTCTTAAGTGCCACCTAGGTGCTAGGTACGGGGCCAAGCACTGTGGATACAAACGCACAGAATAAACCACTCTCTTTTTGACCACTTAAAATGTTTAGCAAATTCTCTTAGCACATCTTCTGCCTATGATTACTTCCCCCTCCCCCCATTAACTTACCACATAGAAACTATTCGGATATGCTGCTGTTATTTGTTCTTTGACTCCATTTCTTCACTTAAGTGAAACTGCATTATAACTAGGATATCTAAGAGTCGTGTTATTAGACAAGCCATTACTCACAATTCCACTCTTTTTTATCTTACCTTGTCCTTTTGTGTTGAGTTTGGCACAAAGAACAATAAGTTCAAAGATATCAATCAGACGATTTCTATGATCAAGAAACCCTGATGGACAGTGAGGGCCTTACACTTACTGGGAAGTGTAAGATAAAGGTCCTGCCCTCAAGGAGTTTGCCATCTTAACTACTTGGGAAGATAAATGCACACATCAGAAATGGGCTAACAAGGTGGAACTCTATAATCACAACTCCAAGGTAGTGATGATGATGAAATTAATCTCTTCTTCGAGGGCAAAGTACCATACTATACATACTCATATACATGTATGTACATATATGTGTATATATATGTTTGTATGTATGTAGATACAATGGTGCTTAGCACATGCTCAGTAAATAATTGCTGTTGGTTGATTGGCATTGTGTTAAATGAATGGTATAGATGATAAATCTTAGCAGTTTGGGAGAAAGAGTCTTTACTGTGAACTAGATGGTCAGAGAACGATTCAAGTTGAAGATGGGATTTGAGCTAAATCTTTGAGTAGAAAATCTTTGGATGGCAGAGAAGGTGGAGGAAATCCAAGAGAGAATAGAATTAGCAGATACAGTGTGTTAGAATTATACAGCATTTAAGAGGTGGTAAGTTGACCAACTAATTTGACTGAAGGAAAAGACTACTGTTGGAGATTTGAGGAAGACACATTTAGAAAGGTAGATAGGGACTAGGCTGGGGGTGGACTTTGGATTTTATCCTGTAAGCAATAAGGAGCCATTAGGGATTTCGAGCAGGGGAATGACATGATGAAAAGTATATTTTAGGAAGATTCATCTGGCAGGGGTATTCATGGAGGATGAAAAGGAGGGGAGAGATTAAAGTCATGGAGACCAGATTGGATGAAGGCACAGATGGTATGCTTGTCAAATTTGCAGATGATACAAAGCTTGGAGGGAAAGCTGACACATGAGATAATAGAGTCCAGATCCAAAAAGATCTTGACAGGCCAAAAAAGTGGACCAAATCTAATAAGATGAAACATGATTGAAATAGATGCAAACTTTTATAACTGGGTTCAAAAAATCAATTTATAAATATAGGACTAGGGAGAGGTGGTTCATAAAATAGCTCCAGTCAAAAAGATCTGATTGTTTTTTTTTTTAAAGTATTGCAAGCTTAATATGTGTCAACATTGTGATATAGCAGTCAAAAAAGCTAATGCTATCCTAGGCTGCATTAAGATAGGTGTAATGACCATAATAAAGGAGGTCCTATTTCTGCTAGGTTCTGGTCTGGCCACATATGCAATGTTGAGTTCAATGTTAGGTATAACATTTTATAATATATAAACAAGTACAGTAACTTCCAGAAGAGGTTTATTGAGCAGGTTCATAAGAGGACTAGAGGAAGGCAAATGATCATTAAACATTTATTAAGTGCCTACTATGTGCCAAGCATTGTACTAGACATTAAAAATACAAATGATTCCTACTCTGAAGGAACTTACTAGTATAAGATGAGACTTACTAATTAAAACAGCATACATATAAATACCAATAAATTAAAAAATTAATACACAGTAGTTAAATATAAGATAATTAAAAGAAATTAGTGAGGGCCCTAAAAGTTGGGGTTAAAGGGCAGGAATCAGAAACATGGCATACAGGGAAGTGTTGAAGAAACTGGGGTTGCTTAGCCTAGAAAAGACAAGGCTTAATTAAAGGAATAATGGCAGCTATTTTCAAGGATTTGAAGGACTCTCAAGTGGAAGAATTATTAGAGAACTTCTGCTCAGCCCTCACAGCCAGAATTAGGAAGAGTAGGTATAAATGGCAGAAAGGAAATACTTGGGTTTATTAAAACAACATACTTCCTAAGGATTAGATATGTCCAGAAGTGCAATGAGAAGTTTTAGTTTCCCACGAATTAAAGGTCTTAAGACAGGAGTCTGGATAGCCATGTGCTATAGATATTGTAGATGAATTCTTCCTAAAGTAAAATTTGGACTAGGCAGCTTCTAATGTCCTTTCCAGGTCTTAGATTGTGGAATCAATTAGGACAATATCTCAGTAACCCATATGAGAACTACTAGGGGCTTGAACCAATGTCATGGCAGGGATATATGTTTGGGAAGTTGTGCAAAGGAATAATTTTCATGCGACTATCTATCCAAGAATCTGAATTGGACAGTGTCTGATTTTTTCCATAATCATTTCATACATTTAACAGAACATGAAGTTGATCTTAAGGCTGATGCCATTTTGACGACCATCCCAGTCATGTGATCTTCCTACAGACATGATAGCTTTTGTGATGTAATATTCTCCAAGTTGAACACCATTATCTTAGTCTTAATTTCCACTTCTCAGATGATTATGGAAAGGAGAGGACTACTTACTTATACTATCTGCCTATTCTTACATATGAAGGTCTATGTGAGAAAATTATTTCCATAGTATACTGATTTCTTTGGCTCAAATCATTTTCTTGATTTTTTTTTTTTTTTTTTTTACCAAATATTGCCCACAGAAATCTAGGCAACATTATACCAGGTAAGGGAGAACATCACTCAATGATAGCCAATCAAGAGAATTTAGTCTATGTATATGACTTATACTAGTTCATTCTTAATCTAAAAAAATCCTAAAATTGTGCTTTTGCCTGGTAAATTCTCTTTAGTCTCATAGAAACTAATATATTGAAAGACAAAACTGCTGCCTATAATTGTGTGGACCAGTTTATCATTAGGCAAACTATTTCATAGTTACTGTATTCACATTGACTGTATCATAATAAAATGATATAGACTGAATTGAAATACTTCTTTTATAAATATATTATTTTTAACCAGATAAATGAGCTTATTTATTCTCAATTTACTGAATGTATTTAGGCACTTATATACCCACCAAACAGTATGAAATGTTCACAGTAGGAAAGAAACAGTGGGGTTGCCAATGTATGGGTCTATGTCCTTTGAACATTTGCAGCTTTAAATGAATTTCTCTTTGCTTCTCTGATAGTTGCATAGATGAATGCTGCTAATTAGAATCACATGCTAGATTTGGGACATCAGAGCATTTCCCTTAGATTTAATTTAGCATAAAGCAAAAACAAACATATAGGATGGTTGTCCACAGCAGGCACAGCAGTGTTGTTTGTCATATTAGTACTGAAGGTATGTGCATACGTTTCTATGCATTAATTTAGAAAATGGGAGCAAATAGGAATAGGTATGCTAAATTAAATCTTCATAAAACTGCCTGTATTCAGTCATCAATTCCATCTTCTCAGAGGCTATCTTCTTCTTTCCTTCCTCCTGTTGATTTGCTCTTACTTGATTGCTTATCCTTCATTTGTATTGGCATTGAATGAAAAAAAGGCTTTAAGAAGCTTTCACTATGTTAAAATCACTGCCCTAATATCTGGAGATACACACAAAAAATGAAGATAGTTGCTGCCCTTAAGGAGTTTATGTAGGGGAAGACAGGACACAATAGAGTTATGGCTAGGGAGGGCCACATTGGTTTGGAAAGCATCAAAGTTGGGCAATAGACTGACATACTCTTTCTAGGAGCAATGACAGAGCTTGATTTGATCATGGTTCTAGAACTAGAGGGTGACAAGGTCAGGGTATGTTCACAGCAAAGCAGTTGGTGACAATGTGAGTGGGTGTGAAGTATGAAGTAAAGTGAAATATGGTCTATTAGAGAAATGAGTGTGGTACAGTTAAAAGAGTGCTAATTCTGGAGTCTCCGAATAAGTAAATCTGAGCATTAGAAGGTAACCTCAGGGACCATCTAGCCCGACTCATAATCCAAAGGACTCTCTGCTACAACAAACTCAAGAAGTAATCATGCAGATGCTACTTGACAACCCCGGAAAGAGAACAAATCACCTTTTGAGACAGTCCATCCCACTTTGGGACATTTCTGATTGTTAGGAAGGTTTTTTTTTTCCTTATATCAAACATAAATTTAACTCTTTGCAACTTTTTTACCTGGTTTGCCCATCCTGGTTATGCTCTCTGAGGCAAACAACACACATTTAATCCATTTTTCCACTTGACAGTTCTTCAAATACTTGAAGACAACTATCATGTATCATCTCAGTCTTCTCCTTTCCTGGATAAACATCCCAAGTTCCTTCAGACAGTCTTCACATAACAAAGACTCAAGACCATTCATCATTCAGGTTGCCTTCCTCTGCACACTTTCCAGGTTTATCCTTTTTTTTTTTTAACTTTGGTGCCCAGAACTAAACATGATACCCGAGAAGTAGCCTCATGAGATCAGAATAATTTGGAGCTGTCACCTTTTTCCTGGAAGCTATGACTCTCAATGTAGCCCAAGATTGACAAACAAACAAAACATTATTTACTGCCACATGACACTAGTTATTCTACTATACCTCTTAAATCTTTTTTTCTGAGAAACCTCTGTCTAACCAAGCCTTTACTTGGGAAGGTAATCTTTTTATACCCTACTGAAAAACTTTGCATTTATCTCTATTTTATTTCATCTTACTGGATTCAACCCAATGTTCTAGTCTGTCATGATCTTTTTGGATTCTGATTTTCATCCACTGTATTAACCATTCCCTCCAGCTTTGTGTCAACTACAAAATTCATAAGATGCTATATATGCCTTTTCCTAGGTCATTGATAAAAATGTTGTGATATGGGTTCAAGCACTGATCCCTGGGGAACCACTGGAGACTTCATGCCATGATGATGGTGAATCACGAACAACGATTACTCTTTGAGTCTAGCGATACATTCAGTTCAGAATCTAAATGACAGTGTGCTTTTGAGGTCTAAGTTTCTTTCAGATGCATCTTCTTAGGCAGCTTTTCACTTCTCAGATTTTTTTTTTTCCCTTTTCTGCACCTCTTGCCTTTGAAGGCAAAGAGGAAAACACAGCCTATGTCCCTAGTCTTCCCTTTCTTCCTCAAAATTTTAATCTTTGGCAAAATTTCTATGTTAATTCTGTCAAAATTGTTTTTGCCCTGCAAATCACTAGAAATAGGAGATTATCACTGATTTTGCTGAGGCTTTTTTCAGTTTTTCAATTTTTTTCATAAACATTTTATCTGATGACTCTGGAGCTTGTGGACCTGCTTTCTAAACCTGCCTCTGAAATTATGTATATGATCTTGGCTAAGCCACTTAACTTTGGACCTTAGGTTTTATTATATGAATTCAGTTGGTCTATATGGACTCTGAGGTCTATATTTTCTGGATCTGTGATCCTGTGATTTAAAAATTGCTACTACCTTAACGTGCCCAAGGCTTCTGAGCACAACAATTCACAATTGACTTTTCATTGTGAATAATTGTATATGACATGAATGGAGACATGAACTGTCTCTTCCCTATCCCCCTCATAAAAAAAAAAATACTGAAATTAGATTTACTCAGAAGCTGGTCATCTCAAGAACAAAATATTTGGATTTATGTATAAGTCACTGGATTTTTTGGAAGCATCTTTAGAAATCACCTAGTTCAACTCTCTCACCTTATGAATGAAGAAAAGAAGCCAGAGAGCTTTTATGAAGGCAACAAAAATAGTAAGAAAGGAAATACTAAGAAAGGAAAGAAATAACCATTTATTAAGTATCTACTATGTGCTAGGCTTAGTGTTAAACACTTTAGAAATATGTCATTTTAATCTCACAAAACACTGGAAGGAGGGATATGTGTTATTATTATCCCCACTTTACAATTGCAGAAACTGAGGCAAACAGTGGTTAGATAATTTACCCAAGAGTACATAGTTTATAAGTGTCTGAATACAGATTTGAACTCAAGTTTTCCTGACTACAGGCCGAGAACTCTATCCAGTGGACCACCTTCCAAACTATTATTCAAAATCAGATCCTCCTGATTCTGGGTTCTGACCATTGTATTATGCTCTAGTGTTCCTAAATTAGCAGGAAAACAATCACGTGCCCATCTTTACTTCTCATCTGATATAAGGTAATGCATATTTCTTCATGGAGAAGAGGTTTTGTTGAGTGAAAATATAAACATAACAGAGAGTTCCAGCCGTCTTGGACAAACGTCTTGAACATTCTACTGGTTTAGAAGAATTGATTGACATTATGGTCTTTTACCAGTAGAATGTAAGTCCCTTGAGGGTAGGGATTCTTTCCCCCCCTCTTTTTATGCCAATCACATTATTAATCAGTTATCTAAAGCAGTAAGTGCTTATGCTCAGCAAGAGAATTCATTACCTCCTCTTAGCTGGCTTCCACCCTTGGTTGGCATTCTCAACTCCACCCACATAATGATAGTGTCTTCTCCACTCTCATCTCCTTTGTCAGGGAGAGTGTTTCAGATGCCTAGGAACATCAGAAGGTACATAATCCAGTTCTTTATTCCCTTTTCCCACCATGTGGTGTTTTAGGTTCAGGCTACAGTAGTAGGTTCATTTGGTTTGGATTCATATCATCTTTTCCTATGCTGTTATGAATGATCAAATATGGATCAATAACATCTCTTTCTATCTAATTATGAGACCCCATATTTTTTTTTGCCAGGGAATACTTTCCAGCTTTAATCAATTCTAATTTCTTCTCTCATTTCCTTGTCATATCATTGTCTCCCTCTCTGCTATGTTTAACCCCAAAGAGCACATCCACAGACAGCAATACATTAAATGGACACATTCAATTGGAACAACTTGTTTTCTTTAAAAGCAAATGACAAAAATCAAACAGACTTTTGAATAACAAAGACTCATAGCTGGAAGTATAGCAATAAACCAAAAGAGTTTGAGTGAAGAAGAATTTGGATATCACCCCTTTTGCTCTTGGTTACAGGGACTGTTATAGCCCCTCAACATGTGGTTACAGCCACAACAACCCATTGTTCACCTACTGTCTTCCCTTTTCACCACACTATACTTTTCTTCCAGTTCAATCTCAATACACCTGCTTGACTCTCCCCTCTTCAACAGGAGTTCATCTGATGGTGATGCCCCTCTGGAGACATCTTTTCCTCACTCTCACTTAGGAACAGGAAAGACACAAATTCTCCAAGGCTCAACAGATAAACACTTACCACTATCTTCACTGTCCTTCTATAATAGCAACATGCCTCATGTGCAGTAGGTTAGTTGACTTGGGTAGAAATACAAGTGGTTTTCAATTACATTTCTTTTATTCTTGTATTTTAAGGATAAGAATCCCAATTAAAGATTCAAGGAATGGTTTGATAGAGGTGTTTTTTAAGGTAGAGTCTTAGCAAGTGGCTTTTGGCCTATGTTACCTTTAAAATGTGATTAGAATGGGTGCCATGAAGGTAATTCTGGTGTACCCATATAATTATGGCTACAGTGGAAAAAAATGGATGTGCTTTAAGTATGCCCTGAAGTTGCAAGGATACATTATACTCCTGCTTTAAAGAAGACTACAGCAGTGCAGAACTACCCAGAAGATGATACACTATTGATAATAAAACTGAGGTCCTGCCCTCTATAAAAGTTAAACTAATTATTATACACTTGCATGTTCACTCATGTTATTTATTATTTTCTATTTAAAACCATTATTTTTATTGCAAAAGAGGCATAATTTTACTCTCAGCCTATAAACCTTACAGTATAACTTATCTGTATCTTATAAGTACAGAGCCATTTTTGTCTCTTTAATAAGTGTAGTAATTTACATTGCCTAATGGTATAACTGTGATAATTAGCATAATATAGTTGTATCTTAACCACTGCCTTATTACAACAATTTTAAATCTTGTTATTTTTCCTGGTGGAGTGGAGCTTGTGATTATCAGTGACTCTTTTTAAGCTCCTTCATGAGAAACTTTTGTTCTTCTCTGTTGACTCCTACTTCAAGCTAGTCAGCAAAACTCTGCGTACCTTTCAGATATTGCAAACTTGATGATTAAAACTGCAGAGTTCACTCCTTTTTCCTAAATCCCACATTACTGATCCTTGCAGCAAGCTTTGTTCATCTAGGCTATTGCATTTGCACCAATTCTCCATAGCCCAGACAAAGGAAGATTTGAGTCTTATGTCTGGATTGTTGTTCAGTCATTTCAGTCATGTCCAACTCTTTGTGACTCCATTTGCGATTTTCTTGTCAAAGATACTGGAGTGTTTTTCTATTTCCTTCTTCAGCTTATTTGAGAGATGAGGAAACTGAGGCAAATAGGGTTAAGTGATTTGCCCAGGGTCACACAGCTAGTAAGTATCTAAGGCTGGATTTCACCTCAGGTCAATCAATTTTCAAAACTAAGAAAAGTAGCTAGTAATGTAGAAGATCTGAGAATGAGTTATTGCTAGGGACTTTGCTAACCAACTAGATCATGGTTTCCAAGCTATGACTGACACAGATTGGCCTATTAACATGACTTAGAGCAGGTGCTGAGTGCAGCAAACTGCCACTCCTTGGATGGATTTGAACTTTCACATACAAATTCCTCTGGCATTTCTGACCTCAACTAGTTCTTGACTATTTGTAGTTTCTTAGACCTGCTCCTATCTGTTTCCTATAGTATTCCAACTCTGTATCAGAATTTGTTGGGTTCCTCTTCAGTTAATTCTTTTGTATAAGAATTATCAAAATTATTTGGCTTTCCTCGTTTTACCCACATTTCCTGATCTCTTTTTCTCTGTTTATGCTCTTGGCATGTGGCTTCTGGCCCCCTATGTAAACAGTTTCTCATCGCTACATCAGATTATAATTCCTGGTCATTACCTTTGAAGACCTGCTACATCCTAGTATTGCATTACTGTCAGGGAAAATTTACAGTCAGCCTAATTGTTGGGAATTCCTGGTGAACTAGATGTCTCATTAATGAACAAGTATGGTACAATGTGTGGTTAATCTATATCCCATTAATGGAGTACAGATTTTCTAATATATAGAATAAATAAAGATCATTTGAGACTAAAAGGCAGGATGGGGTAGGGGGTAGAGAGTTGGCCTCTGAATCAAGAGGAATTGGGTTAGTCATGTTCTGATGCTGTGTTACCTGGGGCAAGCCCTTGACAATTCTTAGTGGTTTTAAGTTACAGAACAGTTTCTCCTTTGCGTTGATAAAGAGAATGTCCTTGCTGGGAATGCTTTACTCCATGAAACTCAATGAAGACCAAAGAAAGCCTCTTAACCCATTCTGAATCATTTAATCTCTGAGTCAAAATGTACTTCAGACCTTTCCAGTACCTAGTATCATCATTATTAGAATCATAGGTGATTCTAGAGCTGAAGGAACCTTAGAGATCATCTAATCCAACCTTCTCATTTTAGAGGAAACAAGCCTAGAGAGGCAGAATAACTTTTCCTAAGGTCACATAGGTGGTGAGTATCAGAGACAAGATTTTAACTCAGGTGCTCTTACTCCAAACTTAACCAATGTGATTTTAACTATACCTTGTTGGTCTCTTTCATAAAATAGAGTATCAGAAAGTATCTTAGAAATCGTCTAGTCTTAGTGGCTAACTAATATAGTGGATAGAGCACCAGGTCTGGCGTCAGGAAGACCTATGTTCCTGAGTTCAAATCTGGCCTCAGACACTTCTAGCTGTGTGACCCTGGGCAAGTCACTTAATAACCCTGATGACCTCAGTTCTTCATCTGTAAAATGGGTTGGAGAAGGAAATGGCAAACCACTTTAGAATCTTTTGCCAAGAAAACCCCAAATGGGGTCACAAACCACCACTACCCATTTTTTGTACAGATGAAGAAATTGACATCCAGAAGTGAAATGACTTGCCCAAGGCAGTGTGGCATAGTGGAAAGAGCACCAGCTCTGTAACTGAATTTGGTTTAAACTTCCTTTCTACTCTCATTACCTGTGTCATCTTGGGGAGTCACTTAACCTCCTGAAGCTTCAGTTTCCTTATCTGTAAAATGAGGTGGTTGGACTAAGTAGCCTCTAATGTCCCTTCCCACTCTTAAGTCCTTTGTTCACATGATCATATGGCTAATTTGCAACAAAGACAGGATTCATAATTGGTTCCCTTGGTCATTGTTGTATTGTAGATGTTCAGAAATCCAAAATAACAAAATGTTGGCCAATAAAATTTTCACTGTTTAAACAAATATTGTTTGTGGTGCTCTCCTAGGCAGTGGGAAAAGAAAAAATGCAGAGATATGGTCTCCAATTTCTTTGACAGCTCTGATTTGTATAGAAAATCTCCATCAATTTTCCTCTTTTTTGAGTAGAATGGATTTCATTTCATTTCAAACTATTGGATTATTCCTTGAATCATGGTAACAAAATCAGAGCTCCCCTTCCTCATAACCGGAAGGCCAAGAACAGTCTTGGAGGGCCATTGTGGTAAGCCTAAATAAATTGAAACAGAGGGCAAAAATGATTATAGTGGAATGGTCTTGATTTGGAATTGAGTTTATTTTTAAATTTTAAAACCTTGATGAGCTAGAATCCAAACTAACCTGAATTCTTAATTAAGTGGATTTCTTTCTTGTCTTCGGCTTCCCTAGCACTGTGCTAGAATTGGGGCATATTAATTTCATTCTTCTATACCTTTTCTGTCTCCTTCATTAGTCCTTTTCAACACTGCTGTGATGTTCAGAATGTTGGCCTTAAAGGTTTTGAATCATCATCAAAGAGACTAAATTATGCTCAATTCACTTAATTTACATTAAAAAATAAAGTTCAGTTAGTCATGATATATGCAAATCTCTGAGAATTTCTTTTTTTTCAAGGTTTTGCTGCTTGTGAATAATTTAGTACAAACTTCTACATTTGCTCTAAATACGCAGGGAAATAGGGAAAAAATGCATTTTTCTCTTCTCGGTTATCTGGATATTGGCATGGAGAAACTCAAATTCACCACAGCAAGGAAAAACGTGCAAAGTAACTTGATGATTTTTGTTCTGTCACCTTGTGGGATTTACTCACAATCCCTGACTTT
>CM053585.1:84928602-84947159 GCA_028646515.1 Pseudochirops corinnae
TTGAACATCCATGGAACAACAGTTACTAGTTAGAGAGCAAAAAGTATTTGTTGTTCTCCTGTCTTGGAGTACACTTAATAATGTGAACTGCCAGCATTGATTTGAATCTGCTCAGCTGCTCTTCTGACAACTTACAAATTGTTTGGTCCATTTCACTCTTTAATGACAGAGTTCTGGTGTGCTTAGATGGACAGCTTGCCAAACACGTCAAGTATCAGTTCAACAGGTAATCTTCCTTGTCTCCATGTCAGTGATTCTACACATGGGTCTCATTTTGCTAGGCTCTTTCAACTGGGGTAATATACTTCTGTTCTGCTTATCCAAGTCTTTTCATTCCTTCAAGGCCCAACTCATCTCATGTCTTTCCTATACCCTTCTTAGACTACTCCAGCCTTGAAGTCTCTTTCTCCAAGAGAAGAATAAGAGAGACATGATAATCCTCTTCCAAGTATTTGAAGGGCTGTCATGTAAAAGAGTGATACCTGCTTGCCAGAGAGGGCAAAGTAGGAGGAATAATAAGTAAGAGTTGCAAAGAGCAGCTTGAAACTTAATATGAGGAAAACATTTTTTAGATGAATTAGAATTTTTCAAATTAGAACATTTCAAAATGTTTGAAAGGCTATTTTGGGAGGTAATTGGGGTTTCCTTGCTGGAAATCTCCAATGGCTATATGGTACCTTATCTGTAAGTTTAAATAGGATTCCAGTTCAGAAAGTGGGTTGGACTAGCTAACCTCCAAAGTCCCTTCCATTTTTGAAATTTTGTGAGTCCATGAACTCCTCTGACATCTTGGGTCTCTATCCTTCTTTTAACTATTAAGCCTGTGTCAGTATGTTGAGACATCCCTTGGACTGTTATGCAAATTCCATTCTGTTAACAGGCTTTTTTATGTGCTTATTTCTTTTCTTCCCACCTATCTTAGAAACTTTTTGAAGGAAGAAACTATGTCATGTCTTTTTGTATCCTCACGAGAGCTTATACAGAATAGGCACCTTTTTTTTTTTTTAATTTAGGAACATGTGGCCCTTTTCATTTGCCAGGAAATTAGTTTATCTGTGAATATTCATTTTTCACAAAAGAATGGTTTTACAAAAATAGTCATAGTAGTGTTCTCTTAATGAGCTTCAATGGGACATTTAAAACATGACTCAATTTACCTAAGTTGGATCTGTAACTTTATTAGGGACATACCTGCTCCTTAAAGCAAAGTAAACTTGTATGTTAGGACATTGTAATCAAACACGATCATGTTTGTTTCCTCTGTGAGTGATACAGGCTTGCTTTCAGAATGCAGGCTCCTAAAAATCAGAGGCCATATTTTTGTACGTGTTGTTTATGTTGTAGAGTGCTTTATATCACAAGACTAGACTCCATAACTGTTGACTACACCCACATACCAAAGTCTGCAAGTGTTCACATATTTCTCAGTCCACAAGAATTTATAGGATGCCTACTGTGTACCAGATTTTCGTCTTTTTTATCTGTGCTTGCCTACACAGATGGCAATCACCACCAAAGCATATACAGCCACTAAGGATAGCAATATATAATCCAGACTAATGGAGGGGAACAGTGCAGTGACTAATCCAAAATGTTACAAAATCAAAAACTCATTCCCAACCCAACGCACTTTTTTGGGTATCAGATTTACCTCACTAATTATGTCCTGTTTTAACTAATACTAATATTAATTTGCATCCTCTAAGCATACATCAAGTGATAGTGGGAACAGCAACTCAGAAGCATGCTAGGTGGCAAAAGGAAGTCAGGCTCTGATTTAAAATTTTTCTGCAGATAATCCATAAAGTGATATTTCTCTTCAAATAAATCTTAGCTAAATTTGAAGGGAAAGCCTTTGGAATCATGAAAGGCATGGACAAAGAAAAATTACCTTCTCTTAATGCTGGAATGAGACTCTGAAATGACAGTTTCTCCCCTTTTCATTGGCATCTGAGTCTGGCTAGAAAGAATATGAGTATGTTTTAGCAGTTATGCTTAATCACAAGACTTAAATGAGGGAGATTGACAGCATCTCACAGTCTTACTGGTAATAATTGTAGGTGGATATGATAGGAAGTAGCTGGGAAATAGACACTCAGATGAAGTAAAGGAGAGAAAAATCTGGTTATCACATTTCTTTTAAAAATCACAAATTAGGAAACATAGGTAGGGAGCTAAAATGGCTGCATTCATTTGGCAGGCAACTAAATGGATACAAAGAGGAAAATCCTGTCCCAGATCACACTACTACTGAAGTGACTGAGCCAGGAATAGAGCCCAGGAGTGATCAGATTGCTTTCAGTAATCTTAGAAACATAATCTTAGTACTCAAAGCTGGAATGAGTGATGAATGGATGAATGACAAATAATAAAGAATCTACTATATGTCAAATGCTATAATAATCACTGGGGATTCAAATACACAAGCATATAGTCCTAGTCCTCATGGAGCTTAGATTTGTAGCAACTTTCTTACATATGGAGTCTCTAGAATGGCTTCTCTAGTTTTAAGGTAATTTCTAGGTCTATATCCACTCAAAACAAAAGCTTATAAGCCCCGACCAATTAATCAGTTAAAGGACATAATTAGTTTATAACTAGTGTCTCCAGGCTAAGATTAGTTCTTTTTAATCCTTATTTCTGGGCAGATATGAAAGCTTTCTATTATAAATAACTATATAAATTAGGGTCCCAATAATTGAGCACTCCCAATATATTCACTGACATGATTAAGTAAACCTGAGTCACAGCAAAAGATAGACTAAGGGAACAAGCTTGTTTTCTACTATCCTAAACCTGTGTCTTTATTATGAATATATGTCAATAACAAAGCTCAAATGTTTTGGCACTATATTTTAGTCAGCAAAAACCTGACTATTCCTAATCTCCCCCTGGTAAAGAATTTATGGTCCCTGCAAATTACCTTAGTACACATGAACATTTTTGAGTATACATCGTAAACAGCAAAAATTGACAGCATCCAAATTCATAGCAAAGTACCCATACAGATACCTAATACTTGGTATTTATACTAGAACAACATTCAGCTAGCATTAATGCATTTGATGTATACAATGTTTACCTTATAATTGATCACATACATGGCAACATGGTGTTTGTTAAATTAAGGACACCATTCTCAGCAAAACACATAATCATCACATTACAGAGTTGTATCCAGTGACCAGGTAGGTAGATTATGTACATAATTTACATCCTCTATTTCAGTAAAACATTCATAACATTGTATAAAAGTATATAGAGCAATAATGGTTAGTTGGTTAGTGCAGAAATACTTTTTTGGGCATGTCACAAGTAGCATATAACATGTTGCAATTATGTATGGAGCATTTGTTTTCTGTTCTATGACAATCCACATCATTTGGCAACATAGATAAGCATTTCTTCTATTTCCAATAAAAATATGTCAATTTATCTACTTCACCATGACATTTGGAGCTTGTGGATGGATGGCCCAAACTACTTGTCAGAATTCCTAAACCTGTTCAACTATAGTATCAATTCTGAGCTTATAGCTGGTTCAGGCTATTTCTGTCTCTAGGTTCTATGAGCACCCCTGTTCAGTAAGTGTCTCCAACCTGGGATACTAGGGTTTAAACTATCTAATGCCTCTAACAAGATCCTTTGAGGCTAAGATGCAGATGAATTTGAGTCTGAACAAAAAGCAGGCTAAGGAGGGAAGTCTTTGTTTTCTATCTACCTCATCCTTTGACTTTATTATGCAAATCTGTCAACAATAAAACTTGTATCCTTTGCTGCCATATTCTGGTCAGTGAAAACCTCACTTTTCCTATAAATTCTATTTGGGGGAGGCCTCATATATTGAGAGGTAGTAGACATGGAAAGATATTATGTTCTCGGAAGTCATAGGGATGTTAAGCAGAGCCATAAGGGAGTCAATTGATATGCTCTTTCCAGAAACAAGATTAGCACTGATTTGATGACTGTTCCCAGAGCAAGAGGTGGAAGGATATTGTAGGGGTGGCCAAAGCATGTGTGTGTGTGAGGGGGGAAAAGTGGAGGTATATTCATGATAGCCAGGCAGATGGCAGACAGATGGCCAAGGTGGATGGATGGATGTGATATAAAGAATGAAATGGATGTGTCTGGTATGGGGCCAGTTAAATTGCATAATCTACAGGGATTATGTGAATTTGTGCTCATTCATGCATCAATCAGACTAGTCCAGATCCAGGATGGGCATTCCAATGCAGAGTGGATTAAGTATCCCAGGGTATGGTTTTTGGAAGTCTAGAAGAGTCCATAAAGGTCATCTAGATTCCAAGCTTTTCATTCTATAAATGAGAAGACTGAGACCCAGAGACATAAAGTGACTAGTCCAAGATCATAGAAGTAGTGTATAATGTATCTCTTTGCTCTATCTTTTTGTGTACATTTTATCAGAATTGTGTGCCATTGTCAAGATAAATTATTAAAGGAAGAGAAAAAAATATAGGCTCTGATGGAGCTAACATTTATCTAGACACATATATCTGTAGTAATTAGTGAAGGACATTTGTGAAAAGGTAGATATATAATTTTTTTCATAAGTGTTAATGACTTTAATGTTTACTGCAGGAACAAATCTTTTAAAATGTTTTACATATTTGTAGAAATAATTAACACCACATTGGAAAGAATTAGATCCACAAGGACTGTATTACTTATCTGACCTAGTGCATTCCATACAGGAAGAAAAGCAGTTAGCAAAGGAACTCTTAGTTCATAAAAAAAATGTGATATCTGTGAAAACAGATATGATTAAAACAGTGTGAGCTGTTTAAATGAATTAGGAGTCATCATGGATAGCTCAGTGAAGAAGTCTACCTATCACATGAAGGCAGTTAAGAAAGCAAATGGGACTCCAGGGTGCCTTAAAAGGGGGAGAAAATAATATGGAAATATTAAGTTGATATTACATCAAACAATGATATGCTTTCATTGGGAGTACTAGCTCTAATTTCAGTTAACTCACCTTAAGAAACATATAGCAGAGAATGAAAATATCTTGGTTCGAGAGTAAAAAAAAAGGTATGGGGGCTAATGTGGTATAAATATAAGTTAACTTTAGTAACGGGTTGGGTAAATGGGACTGCATTGTGTTTCAAAACTTCATACTAAAAGACATTCCCTTGAATAATATATGATTGACCCTTCCAATGAAATAAAGCAATCTAACTTTCATAGAATAAATTTAAAGGGGTGTAGCTACAATTTGTCTTCAAGAAGGATCAAAAATGAATTTTGATTGACTGAAAAGAATACATGACATGCTCTGGATTTGGAATTGGATTTCCCAAGCCCCTCTTCCCAGCGTCCATGCATTTGGTGTTCTTACTGTTTTTGTGTCCAGTGTTTATCAACCAATCAATCAGTAAGTCATGAGGCAATTGGATATCTTGGAAAGAGGAGTATGTGTAGAGCCAGAAGACTTGCTGTTGATGTTTAGCTCTTCCATTTACTGATGGTGTGACCTTGGGCAAGTCCATTTACTTTTCTGAGCCTTAGTGTCCTCAACTGAAAAATGACAATAACGTATGTGCTACTTCACAAGGATGAGTGTGCTACCTCTCAGCGAGTAAACATAGTAATAGATTTTGCCTCATCATCTATTTGTATCTTGGTTTATAATTTTCTTCCAGCTGTTTATGTTTCTTATCATATGTATTTGTAGTCATATTATTTCTCTCAACTTAATAATATTTACATAGTACCTTAAAATTACAAAACATCTTCCTCACAACAGTGCTATAATGTTGCTGGTTATGAGTATTATTTCCTCCATTTTATAAATGAGATACAGGTACTCACTTCTGGTCACACAGCTAATATTAGGGGAAGGAGAAAGGAGAAAGGGAAAGGAAAAGGAATGAGTACCTGCTATGTGCCAGATATTCTAAGCACTTTGTAAATATCATCTCATTTGCTTTTCAAAATGACCCTGTGAGGTAAGTTCCCATTTTATAGTTGAGGAAACTGAGGCAAAGAAAGGTTAAATGACTTGCCCAGGAACACACAGCTAGTAAGTATCTGAGGCCAGATTTAAATTTATCTTCCTGACTTACAGGACTAGCACTCTATTCACAGAGCCACTTAGCTGCCCCTTGGCAGCTATTTGGGTCAATAAACTAGCAATGTTAGGACTCACAAATTCCTTTGTAGGGCTATGACTCTTTGTACAGAGTTCAATACAATGTCATGTGCCATTAGGAATTTAATCAATGCTTTTTGATAATTATTTTGACTTGAAGTGTAGCTTTTCCTTTGGGCCTACAATGGCAGCTGATAAAGGGATATCTTTGAAAAAGTTTTCTTGGAAAATTCTAGATTGTAGCCCAAGGAGGTGGGAAAACACCTTGAAATAGACATCAGGTTTGTACAATGTTGACTATTTGATTACTATACTTTGTACAAGGAGTACTTTATGCCCCTTCACTAGTATTTATATCCCAAATAATTCTCCAATGCAAACCCTTTAGCAGTGTTTAAAGAAAGAATGAAATATTTTCCATTAATATAATACTAACTTTAGCATACATTGTATTAATATAGTTCAGTTTGTCCATTCAGAAATAGTTCGTTCATCCTTATATATTCTTTCTGAGACAGATAACATTATCTTCATTTTATGTATGAGGAATTTTTGAAACAAAGACAGGATGAAGTTTTAGTTTTTTAACTCCCAGGCAAGGCAAAACAAGACAGCAAGCATTTATTTAATTTAATTTAATTTTTTAAACATTTAAAAAATTTTGAGTGCCTCTAGCCCCTCCCCCATTCATTGAGAAGGCAAGCAATACGACACTCATTATAGATGTGAATTCATGCAAACCTAATTCTATATTAGTCATGTTGCAAGAAAAAAATTGAGAAAAATAAAGGAAGTAAAAAAAAAATGCTTTAATCTCTATTTAGAGTTCATCAGTTCTTTCTCTGGAGGTAGATAGCATTTTTCATCATGAGTCCTTTAGAACTGTTGTCAATCTTTGTGTTGACCAGAGTAGCTGTCTGTCAGAGTTGATTATTTTACTGTATTGCTATTACTATGTACAATATTCTGGTTCTGCTCACTTTACTTTGCATCAGTTCATAAAAGTGTTTCCAGGTTTTTCTGAAACCATTACCTTCATCATTTCTTACAGCACTATAATTTTTCATCACAATCATATACCACAACTGATTCGGCCACTTCACAATTGAGAGACATTCCCTTAATTTCCAGTTCTTTACCACTAGCCAGTAAGGATTTGTTAAGCATTCAACCATGTTCCAGGCACTGGGCCAAGCACTAGAGATACAAAAACAAGAAAAAAGACAGTCTGTTTCCTAAAGGATCTTAAAATGTAATAGAAAAAAACAACGCACAAAAGGGATCTGGGGAACTAAGGAGAGAGGGCAGAGAAAGAGACAGTCTCTGGCATAGGGCCACGGTTTTGAAGTTTGAAGTCAGAAGAACCAATAGGAGAGGAATGAAAGTGGGTGGGCCTGGTTTTATTGTTCTTGTTGTTGTGTCATTTCAGTTGTGTTTGACTTTTTGTGTCCCCACGTTTGGGTTTTCTTGACAAAGATACTGAAATGGTTTGTTGTTTCCTTCTTTAGCTCATTTTATAGATGAGGAAACTAAGGCAAACAGGATTAAGTCGCTTGCCCAGGGTCACACAGCTAGTAAGTGTCTGAGACCAGATTTGAACTCAGGAAGATGAGTCTTTCTGACTGCAAGCTCAATGCCTTGTCCAGTGCATCAGCCAGCTGTCTAGTGAACATGGACCCCTCCATAAAAGGCAGACTTCAAGAGACATTCACCAATGGGAGGTAAACCTGACCTCCATGTACAATGGTTAAGGGCATGGAGCTGAGGCAGAAAGAGTTTTCTTTTCCCTTTCTTCCCTTCTCAGTACAGTGAGTACTTATATGTTAATACCTGGCTATTAAATGCTAGTTTCCTAATCTGCTTTTGTAATAGTAGATATTGAACACTTTTAGATATTGGATTTTGTATCTTTGGCCTAATTTAATGGAGACAATGGGAATATTCTCCCCGATTTTCTTTTTCTTGTAATTTATTTATCAATGTTATCTTTTTAAATATCCTTGGTTCAAGTCCCTCAATGTCCCAGGTGATATTTCTCCTTTCATATGGGACATATGATATTGACCAACCTAATTTAAGAAATTATGTGAATGAATTCTTATTGGACAAGAGAACCTGTCCTGCATTTTTTTTTTTGGCATACTTATAGGTTAAGCAGTAGTTGGAGGAACCAAATGAATGAATGAATTTAGAAAATATATTAAGTACCTACTATGTGCTACTTAAATAAATGAAAAAGTGAGACACCAAATTATTTTAAATATTTTAATTTTAAATATGTTTTTTTAAAAATTAGGTATTTTATTTATATATAAATTAAAGAGATAGTACTATAGATGATTTCTGATAACCTTTCCAATGAATCAAGCAATCATTTATATCATGCCTCCTATTTACGAGGTGCTGTACTAGGCATTGGTGATACAATGGCAAAAATGAAATTATGTCAGCTCTGGAGCTATGATTCTAGGGGCATCTTGTTTCTCAAAGCTCATTCTTTTTTGAGATAGTTCTTCTTACTTGAAATTTTCCCCTTAAATTAAGCCTGATTTTGGGACAGGATAATAATATTTACACTACTTACTTCGGAGGATTATTTTGAAGATTAAAAGAGATAAGGCAAGTAAAATTATTTCATAATCATAAAGCACCATAATATAACATATTTTAACATAAGCTATTGTTGTAATTATAATTCTATATGTGTATGTAAATATATGTAGCATCTATAATAACAGAATTAAAGAAGTGTATTCAAAGATACAACAACAACAATCACGAGAGTTTAGAGTGTGAAGGGACCTAGGGAATGAGAAAGAATACTATATTTGGGAGTCAGAGAATTTGAGTTCTAATTCCAACAATACCACTTATTACTTCTATTACCTGTAGGATATTTCTGGACCGCAGGTTCCTCAACTTTAAAATGAAAAGATTGGTGAAGATTAACTTTAAGGTCCCTTCCAGCTTTAAATCTGTGCTCCTATAACAGAATGTGAGGGACATGTAGTATGTATGCATGTCTGTGCATGTGTATGCGTGTGTTTAAAACACAGAATAGAATTTCTTTGGGGTGTGATTAAGTCTCATTTATACAGTGAGACATCAGAAAGCTTCACAAGGTCTCTTTGTTTAACCAATGCCAAATACTTTAACTTTCTTTCTTTTTCTTCCTGTTCATGATTATAAACTTTGAAAAGACAAACCTAAGAGAGCGTTCATTTTGAGATTTTTTTTTTTGTCTTCAAAGATTTGGTGCTTTGCGGAGATCTTTAAATGAAGGAGTACTAGACATGAGAGCTTTTGAAAGTTCTCTTATCCCAACATTTGAGACAGCCATTTTATTCAGGGAGCTTACACGTTTCTTTTTTTCAACAGGAGCCATTTAATTCATTACAGAGTAGCATGAAGCTGTTGAGAGAGATATAGCAGCTTGATTCATTTGAAATCACAGGACAAATACACTTTAAAAAGCAAATGCATCCATTTTGACACTAATTATGTGTCTTTTGCACATGCAGTATCTCATGTCACAAATTGCTCTCATTTGCTGCTCAGTGCAGAATGTCTCTGAAATGAGATGAGTGGAAAATGCCTTAAACAGGTGGATATGGAACAGGTCAGGGATTGTAAGGAGTCAAAGAGGGGGGAAAAGAAGAAAACAAAAGTGTTTTATTTAGAAAAGATACAGAGGAGGATTCTTTCCCACTCTAATCATTTACATTGACCCAAGTTCCAAGGTAGATGTTGGCTGTGTGTGTGTGTGTGTGTGTGTGTGTGTGTGTGTGTGTGTGTGTGTGTGTGTGTATATCTTTCTATAGTGGAAGAAAATATTTTGTGGCATCCGGTCTTTCTGACCATATCTTTATCTGAACTTCTTTACTGAATCCCCTGCCCTCTTTTCAACCTCTCTCTAGCTTGCTGCACTTTGTACTTTGTGACATGCTTCGTAACACACAGAAAGTTGACTGAAGTCTACTGGATTAACCTCCATTTGGCATTTTATAGTCCACTGTTAGGTCTATTTAACTTGGGAGGAAAGCTTTATAAATGATGCAAGAATTTCTCAGGCGCCTTGTTGAGAACAATTCAACATAGTCAAAAGATAGTGAAAAACAGGGAGCAAAGGAAGGCATTCATTTCCTCCAAAATATTTACCCAAACAAGTGTTTGCTTCTTGGAGAGAATTGGAAGAATCTTCTGTTCTTGAGCTGATGCTTGTTGCTTGATAATGGACAAGATTAGCCTGGCTTTCCTGTAACTAAGCCTGTAATGGTGTCACAGCCTATTTGATGCCAATTGGTGTTCCTGGGGTCCCTGGTATAAAGCAACCTTTGCAAATGAGTAGTCAAAATGGTTGAAAGAAGGAATAAAACCACAGAGTAAAAAATGAATCGCTAATTCAACATTTAATTTCTTTTAATTTTGAGAGTATTACATATGTGCTCTCACTCTTAATGGAAGGGATTCTGATGATGGGGGAAGAGTTTTAAACTGTAAATTTCTTTTCACCTGAGCTGCAGAATTCAAACCTGGCATGCCTTACACGTAATGCCGTTTGACAGTTCATTTGAAATAAATGTGCCGATAACCCTTAAAAGTGGTAATAAAATACTCTTTGCTCTACTGTACAGATGATTAATACCACTAAAGTAATTAAATTCCATTAGGCTGAGGTTCACATACCCAAGGAATTGGTGCCAGGATTTAGCAGTTCTCTAGTGAGGACAAAAGACTAATGCCTTTTAAAGCCATGTTTCACAAGTAAAATCCCAGGGAAGTCTATATTAACTTAGGACATCTGCTTGTTGTGATTGTTTGAGCTATTGATGCATTGGATCATTAGCTGGGTAGCGTGAACTACTGTTTTCCTGTTGACAAGGATCTCTCACCAGGAGCTGCTAGCTTTCTACGAGGGGGAGAGAAAGCAAAGCAGGGCAGCCAAGTTGGGTCCTGGGAATGGGCTTTGACTTACAGAATTATTGCTAACTGTATGGTCTCTGATGGTAGGAAATAGCATTTTGCCCCCAGCCATTTTCCCCAAGATCAAAGCCAAAGAACTCTGTCTCCTGCTGTTTTGTAGCTGTAGATTCTTAAAGACTGGCATTATTGTAGTCGATGAACAGTTTGCCCCCTTTCAGATGGCTGCAGTAATGACCCACAGGGGAGGCAGTGGTTAGGCAGTGCTGACAATGTGACCAGGTGCTGCAGCATAAGCATTTCATTAAATATTGAAGCAATGGTTTTCAGTTACAGTGGCAGAAAGGAAATTTGGTCTATGTCCAAATATGTGGCTATTTTTTTTTCTTTCAACCCCTTCTAATCACATTATTTTTTGCATGACCTTTCTGCTGCTAATTAGCTGCTGCCCTGAAAAGCATTGTGGGTAATATATCTAAGGTAATTCGGCATTCCACTTTACACGCTGGTAATCATTCTTAATGTAGGAGTGATTTATTTACTGAATCTATTTTTTTTTTGCCATCTTAAAATATGCAAACCATAAAAATACCCTTATTATTACCCCACTTCGGGTTTCAGAGCTACTAAATAAAAAGCTCTTTGCGTTCTCAGGAAAGATGGGTTGTAAAAACTGAGAGACCCTGTGCTAAAGCATCATGGAAGGATTCAGTAGTGTGTAGATGTTGGGTTCAATTGAAAGGGTGTTCAAAAAGTCTTAGTGCTTTGGGGACAGACTGTATCGATAAGGAAGTAAGCCGATTTTCAAGCTTTAATCCCATCCTTCCACTTGGAGGCATCATGAGGTCTGTCTTTGAAATTTCTAAAATCAAGTCCTTTGTATAAGGGGAAAGATGAATAATTTGCAAAGTAACACAGTTTCTGCACTACTTTTCTGAGAAGACATCTGGTTCTCTACTGATGGTGAGTGCAGAATAGTTGGGAAACAAATCAGAACTAGGAAGCACAAGAATGGTGGTGTCTTTAAGTTGGAAGAAAGCTCTAAAGACAAACAATGAAAAGGATGGCTGTGATAGGCACCTGATCAGTCGGCAAACATGACTTTAGTGCATATGATGTATGTTCTAGCTATAGTGCTAGGCTCTGACACAGAGCCAGAATTCATGATTCTATTTGATGATTGGGAATTGAGAGATCAGAGTTCTAGTTGTAGCCCTACCATTGGCTATTTATATAATCTTCGATAAGTCACTTTACTACTTCAGCCTCAGTGTTCTTTATCTGTAAGTCAAGCCAAGTCAACAAGCATTTAGAAAATACAAATAATAAAAAGGAAGGCTTAGGTGGGCATCCTATCAAACAAGAATTTATTAGCTGCCTACTATATGTCAGGCGCTGTGCTATATGCACTGCAAAATGAAGGAGTTGGGATGTATTGTACTTATGATCTCTTCCAGCTCTAACATTCAATCATTTGATGATTCTGTGCTTGATGGTTCAAAAAATGAAATTATCAACAGAGAACTTGAAAGGGAAAACATTTAAAGGTGAAGTTAAAATCCTTAACATGACAACTACGCGGTTTCTGGAGGTGACACTTTTGTGCCCACAATTGCTGTACAATATCAAAGATAAACTAACATCAAACAGTGTACTCTAGTATAATACTAGCTGCTCAAACCCAGTAAGGAACTTTATCAAGGACAGAGGAGTGAAGCTAAATGATAGTTTCTACTTCCCCCCATCCCTTTCAGTCTAAAAGTTCTACCTACTGCTAAACAGATGTTGTAAACACTCAATTTTTTTTCCCCTTCAAAATGCAGTGTTTGTAGAAATAGTTCTTTGGACTAGTTTTGGCTTCCCATAATTTCCTATCTCTATTAGCCTCTTTCTCTCCTCATTCACTGCAAATTACTTTGGTAAATGAGATGTTGCATTTTCCTTTCCAGCAAAACTCAACTATAAAAATGGTGTTGGGGAATGAACTTCTCCCATCTGTGTTACAGGTCACATCAGACATCTTCCACATATAATTGTTATGTTTGAGAACATATGATTTGATCCACATTATACATGAATCAATATAATAATGAATTTTATCATACCATAATCTTTTCTATTTCTTATAGTTTAGGACCCACTTCCTAAAGAGGTTTAAAAAAAGCCAAACAAAACAAGCCATTGCATCCAATTTCTCTTCCTTCCTCCCCCAACTCAAATAAACGTATGTTTCATTTATGTGAAAAAAAATTACTGGCATGGCTGTTTACTCAGCCTGTTTTCATTACTATAGGTTCACAGTTAAATATATTTTCTTTTAAAAAGAGGGGGAAAAATTCTGCTCTCAATACATTAAATTTGATTGTATCATTTTTCCTTTGGTAGTACTGCTAAACGCACTTTGCAAAAATGATTTCTCCCCTCTTTCCCCCTTGTTGATATAGTCTTGAAAATCTGGGAGTTCTAAAGGAAAAAAAGGAGAAATTGAGCTTCTTTTGATGGAAACGAAAAAGGAGGAAGATTTATCTAGCAACGTAAATGTTGTATCAAGATTGTTTAAGCTCATCCACACTTAGTTGGTATATTATCACCTCACTAGTACTGTCATGTTGAAAATTGTCTGTAGTTCTGAGAGTGTTTCAAGTAAAGAAAAGAACTGGGCAAATTATACAATGAATACAGAAATGAATACAAATTGTATCTGGCCTGCTTGGAGCAAATATAACTAAGGCTGTCCCTAAAATATGTCCATAGTATATATGTTTTTTTATACGGAGAAAGGAGTATCCTGATGGGAAACCTTAGGTATAATATGACACAATAAATATGCTGTACCACAAGAGATGTGATATCCTGATGCTTTGACTTTTCCCCCACAAGTAACAGTGATTATTTCAAAGTTCAGCCTTATATGACAGAAATATCTCAATATCTAAATTTCAGTGTTCTTTAGAGGGAAGTCACTTTCTCATTTTAAATCTTCCTTTTTTTACTTTTCTCTCTCTCATTTAATTATAAGCATATGCTTTTTATTGAGTTTCCTACTTGATGAGAAATCTCTGTTTATCTCTCTATGCCAGTTTGCAGATATGGTTCCAAGGACTCCCCATTACTCAAGTCTCTTCATTGATCCTCTTTAAATACAGACTAATACTAATGGCAAGCCACTTGAAATACTAAGCTAAATAATAACTCTTTTTGTGGTGGCCAAGAATTAGAAATTGAGGGAATACCTATCAATTGGGGAATGGCTGAACAAGTTGTGGTATATGAATGTAGTGGAATAATATTGTTCCACAAGAAATGATGAGCAGGTGAACTTCAGAAAAACCTGGAAAGACTTATATGAGCTGATACTGAGTGTAGTCAGCATGACCAGAACATTGTACACAGTAATAGCAACATTATGTAATGACCAACGTTCATAGACTTGGCTCTTCTCAGCAATGCAAGGATCCAAGACAACTCCAAAAGACTCATGATGGAAAATGCTATCCACATCCAGAAAAAGGACTTTGGAGTCTGAATGCAGATTGAAGCATACTATTTCCTCTCTTTTTTTTTTTTTTGTTTGTTTCTTCTTTCTCATGGTTCCTCCTATTGGTTTTAATTCTTCTCTACAACATGACTAATGTGAAAATACGATTAACGTAAATGTATATGTAGAGTCTTTATCAGATTGCACACCATCTTGGGGAGAGTTTTTCTTTAGAACTCAGAGTCTTATGGAAGTGAATGTTGAAAACTAAAAATAAATTAATTAAATTAAAAAAAATACTATCCCAAGTGTGGCTGATACTGGTGAGTTTATCATAGCTGCTCCATAACAGAACATCTAGAATTATTTCTAGATAACTCAAAGATCTGTATGGCTATGAATGGGAAGGGAACTCTTTGAGAACAGTGTTATAGTTATGATAATATATCATTAATTGCTTGATTAATGGAGAGGATAAGGAATTCTCAGTATGGAAACTCCTTTCACAAGTACAGATAAGTAACATCTCTAAATTGTAGCTTTGGGGAGTTGCTCGGAAACCTCAAAAGGTTAAGTGACCTGATCACGTTCACTTATATAGTATGTCAGAACCAGGACTTGAGCCAAATACATTCATGGTTCCAACCCTCTATGTACTATAAGTATTGTATGGCCTCTAGATTGTTAGATATTAGGCAGTTAGAAAAACTATTTATGATAGCAAAAGGCTATCAACCCTCAGCTTGATTTATGGGATCTGATTTGATATAGGTCTTTAGGGAGTCCATAATTTTGTGTATGAAGAAGAGTCCTTTTACCTTTAAAACATTATGTGTATGTGTGTGCACATATATACATATATTATATATGTAAATATTCATATATATGTTTATAGAGAGAGAGAAAGAAAGAAAAGTATTCATTTATACAATCAAGAAACCTTTATTGATCACTTTTCATATATAGTATACTATAGCAGGAAGCCTTTAAGATGTATAGGTTTTATGTGTGATTTTAGAATTTATAGGCCTCTAATTTAGTATTTTCTTTCTTATTTATTTCCTCCCCCATTCACTCTTCTCGAAATAGCAGATATTCTGATATTAAAGCAAATATACAAATAGGAAGTATTTTTTTTCTTTCTCTTTTTCAGAGGTGTGAATTATTGAATGGTAAGAAATGATGATAGTATTTGTCTCAGGCTAGGAGAATAATTTGTAACAAATATGCAAGTCCATTTATTGAGGTTCATAAAGTAGTGTCACCTCCAGGGCTACTTTCTCAACTCAGTAGGAACTGAGGTGTTGGCCAATAATGGTGGCTAACTACTTCTCCCTTCAAGTTTCTAGAGGTAATAGAGTGAAGTGGCAGATTTCTTATATTTTGCTCATGAGCCCCGACCAGTGTGCTTCCTGTTGATTGTTATGAAGGCTTAATTAGCTTTTAGAATTGATTATCTTTTTAAAAAGAGGGTTTTACTAGGCATAAACAGCTATTAAAAAGCCAACTCTCCCCTCCAAAAAGTTATGAGCACACTCTCCTCTTGTACCCACAAAGCCCCTGGGGAAAGTAGAGCTCAAACTTAGATTACAATGTTAATGAAACGTGTAGAGAACACATGTGGCCAAAGTATAAACACAGTTTCTGGAAGTCCTTTTCTCCCTTCATGTTATCGTTATGAAATTTTCTTTGTTGTAACTCTCCACTGATCTCCAGAAGTCATTGTTTCTGAAGAGTTCTGAAATTGCCTTTTCTCCATGTATCTAGTCTATTCTTAGTGTATCTCTTGGTCCCTAATGTAGATGCTACCATTAGACACTATTGTTCTGGAGATCCTGCTTCTTGAGCCTGTGAACATTGCTGCCCATAGCCAAATGGACCACCAGTTCATTTGAAGTTCACAAGGTCATAACCTGGTTACATATAATTATACCTCTGGTTACATGATTGCATTTTCTTTGGAGACCTTTTTGCCTTCAGTCGTATTTCTTTCTATTCTCACCTGAATGCATTGTTTCCTAAAAGTCTATTCTCTTGAGTAGCATAACAAATGGGGAGGAAGGAGAGGAAGAGAGAAAGAGAGAGAGAGAAATGCATGCTGTTCCCTCCAAGAGAAATTCCTTCAGGAGGTTGGAGACCCATCTCCCAGATTTGGAGTATTCTCTGACTCCATTGACTGGCTCCAAACTAAATTGCTGATTTATATGTAGTTGAAGATATATGACTTCATCTTCTTTTTCCAGTAATGTGTGGTATCATCTGACTTTATCCAGTAATTCAAGGTTCCATATGATTCTTTCCATTTGATTAAGGACTTCAAAAAATAGTGATGTCTTTGATTTTTATGTAAAGGAGGCCCCATGTATTACGATCCATGTATTATGAGGGGTTGCTATTGTTTGGCTCTAAAGGAGGCAGCAGAGGCATCTCTAACCTTTTCTCCTACCACCCTTCTCCAAGGGAGCCATTAATTCCTGCCAATATGGGAAGCAGGAGTTTGAAGCCAGAGGCCATTCTGTTCTCCTCATAGTGAAGAAATACTAGGCAAAAGTTATATTTTTATGCTCCTTTAAATATTGTTAGTCTAGGGGATATGATCAGGTCCAATCCAACTTATTACTGTTTCTCATTATTGAGGAAAAGGGGAACCCCAAACTCTATATCCAAGGCTTGATCACTTCTCCACCTAAAACTTGTTCCATAGTCAACCAACATAGCAGGTAGGAAAGAAACCTATTTATCCAAGTCCATAGCCAAACAAATCAAATACATTGGAAAATATATCCCAAACAATACAGAGTGAAGGAACTCTCCCATTGGAAGTGAGGCACCACAGCTCAACCAAGAGAGAGTCCTAGAGCTTGTCCAAGGGTACACTTCCCTCAATTTGTAGGTAGCAGCAGTTTCTAATATAGCAAGTAGGGAATAGGGACATGATGGAGACTGCTCACTTTTCTGATATCTTTTCAGTCTTTTCCTTCAGCAATTGGAAGTAGGATTGGCCTCTTCCATCGTCCATCTCAAAGATGAAAGCCAGAAACTCCCAAAGCAACTTAGTGCTTGAAGAGCTCTGAAAATGGGTAGAGGTCTCCTATTCTTATCAACTCTACCTTTTCCTTTAGTTTAAGGTCTTTATCTCCACCAATGAGGAGAGAATCTCATATCAATAGGCTTTGGGATAAGAGTTATGTTCATATCATCTCAATTTGTCCTTTATTCTTCCCCTTTCCACTCTTAGAGAGCCATCTTTTATAAGAAATTTTTTTAAAAAGAGGAAGAATAAATAAAGCTTCAAAACCTATCAAAATATCCAAAAAATGTCTTACAGAATATGGAATATTCTACACCCATGGACACTTCTGTAAAGGAATAGAATGAGGTGTCTTCTTACATCTCTTCTTTGAGGTTAAGTTTCTTTGTAACTTTGAAACATTTTTTAAAATTGCATTTTTTTCTTTCTATTGACATCATTGTAGTTGTTTTATACTGTTTTCTTAGTGCTGATTATTTTGCATTACTTTGTGTAAGTTTTTCCTTGTGTCTCTGTATTCATCATACTCATTATTTCTTGCAACACAGTAATATTCCATTATAGACAGTCATCTGCCACAGTTGTTAGCCATTCCCCACCTGATGGCCCTTGGCTTTGTTTCCAGTTATATGCTGCCACAAAATATGTTGTTATAAATATTTTAGATGCTTCTTTCTTTTTCCTTCCTCTCTCTCTTTCTCTCTCCCTCCTCATCCTCGTCATCTTCCTCATCCTTCTCCTCATCCTTCTCCTTGTCTTCCTCCTCCTCGTCATCATCCTCGTCATCATCCTTGTCATCTTTCTAGTCCTCCTCATCCTTCTCCTCGTCCTCCTCCTCATCCTCCTTGTCCTTGTCCTCCTCCTCATCCTCATCCTCCTCGTCCTCCTCGTCCTCCTCGTCCTCCTCGTCCTCCTCGTCCTCCTCGTCCTCCTCCTCCTCCTCCTCCTCCTCCTCCTCCTCCTCCTCCTTCTTCTTCTTCTTCTTCTTCTTCTTCTTCTTCTTCTTCTTCTTCTCC
>CM053585.1:84947659-85032861 GCA_028646515.1 Pseudochirops corinnae
CTCTTTAATGTCATCTCTGGTTGCTCACAGAGTTGTTTGATAGCAAAAAAAAAAAAAAAGTCCCTTGGTTTCCTTAAAGAAAATTAATTCACAGAAGTAGGCAGTATGAAGTGTAAAATTGTTGAGATCAAAAGAGGAATCATCTCATGCAATCCAATCCATTGTCTCATTCTGTTGATTCTGCCTCTGTAACATTCTCTGTAACATTCCTTGTATGTGTCCCCTTCCCTATATGCAATGTGATCAATGCCCTAGGTCAGGTCCTCATTATTTATTGCCTGAACTGTTGTAATAGCATCTTAATAGAGCTCTTTGCTTCTAGTTCTCCCTTGTCCAATCCCTTCTCCATAGGGGTGCCAAAGTAATATTCATAAAGTAGAGGGCCATGTCAGTCCCTGCTCAAGATATTTTGGTTGCTCTATATCACCCTTTGAATAAAATACAAGCTGCTATTTAAAGCCCTTCCCAATCTGGCTTCCACATAGCTTTCTAGATTTATTTCATTTTTTTCTTCCTTCCACATTAACTCTACATTCTGGCCAACAGGCCTACTAGCTATGGAGTAAGCCTGATGTCTCCTCTGTCTTTAGGCTGATTCGGTTTTCTACACTTCTTCCTCATCTCTGCCCCTTGGAATTCTTAATATCATTGAAATCTCAACTCAGGTGCCATTTCCTGAAATCCTTTCTGAAGTTACTTTTTATTTTCTCATCTGTGTGGATGGTGTACTACCACCACCACCAGCACATTGCTCTTGCAAAACAAGAATGCCTGCCTAAAGGGCTGTCGCCATATCATTTTTGTCTTCCCGTCACCAGCACCTTAACCCAGAGCAGATACTTAATAAGTACTTGTTGAATTAAATTCCATAGGACAGAAGTATAATCAGAATGAAAATGTATTTCCTAATGTCGTATTTTTACCACAACCTTGATCTTAATCTATAACTTTACAGAATCAATTTTGATGTGTGATTGAAAAATATGTATTTAATTCATTGAAACTGACTATGCGGCTCATTTATGCATATGTATTCACACAAATAACCACATACCTAAACATGTTATTTATTTTTTATATCTAGTATATCACACCCATGTAAAGTGGTTTATATGTACTTACTTGAAGTTAATATATTGAACCAAATAATATTGAGCAAAAATAATATGTTGAACATTAAAGGCTGGGGCATACATTTATTTTGTGCAAGCACATGCACACATACATGTGCATATTACATGCATATAAATATATGTGTATATTTTGAGGGGTCTCTACTTTGTGTGTGCATGTGTGTATGTATATTTCAGTATATTTATTTTCTTTTGCAATCCTATGTATTTTATTTTTACATTTGGAAACAATTCTTGGAGGGAGTCCTTAGGTTTTACTTAACTGACAAAGAAGGTCATGATACAAAAGGGTTAAAATGCTTTGATCTAACTCTAGGGCCCTAAACAAGCGGTGGTGTGGTAGATAGAATGCTAACCTCGGAGTCAAGAACGCCTGTATTCAAAACCGGTTCAGGTCCTGCCTCCCATACATACCAGTATGTCACTTCATACTTTGGTGCTCCAGGCATTTCTCTAAGATTGCAAGCTCCAGCAGACTTAGCTATTCATCTTCATTGGTAGACAGAGCTTCCACACAGTTGTGAAATCACAGGACCTGACCATTTCACTATATGGATCCCACGACCTGGGATATTGAAAAGCTGGAGGTCCCCAAAGTACAATTGTGAGTTTGAGTAAGCTGTAGTATCTTTGTAATGAAGAAATGTACAGGAAAAGCTGCTTCAAGAATGTCAGCAGAGAGGAGCATGTGACAGGCAGAGACTGTGACCTGGGCTCATAGAGCTATAGATAATTGTCAAGAGATCTAAAAGAAGGAAGGATCCTATGACCTCAGGTGTACCTCTCGCAGAGTATTTACTAGAGGACATGGGTAAGAGTTGGGCATTTTAAGAAAGCATGAATAGGTAATAATATGCACCAAAGGGAATCATAGCCCATCTCTATAAGGGTAGGAGTGGCAGCAAAATACAATTGAATTCCTGGGACCTGGGTTCAAATTCTAATTCTTATGCTCACTTCATGTGTGACCTTGGGCAATTCACTTACATTCTTTGTGCTTCGCTTTCTCAGATCTTGACTTGGGAGGAGGGGCAAGGAGGCAAGGCTTCATACAACTGCTAAACTGATTTTCCTAATGTGCAAAATTAATCATACCAATCCATACTGAATAAACTCCAGTGGCTTCCTATTATCTCCCAAATCAAATATAAATTTCTTGGTTTTTTAAGTCCGTTATAATCTGACTCTAACATGTTTCTAACCTTATTGAACATTAGTCAATCAGTCAGTCTGTAAACATTTATTAAGTGCCTAATATGCCAGGCATTGTGTTAAGTGCAGAGGATACAAAGAAAAGTCCCTGCTCTCAAGGAGCTTATAGTCTAATGGGAAAGACGACATGAAAACAGCTATCTGCAAGCAAGATGCCAACAGGATAAATTGGAGATGATTAGTAGAGAGAAGGCATTAAAATCAAAGGGAATCAGGAAAGGCTTCTTGTAGAAGGTGGTAATTTAGTTTTGAGGAAGGCAGGGAAGCCAAGAGGTGGGGAAGGAGGAGAGCATTCTAGGCCTTGGGGGGGCAGCCAATGAAAATGCCTGGAGTCAGGAAATTGAATATCATTACTCCCTTTCACGCACACACCACACTTCCAACTGGTCTTGTTATTGTTCTTCCCACGCAACATTTCCTTTTGTATCCCTATACCTTTTTTTTTTTTTTTTTTACTGGCTAGCCCTCATGCCTGGGATATGCTCTCTCCTCATCTCCATCTCTTAGATTCCCTTGTTTTCTTCAAAGCCCTGCTCAAATTCTACCTCGTGCAGCTTCTCTTAATCATTTTATTCTCTTCCCACCTCATAACCTTATGTCGATTTTCTATCTCTTTTGTATGTATCTACACATATATGTGTTGTCTCCCTGTGAGGCCCTTGAAGAAGGGTTTGTTTCCACTTTCAGTGTGGTATTCCCCATGCCTACTACAGTGCCAGACAAATAGAAGATTCTTGTTGATTATACAAAGGATTCACTGAAGTTCTGGCTGGCTTGGTCACTGTCCACTTCTATGACTTTAACAAGTCACAACTTCTAGGGACTTCAGCCTCCTCTTCTTTAAAATGAAGGCCTATACCAAATATTGTGAAGCACCTCCTCAAACTGAAATTTTGTGAATTTCTTTGCTTATTGGAATATAATCCAGCTCCAAGATGGTTGCATCAAGACACACATCTAGTTAATAATTCTAACTTAAAGACCCATTCAAGTCACTATTTGGTGAGGTCTAAAGCAGTAATATTAAAGAATAGTCCATGTTCCAAGGGTTGGGGCAGTGGGGATGAGGGGACCATATGATTGGAGTTATCAGGATTAAAGCACATTATTACAATATTACATTAACAATAGCCTATGGTCTTCCTCCCTTCTTTTTTTTCCTTTTCTTTCTGGGGGTAGTTTGCCATCCTTAAAGAGAATAACTCAAGTTTCTAAAAATTTCCCCTATTTTCTTGTCATGGATATATTAGCAGTCCATGATGCATACTAATTATAAAGTTGGATGTAACAAGAGTTCCTCTTGTGAATCCATTTAAGAACTGATTGTTTACTATCTTTTTCTGTAAGTATAAAATTTTAATTATGCCACTGACAGGAACTGTGCGTGATACAGTGCTCTACATTTATCACTGGGAGAGGGCCAGTTGCAGAGCTGTTTGACTTTGGAGAAATCCTGATGCGCTTGCAATGTTGAGCAGCAGGTGCCACATTATTATGTACAGAAAAGCAATTAGGAAGCATATTGGATGAATGGGGAGTGCATTAATATTAGCGAGTACATTTGTCAGTGGTTTTGATGCGAGTCTTTTTCTTTTCTTTATGCAACATTAAGATTGTAGCTCTCATAAATTCTCCCCTTAAATTGCCATCTGTTCCCTTGTCAGGCAGTAGTGAGGTAGAGAAAAGTTTTCTTGACAAATGAAAAGAATTTCTTTTATTTAAAGTAGAAGCAAAAGAGCCTATACAAAGTTGCAGAATTGTAGGTTACGGGAATGAGCTTTGCATGTGTTAAGTAATTACCTTTGAATGTAACATTAAACTGTGGAACCCTTTGATTTTTACAAGTTGCTATTTTTTTTTCCCAGTCATTTTGGGTGTATTTTAAAATTCAATAGGAAAGAGTTATAATTAGATTACCGTAATGACAACTAGCAGTGGGCCACTTGGATTGGAAACTTCTGGGAAGAAGCTGCCTATTCCATTGATATGCAGTACGTTTGCTTTTCCATTCCTAGAACCACTGACAAAACCAGTTTAGGACAGGGGAGAGTAACTTTGCAAATTGCTTTTTTCCCAGTTGATACAGGACTTATTAGACAACTTTATCATTTTTGAATTAGGCAGTGTTTAACTTTAATGTCATTTGAAAGCAAAAATAAGGAAACAAATAAAAAACAAAACAAAACCGAACAGCACCCCAAAACAAAAATCCCTGACAGAACCAAAAAGGATTAAACAGTCAAAAGGAAGTCTTTTTGAGAAGTTTTGATGTGTGAAGCATATACTTTTAATAGGTATGTAATCATATCTCGTTTACTGGTAAAGCACAATGGCTATTCTGATTATTTTGTTGGTGTTAATTAAAGATTAATAAGCAACTTCATTTTATTTCAGTCTTATTAAAAAAAAACGTTTCCTGTCTTATTAAGTACAGAAGACAATATATAATTAATTCCATGGATACTGTAATATTTAGGGGTTATTGTTATAGGCATCAATTTTCATTGTCAAGGCATGTAATAAATAATCTTGTAAGTTTAAAAAAACTAGAATTCACAAATATTGAATATAAAATATATTCTTGGAAGACCTTCCCTTTCCTGGCAATTTAATTTAAATACTTGATATAATTTTAGCAAAAAATTTCCACTTTGTTTTTTGCATTCCAAAAATTCTACTTAATCAAGGTTTTAATAGTGTTCTGTTTAATCAAAATTTTACTCTGATGATTACAGAGATAAAAAAAAATGTACAAGCACAATAGATGGTGTCTTGGGTTAGGAGTCAAGGAGAGCTGGGTTCAAATCACACCTCCAAGACTTATTGCCTATGCTGTCATCTCTGAGCTCCATCATTAGCTGTAATATGATTGACATAATGTCTTTACTTCTTACCTTGAAGGATTGGTGTGTGCATCAAATGAGTTAAGATATGTAGAGTGTTAAATACATACCAGTTTTCACAACTGTGAAATGCACTTTAAGGATTAGAAAGTAATTTCTCTATAACTGCTTTTTTTTGCACGTATATTTTACTTACTTTGTAGATAAAGAAACTGAGGCTCAGAGAGATTAAGTGACACCTAGGGTCACACAGCCAATTAAGTTCAGAGCTAATTATTCTGACTGTAGATCAAGTCCCCATCCTTACTTATTTTTTTATTCTCTCTGTATGGAGAGAGTTGGAAAGAAAGGGAAGTTTGATATTCCTTAACAAAATTAGTTTTCTACTACAAGGCCACTGGATAGAGCTACTGGGACTGGATGTCTCAAAATTATCTCCTAGGCCTAGGAGATCTCTAGGGGAAGAGTGAATGACTGGGAGTAAAGCTCTAAGACCAATAATTTTTACTGACTACCAAAAAAAAAGTTAACTACACTTTTGGTAGATTGGTCAACTATATCTGATTCATAAGGTGTTTCTCAGAATTTTCAACAGATTCTAGTTTCAAAGTTGAATTATTTGCTCCTAAGGATGCTTGATGGGTAGGTGGGGAAGATGTAATCCTAGATGTGGTTTCACCACTCCATTTTGAGATCAAGCCTAGAAATTACCCCCTCTTCATAGCAAATCCCCATCTTTACTTAAAGCAAATGTGTATCCATAGCATTGAAAAATACCAACTTGACACTCCTATCCCAGGGTCATGGAATGTTTCTTACAATAGTCCATAGTCCTCCTCTTTTTTGGCTCAGAGCCAGGGAACTGGTATTTTACCGTTATTCCAGTGGTATAGAAGAGAACCTATGGCATAAGGTTCATGGTTTCACAAAGCTTTTTTAAAGGCAGTCTAGATGGAGGAAGTTCAATGTCCACAAATAAAGCCAGTACAAATATGTCAAGTGTGAAGTTAGGTATCAATATCTTTCCATTCAGTCATATTCAACAAAATTTTATTATGTGGCTCCATAATAAGGTGATGTGCTTAGTACTTGATATACAAAGACAAAATGTAAAAAGAGAAAATAAATATACACTTCAGGACTAGAAAGCACCTTAGAAATCATCTACTCTAAGCTATTTCTTTTCTGCTTAATACGGGAATGATACCCAAATCAGTGGCAATTTGCTATAGACCACGTGGTTTATAAGGCAAAGCCAGGCTTATAGCTTACATCATCTGTACTTTAGTTATATTCCTTCTTTACTGTCTTTTTTGGATGAATTCTAAATGCAAAGACAGATATGGCTAGAAAATTTAGTCCTTTGTCATGTAATGGAAAGAATAAAGGATTTAGAATGAATAGATCTCAGTTCCAATCTCAAGTCAATCACTTACTGGTTCTACAACTTGATGAATTCCCAAACCTCTCAGAGACTCAGTTTCTTTATTTGTAAAATGAGGAAAGTAACATTTCTACTATGTTTCATAGGGTTGTAATGATTGTTTTGTAACAGTACATCCCTTTTCTTTTTTCTTTATATATTATCTTAGTGATTTCATCTGCTCCCAAATGTCCAGTTATTACCTTTACAAAATGACTAGCAGATCTCTCTCTCTCTCTCTCCATATGTGTGTGTGTAAATATATATATATATATATGTACATACATACAGTTTCATACAGTTTTATGTTCTCTTCTGAGCTCCAATACTACATTGCCAACTGCATATTAGACATTTCAAACTTTAGGCATCTTAACCTTACCACGTCCAAAATGGAACAAAACTGCCAGAGGGCATGCCTAATGACAAAAAGAAGCCTGAGAAGGAGCAGTTGGATAGATAGGAGAACCGGGAGGGATTAGTGTCACCAAACCTAGAGAGGAGAGATTGTCCAGGAGAATGTGGTCAATAGTCAGAAGTCAGATTGCCAAAGATTTTAGAGAATAGTGATAGAAGAGGAAGTAGAAGTACTGAACATAGATGGCTTAAAAAAAAAAAAACATTGACTGGGAAAGGGAGGAGAGAATTAGGACAATGGTTAGCAGGGATGGTGGGCTCTAATGAAACCATTTTATGGATGATGGAGACTTAGGTATTGTTATAGATGGAAGAAAAGATGAGGAAAGATTGAAGATTAGAGCAGGGGAAGATTATAGTGGGGAAAATCTGCTGGAGAACATGGGAGAGGATGTAGTTGAGGATACATGTAGAAAGGTTAGACCCAGATAAAAAAGATTAGCTAAAAGAATCACATCTTCAACAAATTCTGTGGTAAAAGAGGGAATACTGGGAAATGATGTCCAGGGATTATGAGATAAAAAAGAGGGAAGGAGATGGAAATTAATAGCCTCAATTTTTTTCCTCTAAAGTATGAGGCAAAGACCTCAAGTGAAAGGGTGAGAGGATGGGTACTATGGGATTTGAGGAGACAGGAGAAAGTTTGGAACAGACTGTATGGATGTTATAATATCCCAACAAAATGTAATCTCCTTAATGGAAGAGGGTGTTTCATTTTTGTCTTTGAATCCTTGATGCTAGCATTGTGAGCATGGCACATAGTAATTGCTTAATAATGCTTGCTGATTTATTTATTATTATTAAGAGGGTGGTACAGTGGATACAGTGCCCAGGCCTAGAGTCAAGAAGACTTATCTTCCTGAGTTCAAATCTTCCCTCAGACACTAGCTGTGTGACCCCGAGCCAGCCATGGAGCCTGTCTGCCTCAGTTCCTCATCTGTAAAATGAGCAGTATCTTTGCCAAGAAAACTCCAAACATGGTCATAAAGAGTTGGAAACAATGGAACCACAACAAAATTATTATAGCTAATTCATCTTCAGTCACTTAAAATAATTGTTGAAAACTGTGTAGGAACTTTATTAGGCTAGCAAGACATGGACCCTGCCCTCAGGGAGTTTACAGCTCTGTGGGAATGATAAAAATAAGTGCACAAATAACTATGAGAGAAACATCGTAAGAGTAATCACAAGTAAGACAGGCATTCATGAGTGAGATCCATCACTTCTGGCTAGGAGGGATTATGGGAGAGGTACCATGTAACCTGCACCTTGAAGAATGAGTAGGATTTTGGCAAGTGCAGACAGAGGTCAAGGTATGTCTGGTAGAGGAAATAGCAGGAGCAGAGGTAGAAAATCATGGGATATGACTGGCGAGTGGTTCAGTTTGATTATAGCATACAGGTATACCATATTTGAAAAGCAGGGAGAGATAAAACTGAAAAAGAAATTTTGTTTTGTTTGGTTTTAAGCATACTTTGTTCAGTTTACTCTTCCACAAGTCTCAGCTTCATCAGATAAATGCTTGGTCCTCCAATTTATTTGTCCATTCTGGTAGATATAGCTAATTATATTCCCTGTCTCCCTTTCATACCTTTTTCAGTTTCCTGGGTTGAACTAAACTGGGTAAAAGAAGGGAGGCTGCATGGAGTTGAGAAAAATACTAGGAGATTGGAGTCCTACCTTTACCATAGATTAGTCATTTAACTTTTCTACTCCTCAATTTTTTCACCTCTAAAAAGAGGTTTACATACTATTATTTCTAAGACCTTCTCTAACTTTATGGTGTGATTTTTGTCATATTTTTCTTATTGCAGGGCTCAGCTCTCTTAACAGTATCTAGGCCATCCTGGGATTGAGATTTAGAGCTGGAATGGGCTTCAGATGTCAGTGAAGAATGTTTCTTGAACTGAATTGAATCTGTTCTAAAGGTCCTCAAAAATTTTGCCAGGAGGAAAATTGAAGCCTGTAAAAATGAAGTGATTTGTCAAAGGTCGCTCAAGTTAGAAAATGATTTAGTTTGGATTTGAACTCAGTTCTTCTGACTTCAGATCCAGTGCTCTTTTGAAAAACGATATGTTTAACTTAAAAATAAACCCATTTAAGCACAAGTAGTCATACTATTATTACTGGAGGCAGGTAGGTGGCTTAGTGTATGGATAGAGTACTGGGCCTGGAGACAGGAAGACCCAAGTTCACCTCTAGCCTCAGACACTTACTAGCTGTGTGATTCTGGGCAAGTAACTTAACTACTGTTTACCTTAATCCACTGGAGAAGGAAATGATAACCAGGAAAAAACCCCATATGGGGTCACAGAGTTGGGCATGACCCAACAATGGCAAGTCACACTTTGCAGCACCAGTCCTTCTTTTGCACCTGTTACTTTTGCACCAAGCTACCCAACAGCCATGGTGAGCTGTTACATAATAATTAAGACTGTGTACTGGAAGCTTGTGTTAATAGCAAGAAGATATGGATTCCAAGAAGCTAGTTCTGTGTGACATTGGGTCTTTCCAGAACCTGCTTAATCCCATAAACTACAAAATGGTTTGGGAATATTCTTGGCTCTTCTAAAAGAACAAAAACAATAACTAGCAACAAAATCTAGGATATTTGTGTAGGGATATGCTTATATCCCTACACAAATGTATATGACATATATACATATGTGTGCATATGTATATACACATTTATATACACATAATATATGTATGTTTAAAAAAAACACTTTTAGCATTAGCTTGTCTCTAATCTGCTTGTAACAGCAGCATGTGCCCCCAGAGCTTTATAATTGGAAGTCTGACACTGTCTTCTAGTCATCCAGGCAGGAAATCCAAGCCTATTTTCATTTTGCACTAAATGGAAATCATGAGCCAAGTTGCAACCTTTCTTGGAACGTTTTTTGGATCTCTACTTTATTCCTTATTTATTTATTATTTTGAAGTTCTCGCTTTGAATCTGGTCACAGATGCAAAAGGGAGGGGAGGAAGGTGAATCCAGGAACAAGAAGTAGCCAGCCAATATAGCCAGAGACTTACCCCATGAATTTCTCGTACTACTTTTCTCATTTACATTATATCTGTCCTCTGTCAGTATCAAAGCCATCGCCCACCTACAGTCAGACCTCTTTGGCTGAGCTTGATGAAGTACACTTAATTGCTACCTCCAAAATACAGCTGCTTTGGGGATGGCCTCCTGGGGGTCTTTTCCTCCTCAAATTCTTAGTCATCCACTCCTGTGACTCAAGTTGTTTCCACACTAAGGAAGCTAAGATAGTTGGTCTGTGGGGGCAGGAAAGCAGCAGCTGCTGCAAACAGTACTAATGAGGGCACTACCCTCTCTTCCTCTCTGAGGATGCCCAAAGGTAGCATATAAAAAGCAGGGAGAGTCAGAATATCTGAGGTAGAGTTTGTAAAGTCACTACATTTTGGTTACAAAGCTTATAGTTTAGGGAAGGAGAGTGAGATACAATGTAAGGCCTCTGTATTAAAGATGATTAAGCTTCATGGGTGTAATGTTCCCTCAATGGTTTCCCTGTGTTCTTTTGTGATGTCTCCCATCGTTCCTGTGGAAATCTTGCTTGCTGGACTGTGAGCAGTGATAAGCCTTTGGCAAGAAGTACACCAAAAGGGTAGGCAAAGTTGACAGTCAGAAGGGCAATGCTAACCACAACCTATAAGAACACCTCTTGAACCCTTCAGATGTACCTGGGTTGGAGGTCGAAAGATTGTGATAACAATCCTGGTAGAGAAAAAAAAAACAAATACATTCTGGCCAATAGCCATTTGGTCAAAAGGCATTCATTCAGTGCTTTTGACTATTTTAGTCCGATGTGTTTTATACTTATCTGAAAAATATCAGGAACTAGGGATAAAGTCAATTTTTTTTGATTCATTCTTCCATCTGATTTGAATTAGTGCTTACCTTGCAGCTGGTCAGTATAGAACTTTTTAAAAGATGATTTAAAAATAAACAGCATCGTTTATGTATAATTTCTTCATAATCTTCAGTTCTCCTATAAAGAAATAGTTATCAATCAACAAGTATATAATAAGTGCCGAGTAAGAGTCAGATATGGTATTAAGGGTTGAAGACCGAAAGAAGAAAAGTGAGCTCAAGAAGCTTACATTCTACTGAAGCTGGAGGAAGAAACCAATGTATTTAGAGGTAAGTAAATTCATGATATAATTGGGTAGAGTGAGGCACTCATAATTGGAGAAATCAGGAAAGGTGTTTTGGAGGAGCTGGACCATGAACTGAGTCTTAAAGGGAGACAGGGTTCTTAAGAGGCAAGATAGAATAGGGAGATCTTACCAGATATGGCAGATCACTTATGCAAAGGCCCCAAAGTGGGAGATGCAATGTCATGGTCAAAATATAGCAAATAGTCCAATATGACTGGAGTTTTGAAAGGAGAAATTATGTGGAATCCACTGAGAAAGACAGGTTGGATCCAGATTGTCATGGGCTTTAAACACCAAACAGAGGATTTTATAGATTAGCCTACAGAAGAGGGAGAACCACTGAAGCTCTTTGGGCAGGGCATTGTGCTTTAAGGATCTCAATTTGGCAATGCCACAGATAAGGATGAATTGGAGAGGGCAGAAGCTAGACACAGGGAGGTTGGAATATTATCATAGCCCAGTTGAGAAGGTAGAAACATTAAAACTCATCACCTGATTGAATGTGTGTGTGTGTGTGGGGGGGGGTGAGTGAGTCAGTCAACTCGTATTTATTCAGTGGCTACCATATGCCAGGCACTGTGCTAAATGAAGAGTTGAGGAAAACTCCCAGTTTGTGAGCCTGGGTGAGTGAAGGGATGCTTGGAACAAAAACAAAGTAATTGAGGTTAGATGTGGGATTAAGAGGAAAATAATGAATTACTTCATGAAGGATATTTATTTACAATCCTTCAGTTCCATTTAGTTCAATTCAACACACTTTTATAGGCACCTACTATTTTTTTTCCAGCACTGTGCTAGATTGTATGGAACCACAAAAGAAATATGACCCATGATCCCTGTCCCAAGGAGCTCACAATCTAGTAGGAGAATTAAGGCTTAAATACATGGAATAATTTATGTAAAATTTGTAATCTAAGATAGTATAGCATCGAGAAGTTTCTTATTTGTAAGTGGAGATGCTAATGTACTATCTACCAACATGGAGTCAATGTGAGGAAGATATTTTCTAAACTGAGAAGTGCTTAGTAAATCTATATTGTGATTATCCTACAGGCCAGTGGGATTCTGCAGGATGAGAATATCAATGTAAATTTTTGTTTTGAATGACTGGAGGAAGGATTGTTTTGGAAAGAGAACACAGACAATTCAGAATGGACAACAGCAATGTGGTTAGTTTGTCCAGCAGTCAAAAGAATATGGGTATGTCGATTTTATGATGTTTATGGGACATCCTGTTTTGTCCAATAGGTGATTGGTCATGTAGAACTGAAGTTCTAGAGAAGGACTTGGGCCAGATAAATAGGTCTGGGATTCATCTGCATAGAAATGATAAGTACACCCATATAAATTATCTAGACCAACAAAAGTATATATAGAGAAGACCCAAGATAGAGCCTAGGTTTATACACCAAGTTAAGGGGCATGACATGAATGAAGAGCTGGTGAAGGAGAGTGAGAGGAAGTGATTAGATAGGTAGGAAAGAATTTCAGGTTGTCACAAGAACCCAGATAGAAGAAAATACACAAGAAGAGAGGATGGTCGGCAAAGTCAAATGCTGAATAGAAAGGAATGAAGTCAAGGAAAAGGCCATCTTATCTGATAATTATAAGGTCATTGCTAACTTCAGAGAGAGAAGTTCCCTTTGAGTTTAATGTTGAAGGTCAGATTACAAAGAGTTGAAAAGTGAGTGAGAGGAGAGGAAGTAAAAGAAATGAGTGTTGATAGCTTTGTCTAGGAATTTGGCTGAGAAAGGGAGGAAAGATATAGAACAATAGTTTAAGGGGATGATATACTGTAGTGAAAGTGCATTTTTGTTTCTTTTTTTTTGAAATGATGAGATAGACCTCGGTATACTTATAAGTAGCAGGAAAAGAACCAGTAGATTGGGCGTTTAAATATTGGTTAGAAAGCCAGGATGATAGCGGGGGACGTTTGTTGGTGAACGTGGGAGGACAGAATCAAGAGTGCACACAGAAAGGTTGGCCTTGGAAAGGAGAAGGGCAACCTCATTTTTAGAGCTGGGAGGGAAGGAATAGAGAATAGAGGATGATGTCAAGGTGTTTTGAGATGAAGATAGGGAGAAGAGGGAGCTCCAAAAGAACGGTCTGTGTTTTCTCAGCAAAGGTAGTCCCTTGGATATAGGGGTGGTTTTGTTCTTTATTATTTCTGTCCTCAGAACCTAGCACAGTGTCTGGAACATGGTTACAGAGGAACATGCTTGTTGATTGATTGGTAGCATATGAGACAAGGTTGTCAGCTGACAGACCTCAAAGTAAATACAAGGGGATGAGATAAATGGCACCAGAAGAGGAACTGGCTTTGGCTAAGAGAACTGTCTCTTCCTTTAAGACTAGAGCAAAGATGGAGAAAATAAGGAAGACTTTGAAGAGACATAAAGTGAGGGATTGGAGAAAGGAGAAGTTCATGATATGTGGTATCAGTTTTGTTGGGAAAGTTTTAAGGAGAGCCCTCTGGCAAAAGGAAGGAGGGGAAAGGATAGTCTGGGTGGATTGAGGAGAAAAGAGACTTGGATCAAATGTTGTGGGGAGCTTGACAGAGAGCCAGTCTGGAAAGGTTAAACTGCTTTTTTCCCCATAACATAGGCCTTTTTGTGATATTTTGCTTTATCATCATTCTAAAACTCCAGTGAAATTGAGCTGTGCAAAATTTTTAGAAATAATGAACATGTCTGATTAAGTTTGAAAACACCACTGTCTTTTTCACTTTCTTGTTCTTGATAAATCTGATTGCCACAAGGATTAATCAATATGAGATATTTGTCAAGCCTTTTTCAAACCTTAAAGTGCTATGTAAAGGTTAATTATCATCATCATCACTATCATTATCATACTTTTTATATTTGGGTTATGCCTTTGTTGTCTTCTTTGTATGGGTGAGAATTCAGACCAGAGATTATTGTGTGTCAGGAACTCATGTCATTGATTACAGATCAATGACATATCAGCAATTTAGTTTTAGAGAGTTCCTGGGATAAGTCACATATTTAGTATGTGTCTAAGGCAGGACTTGAACCCAGATCTTCCTGTCTCTAAAGCCAGTTTTGTTGTTTTTGAGGAGGATTAAAAGTTTGAATTCACTGTGTGATCTTAGAATCATGTCTTGCCACTTGATAGTTTTAACCCTGCACAAGAGTATTAACTACTTTTTATTTGTTCTTCATCATATCCATTGGTTATAAACTCTATGCCTTCATCATTGGATGGCTCAGCTAACCTTTGATAAAACATTTAGTCTAGATTTTCTACCTTGAAAAGCACCATTAGATTCCCATCCCCCTTCTCTCACCCTTCCCTTTTTATCTTTCTTAGAAACATTCACACTCCCATCTTTCATCCTAGACACAGTTCACAGAACTTGGGATCATTATCACCTGGTGGATACTCATTCAGTTTGCATTACCAGGCATGTCATGTCATCTGTGTTAACTCAAGTCATGTGAGTTGGCTGATTCTTTTCTAATTTAACATTGCACATGTCAATAGAAAGTTTAGTGCTTGATTTCGTCTGTTTAGTGTATGCCAATTAATGTCCATTTATAATTGCTGGTTATTACTAGCAGTTTAGGACCTCTAATGAGTTATGTAGTTTGGTCATTGTCCCCTGGCTATGACATTTCTTCACAGGCTTAGCCTTAAATCAGTTCTTACTTATTTGTTTTCTGTTCTTTCTGCAGCTACTATTAAAAAAACAACAACAACTATGTATTCACATTTATTCCACCCCTATTTTCTTGCAGTATTTCCTCAATGTCTAATTGTACTAGTTCATCTATTGGATTTCTCCCTAACCAGACTCTGTTCTGACAGCCAATTGGTTCAGTCTTAGGTTAACTTATTCCCCTTTTCCCCCAACACAAAGTACTGTAATAGGTTCTGGGCTATGGGGAGGAAAAAAATCATACTGAGCATGTGTGAAAGCAGTTTATAATCCAAACATATGTGCAACTAGCTATAACAAAAGTTAGAATAGGAGAGCTCAGAAGGACCTGAGAAATTTGAGGAGGGAGAACATATTTGTGATTGGGGCATGTGTGGATGAGAAAATGTTTCCTGAAGGAAGTGACAGCTAAGCTAACTTTTCATAGTAGAGAAGGAAAAAAAGAAAGGGTCCTGGGACCACATTAATTGCCTTTTAACCACTTCCACACATTATCCCTATCCCTTACCTAGGAGCAAGTGTTCATCAGTTATAGTCTCATGCTGCCTACCTGAATAAGACAATCGTTATGGTAGGACCATTCCCTCCTTGCTTTGCTCCAATAGCTTTGGGAATATTGGTGAACTGGGCAGGGGAGATCACTTTAAAGCATAGGGAACAATATAGGTAAGTGCACAGAGGAAAGAAATGGCAGTGTTATTAGTGAGATCATTGGCTCTCTAAAACCCTTCCCAACTTGTATTTCTTGGGACTTTGAAGCAAGTGATTATAGGGAAGTGCAATATCATTACATTTATAGAGTCAGAGGACCTGCATTCCATATGACAGTAGCCAACTCACTTAACATTCTTGGGTCTTAGTTTTCTTATCTACAAAATGAAGGGCTTGGACTAGATGTCCTCTGAAGACCCTTCCGGTTCTATATCTACAATCCCACAATCCTATCAATTTCACTGAAGAAGTTGGATATGATTTTACTTACACGTGTTAGAGATAGGGAAAGAAAGAAGGAGAAATAATTTAATAAAGGTTTGCAAGGACATGGGATTTCAAGAAAATATTTGGATCTATATTCAAATATGTAAATGGAGGTGATCTAGTTGATTTGAATGTTCCCTTCATTGATGTAGATATAGCAATGCACCCAAGCCTACCCACTTTTTGTGAATCTTTTCCATGTACTACGATGTGTCCAGTACAAGATGTCTATTCAAAATGTCAAAGGCCTTCCTTGTTAAGAGCTCTAGGATACTAATGAAGGATTATGGCTATCTGTCTGTCATTCTTTGACCTCTCCTGGCTAACCAGCCCATATTTTCTTCCTATTCTACATTTTTTCTTGTGACCCTGTTTTCTTGCTGAGGCATGCTATCAACCTCTCCATTGACTTCTGTGAAATATTCAAATAGATTCATATAAGAAGGTAGATGTTGAAAGTTCTCTCAATTAAAAAGGTGCCTTTTAGCAAAAATCATAAAATACTTCTTCAAATAGGATAAAATTAGACTACACATTAGTATCTTTTTGGAGACACTACTAGGTTAGAATAACAATGTTAATAATAATAATAATAATTAGTATTTATGTCATGCATTAACATTTTCAAAGCATTTAATCAATATTATCTCATTTGATTCTCACAACAACTCGAAGGCAGGTGCTCTTTAATACTCTATTTTACAAATGAGAAAATTGAGGCAGACAAAGGTAAAATGAATCCTAGGGTTCCACAGCTAATGTCTGGGATTGAATTTAAACTTAGGGCTTCCTGACTACAAGTTTAGTACTCTATCTACTGCAACACCTAAATGCCTTTAAATGAAATTCAATGGATAGAGGAAAAGAGAGCCAGAGAGAAAATAACAGTGTAGTTTCCAACCTGACCTGAAGAAGAAGAAGAAAAAAAGTTGTTACCTCACCTGCCATGAAAAGAAGTAATGTAAATGTCTTCGTTAATCCTTTCCACTATTTCAGTTTGTTCTGGTCACATGTAATTAGAGTTCCCTTTACTACTCCTAATTTATAGACATTGGAGACAAAATCATTATTTCCTGAATTTCAAGTCCTATGGCACATTTGACAGCTACTGAAGGTGCTGCCCCTTTTAAGAAGTAAATTTTCAATCAAGAAGGTTCTTTCTTGCTAGCAATAGGAAAACGCCTCTTTCTGCTCACAGGATGCATTCTTTACCAAGACCTCTTATACTGTCATGAACTGTCCAGCATTCCAGCAGTGCTGAAAAGGTGGGTTAAGAAAAGAGTTCTTGGGGGAGGGGGTGGCTAGGTGGCATGGTGAATAGAGTACCGGCCCTGGAGTCAGGAGGACCTGAGTTCAAATTTGGCCTCAGACACTTAACACTTACTAGCTGTGTGACCTTGGACAAGTCACCTAACCCCAATTGCCCTGCCTTCCCCCCTCCAAAAACCAAAAAAAAGAAAAGAAAAGAGTTCTTAGCATACCACCATTAAATTGAGTGCTGAAAAGGATTATGAGCAAAATGAATGATATGGAAGAAACAGTAACTTTGAGTCTACTTGCCATGCTCCTTTCAAATGTCTTTGAAATCTGTGTTGACTTCCCTGGTTTCAGATCCTTCTGTTCTTTCCTCTCTATCTCCTGCTCATTTGGTCACCCTGTTTACTGAAGACTGACTTCACAGGGGTTCTTGTTATGGTCACTCTTGTGGATTATAATTTCGATTATCTCTTTTATTCCCCAAAAGTTTATTACTCTTGGACCTTATTAATTGGTTCCTAATATCCTAACACATAAGAATCAACTCCATTTCTCTTTAGGGGCAGGGATCCAGCAGTATTGTCTGATACTGCTGCTATGGTCAAGGCTATTATTTTATGATGATGGTATGGTCATCTATAAACTCTTTGCTTTGATGAATTATATTCACTGTGGTCTTTTGGAGATTTACCTAGAGTAGCAGAAGGTATTATTGCCACCATATTCCAAATAACTAGAACTACTTATGTGACTTTGGACAAATCACTTAATTTCTTTGGGCCTCAGCTCATCAGTAAAGTGAGAAGTTGGCCTCCTAAGGTCCCTTCCAGCTTTGAATCTATGATACTAAAGTAATTAACTGTTATTCAGTAATTACAATTAGTTGTATTATTGTATACTGTTAACAGCATACTGTCATTTAGAAACATGAGGTAATATATTGTATGTCACTGTATTGGAAGAGGAGGAGGCTGTCATTCATCGGTAGCCATTCTTTCCTTTTTTTTTTTTTTGACAATTTTAACAATTAAAAAAAATTTTTTTCCCCAATTCCATGTAAAGTCAATTTTAACATTTTCTTTTTTTTATTTTGAGTTCCTTCCTAACCATCCCTCCTCTTTGAGAAGGCAAGCAATTTGATATAGGTTATACATGTGCAGTCATTCCAAACATTTCCATATTAGTCATGTTGTGAAAGAAACCACAAACCAAAAAACAAAACAAAACAAGAAAAATTGAAAAAGTAAAAAAGTATGCTTCAATCTGCATTCAAACTCCAAGTTTTTCTCTGGAAGTGGATATGGATAACATTTTTCATCATAAGTATTTCAGAATTCTCTTGATGATTTTATTGCTAAGTAGCTAAATCATTCACAGTTGATCATCATATAATATTGCTGTTACTGTGTATACTATTCCCCTGATTCTGCTCACTTCACTTTGCTTCAGTTCATGTAAGTCTTTCCAGGTTTTTCTGAAATCATCCTGCCTGTCATTTCTTATAGCACAACAGTATTCCGTTGCAACCAGAACTTGTTCAGCCATTCCCCAATTGACAGGCATCCCTCAATGTCCAATTCTTTGCTACCACGAAGAACTGATATAAATAATTTTTGTATACACATGTCCTTTCAGATTTTTTTTTAAATGTCTTTGGGATAAAGGCCCAGTGGTGGTGGTATTGCTGGGTCAAAGGTTATGTAGAGTTATAGCCCTTTGCGTATATTTCCAAATTGTTCTCCCGAACAACTGGATCAGTTCACAACTCTAACAATAGTGCTTTAGTGTCCCAATTTTCCAATATCCCTTTTAATATTTATCATTTTCCTTTCCCGTCATATTAGCCAGTCTGATGGGTGTGAGGTGATACCTCAGATTTGTTTTAATTCACATTTCTCTAATCACTAGTGATTTAGAGCATTTTTACATATGATTATAGATAGTTTTGATTTCTTCATCTGAAAACTGCCCATTTCTCAATTGGGGAATGACTTGTATTTTCATAAGTTTGACTCAGTTCTCTATTTATTTGAGAAATGAGACATTTGTCAGAGAAACTTGCTGTAATTTTTTTCACAATGAAGATTACTGTATCTTTCTCATTATCCCTATTTTCACATTTATCTTTCTCTCCCTCTTTCTTTTCACTCTGTCCCTCCTCAAAAGTATTTTATTTCTGACCATCACCCAATCTACCTTCTTTTCTATTAGCTACCCCCTCCTTCTCTTATCCCCTTCCTTTCCTATTTCCCTGAAGGGTAAAATAGATTTCTATATTCAGCTGAGTGAGTAGGTTATTCACACTTTGAGCCAATTCTATTGAGAGAAAAGTTCCAGTGTTGTTCACCCTCCCATCTTCCTCTCCACTGTAAGAGCACTCTTGCACCTCTTTTTTGATATAATTTACCCTACTCTCCCTCTCTTTTCCCCCTTCTCCCAGTGCATCTCACTCTTTAATTTAGCTTTTTTTTAATATCATCCCATCATAGTTAATTCATGCCCATGACCCCTGTCTATGTATACTCCTTTTTAAATTTAAATTTTATTTTTTGTTTTTTTTTTGGAGGGGGGAAGGTAGGACAGTTGGGGTTAAGTGACTTGCCCAAGGTCACATGACTGGTTTTGTGTTAAACGTCTGTGGTTGGATTTGAACTCAGGTCCTCCTGACTCCAGGGCCTGTTATCTATTCACTGGGCCACCACCTAGCTGCCCCAATGTATACTCCTTTTAACTGCCCTAATAATGAGAAAATTCTTAGGAGTTACAAGTATAATATTCCCATGTAGAAATGTAAACCATTTAACCTTATTGAATCTAATTGGCATTTCATAGCTTTTTGTTCTTCTGAAAGTAGTATGTTTTCTTTATTTTTTAAATATTTTCTTTTTGGAGGGGGGAGGGCAGGGCAATTGGGGTTCAGTGACTTGCCCAAGGTCACATGGCAAGTGTTAAGCCTTACAGGCCAGATTTGAACTCAGGTCCTCCTGATTCCTGACCTCCAGGCCAGGGGTCTATTCACTACGCCACCTAGCCACTCCTATTTTCTTTCTTTACTGCTGAAAAACAGCACGATGAATTGAAAAAAAGGACTCAACCAGGAGTAACGAGACACCTGATTTTCACAGCCACTAGCCATGTATAACTGGGCAAGTCAGGTAACACTCAGAGCCTCAAGCTCATCATCTGTAAAATGGAATACAATAGGATAACAGGATTGCAGATTTTCTGCAGGAAAAGATGCTTTCAGAGGTTGAATTAGTAGAATGAGATACTGTGCCACGACAAAACAGAAACCAATCAGTCCAACCCCCTCATTTCACCAATGGTAAACTGAGGCAAGAGAGTGATCTGCCAAAGGTCACACAGTCGGTAATTTCCCAGATTCAATATTCCATCATAATTAGCATTAGATCATGCTGCCATTGTGTCCATTTCCCAGGCCTGTTGTTGAGGATTTATTGAGATACAGGGTATAAAGAGCTATAGAAATGCCACATGTTACTGGTATTCCCTTCTAGGATGCTTGATTAAAGGAGAGAATGCTGCAGTCCCTTGCAGAAATTTAATCCTTTGGCTCAGAACTTTCAGATGGGAAAATTTTCATTTCACATTTTCTGGCCCCCTTCTCCTGCATAGAGAAAAGGAATACGATTTCTCTCATATTCTATCTCTTCATTAAGTTCACAGTCCAAATAGGCAGCATGAATATTCTGCTGAAGATCATATGATGCTACCTATTTTTTTTCATTTTCCTCCCTGATTTTGGCAAAGCTGGGGAATGCAATTTCTGTACTTTGCAGAATATTATTTGCTCAGCGCCTCATGAATGTGATAAAAATAATTTCTTTGAACCTTTGTTTAATGAGTATGGTCTAATTTAGAATTTAATACATTGAGAAGTGTGACCAACAGCTTATATTTGCAAGATGAGATCATTTACATGTGATCTTTTCCAAGATGTTTCAGTCAAATGATTAATTCTCAGGTTTTACCCTTGTCTTATTCTCGAGTTTAATAATGATTAAATTTGAGAATATTTATTGTTTTCAGATATATGATCTATAATGAAAATGACTTAACTTTAATATTATATAAAGATTAAATAGATAAATAAAGTCTATAACACAGTAAATATATTTAGGTTTACTTAAAATTCTATATTGCTTTCCTTTTGTTATCCTTTTTTACCTTCACAACAACCTTTTTAGTTACATACTTTTATTTTGCTGGTGAGGAAATAACCTCATAGAGATTGAATTACTTTCCCAGGGCCCCCACAGAAAACTATAGGGCTTGCTCTGAACCTAGATCTTCCTGATTCTCAGTCACCTTGCCATCCACTATACTGCACTTCCTTCAATAGTTCAGATTCACCACCTGCCTCCATTTACACTATTAAGTTGATGTATTTCCCCGACCTCTTTGCCTCCAATATTACCTCCACTTAGTGACCAGGTGCCCTGTGATGAGTCTCTCTCAACTTGGCTATACTGGCCCCTAAAAAACAATCACCCCTACTACAACCTCCACTACCACTATTTTAATATATAATTCATCAGTAGGCTAGTACTTGGTAGTTGCTGCCAGTGGAAAGGTGTAGAGTCAGAAAACCCGAGTTCAAATTCCACTTCTGCCACTTAACACTTAAGTGACCTTCGGCAAAACAATAAACCCTTCCGTGTTTCAGTTTTCTGTTCTGCAAAAGAAGGGATGGGATTAGATTGGGGATTCCTAACCTTTTCTGGATCATGAAACCCCTTAGGCAGTCTGGTGAAACTTATGTTTTTATTATTTAAAAATTTTTTTAAATAGTCATTATTTATTTTTAACCATTAAAAAAATTTTTTTTGACTTCTAGATTCTCTCCTTTCTCCCTCCCCCCTCCCCACCCACTGAGAAGGCAAGCAATATGATATCAATTATACATGTGAAATCATGTAAAACATATTTCCATATTAGAAATATTTCAAAAAAGGAAGAAGCAATAAAGAAAGTGAGAAAATTATACTTCAATTTGTACTCACAGTTCATCAGTTTTCTGGAGGTAGATAGCAGTTTTGATCATGTAACCTTTAGAATTTTCAGAATGTTTTTAAATGGACAAAATAAAATACGTAGAATTCCAAAAGAAACCAATTATATTGCTATCAATTATCTATCCATCTCTCTCTATCTCTGTCTCTCTGTCTCTGTCTCTGTCTGTCTCTCTGTCTCTGAAAAGAAGTTTATGCTCCCCACATTAAGAAGCCCTAGACAAGATGATCACTAAGAGTCTCTTCTGGTCTCTTTTCATGATCTATGAAAATTCAGTATCCCTTGCAGGACACTAAGAAGCTTCAGAGTAGGACTGTAGTGGACAATATATTTTATAGAAAGGAACACTTTAATTTGGGGTTGATTATTATTCATATAGGTTGGAAAATTTATGCCTAAAATGAAAATAATTCTAAGGGCAGCTAAGTGGTACGTGGATAGAACACAAGCCTTGGAGTCAGGAGGACCTGAGTTCAGACTTGATCTCAGACATTTGGCACTTACTGTGTCACCCTGGACAAGTCACTTAACCCCCTTGCCTCACTGCTCCCCCCCACAAAAAAAATAATTCTGCTGCAATTTCTGGAAGAGCTGTCTCTAGCGTACACATGCGCTATCTTACCCTGATGACCTGTCTCTTCATATACTTTACAAAAGTTTAGGGATATTGCAGGGGCCAGGTAGCTGGAGATTCCAAGTGACTCAGGAAGGCAGTAGGCAGGAACACAGTGTGAAGGCTGGCTGGTGCTGAAAAATACTTGAGGTTGTCAGCTACCCTAACTCCTCCTTTTTTCTAAGCCTACTGACAATAAAAAGTCTCAGTGGGGTGACAGTTTGGCAGCAAGACTCTGTTCCCTCCAGCCACAGATGACCTCTGGTGACATATTTTCTCCTATCCCATCCCCTTCAAGACCATTCTTCATATTTATTTACCCAGATATCCCCTCGATACAGATATTACTGTTGGAAGATTTGATTGTGCTACAGCCCTCTGCCTAACTGGCTGCCCTCTGTGTTATGATAAGCAGCCACAATGTAATTTGTTTTAAAGATAGTTTTATTTTAATTGTCACTACATTGTTCTGAACAGCTTAATTTCCAAATTGTTCATTCTAATACTGTAATCTATTTGAAATTTTATACTGTAATCCTTTGTAATTCTAGACTCTTCTGCCTATATGTTTTTTGAATAGAGTAGCCAAAAGCATTGGCACAGGAGAAATAGTGTTGTTCCATTGAATGGCTTATATATTAATAAAATGTCACATTTATATAATACAACAATGTTTGCAGAACACTTCCTTCATAATAACACTCTGAGGTGGATAGAGCAAGTATTATTATCTTCATTTTACTAATAAAGAAACCAAGGCTTGCCTATGTTCACATAACTAGTAAGTGTCTGAGGCAATATTTGAACCTATGTCTCCTGATGTCCAACACTCAGGCTATGGGTCAGGCTATGTCCACACGAGACAAGTGAATGAATGAAAAACATTTATTAAGTGTATCCTAAGGGCATTTAGGTGGCACAGTGGACAGAGCACTGATCCTGGAGCGAGGAAGGCTTCTGAGTTCAAATCTACCCTTAGACACTTTGGTAGCTGTGTGACTTGGGGCAAGTCATTTAACCCTGTTTGCCTAGGTCTCCTCATCTGTAAAATGAGCTGGAGAAGGAAATGGCAAACTGCACCAGTATCTTTGCCAAGAAAACCCAAATGGAGTCACAGAGTTGCACATGACTGAAAAATGACTGAACAACAAAAGCAAAATCCTACACTCCAAATACTATGCTAAGCATAGGAGCACAAATTAAAAGATAAGGGAGTTATGCCATCAAGGAGCTTGAGAAGGTGATAGTGGCCATTTTGTTTGGGAAGTTACAGGGATGATGAATGGAACCACAATGCAGCCAATAGACATGGATTTTCCAGAAGCAATGGTAGTGTTGATTTGATTTAATGATTCCAGAGCAAGAGGTGGAATGGGGGAAGGGATGTTACATAAAGGGTGGCAGAGAGGGTGGCAAGGGATGGCTAGAGTAGACAGCTGGATGGGATGTGAATTGATCTGTACTGTTATTTGATTTCCCAACTTGCGTTGCTCCTCTGTGTTCTAATTTGTTTAACCAAAAAGCACGAACTCAGGCACCAGAGAACAAATAGCTGGATGATTTTTTTTTTTAGGGGAGATTGTCTAAACGACCAATTAACTTTCCAATTCAAGATGCACCCTCCCTAGTTCTGTTATACCTCCTGTTCTCTCTCTTTTTTGACTGAAAGATTTCTGGGAGAGGCTTTTCTAACCAAGGGTTTTGGGGGCATATCTTTCCCCCAGTGGGTGGACAGGCAGGATTCTTCAGGGAGATGGTGCCTGACCCATATGGCCCACCGACAGTTTGACAGTTGACAGCTTTTAGTAAGGCAAGACTCACTTAAGCTGCATATCCATCCCGAGGCATGCAGAGCGGCCAAAGCCCGGACTTCACACCATTCTGGCTGTCTTAATTGGGCACTAATTAAATGTTTTGGCTGGAATTCTCTCCTTGCCATGGCTGAATGGACCTATTTGAAGCCAACGTTTCAGGGAAACATCTTGTTGGGCTGATCTGGTTCCCTATTAAAAAAAAAAATCCTAAGTGTACTCAGTACTCCCTCTCCTTTTTTCTCTGTTATTTAGATAGGCATAGTAGTAAGTTATTTAGCACAAGGATCTAGGCATTCATTTTGTCTACTTTGTAGGGGGGAACTAAAACTCTAAAATATATGTGACGAAACTAACAGAGGATATATTTTGGTGAATATAGCATCACTCTGCAAGATGGGGAGGGGGGTTGAGGTCGAATATAGTATATTTCAGACATATCATAGAATAATAATTCTGCCTTAATAATTGTGTGCCTTGGTTTCACAGTTTGTAAAGTAAGAATATCTTGGTACTCTACTATACTCCTTTAAAGTCAAATTCTGTATAAGATGACCCCAACCTATCTTGAACTCTTTGAAGGAGGTTTGGGTACAAATGGGAAGCTCCTGAGTTTTCCCTTTGTGTCCTCTTTATCAATTTCTCCAAGAAGTCAGAATTTTTCAGACAAGGAAAAAACCTTTCAAATAGATTTTCACTGACAAAGAGGATGCCAGAGTTTATAGATTTCAGACTGTGTGAAAAACAGAAGTGCCTGAAATGTCAACAAAATAGTTAAACAGAGAAGATGCTGTCACTAAATTCGAAGGCAAGGTTTACTGCTGAGAATATACCTATGGATAATGATAACAACTTAGATTTCAGTAGTTCTTTATGATTTATAAAACTCTTTCCTGGCAACATTATACCAATTTTACAGATTGTAAAAATTGAGACTCAGAGATGAAAAATGACTTGGCTTTGGTCATATGACTAGTAAGTTGATTATTTCACTTACTGGTTTAGAGTAAATTGGCATGAGTATAAAATATAACAGTGATGGGGACCTTCTTTCCCTCCCAAATTAGTGATGCATGAAAAGTAACACAAGAAATACTTCTACCTTTTGCTGATATCAACAACACCCCTCTTCCTTCTCCTGATAAACCCAGGAACAATTAGAGAGTATGAAAAAAGTTACTCAAACCAGAACCAGATAGTCATCACTCCCTAGTCACCACCAGACAGATGTCCATACTGGTTCTTTCAAACAATTCTGACAACTCTTTCATTTATTTAATTTAGCCTTATTAAAGGCAACAAAGATTCCTCCATTGATCAATAGTTCTAACACATCACTTGAGAAAGGTCCTTCACCCAATCTCAAATCATCAAAAGACTCCATTAGTGGGGATTATTGACTGAGTTGGAATAAAACTCAAAGCAAGCTAGTCCAACCTGAAATTGATAGAGAATCCCATCAATTAATCTCCCAAATTGCCATCAAGCCAACAATTGAGTAGCTCTAGTGAGAGGAGCCACTACTCTGAGGCATTTATTATTGTTGTTTAGTCATTTTCACTTGTGTTCAACTTTTCATGACCCCATTTGGGATTTTCTTGGCAAAGATATTGGAAGGGTTTGCCATTTCCTTCTCTAGCTCGTTTTACAGATGAGAAAATTGAGGCAAACAGAGTTAAGTGACTTGCCCAGGGATACACACCTAAGAAGTGTCAGAGGCCAGATTTTAACTCTGGAAGATGAATCTTCCTGACTCCAGCCAGGCCTGGGGCTCTATCCTCTGCATGTGCTATCACAAAGAAAAAGATCTAGAAGGGACAAGTGAAACCATTGAATCTATCTCCTTCCATTTCTGGATAATTCTGATTGTTAGACAGTTTTTTCCCCTTATATATCACATTTAACTGTCTTTTTTGTAACTTCAATTCATTCTTAATAGTTTTGATCTCTGGGACCAAACAGAATAACTCTCATTTCTATTCCATTTGGCAGTTTTTTGAATGTTTGGAAGTAGTTGTCCTCTATCCTCTAAGCCTCCTCTTCTTCAAGTTAACTATCCCAGTTCTTCAGTAGCTAGGTTTATCCTCCCCCTCATCCTGGATGCTATGAGACCCCTACAAGATCTGGTATAATGTCAGTCAGTCTGTCAACAAACATTTATTAAGTGCTTATTATATGCCAAACACTGTGCTAAGCACTGAAGAAAAACAGCAACAGTGAAGGAAATATTGAGGAATACTGATGGAAAATAGTGATAGTGTCACTTGCTCTATGTAAGTCATCCTTTCTAGGTCAACTTTTTCTATTGCTTGCTTAATTCTAAATATGCCAGCCTTCTCTTAATGGTTAGCCACAGCATTGAAGGCTGCCTGTTCTGCTCATTCTTATGGCATACTCACCTTAGCTGAGGAGCAATGTGGTGTGTCCACATTCTAAAAGCATACCTCCTTTGCAAAACGGATATTTCATGTAAAAGAAACCTTGGATGGTTGGTTATGGAAAAGGGGTGAATGGTATAATTGTATTAATGTCTCTGTTGTACTAAATAAGAAATAACATACAAAGTCAACTGTTTTTAAAGTCCATTGACTGCTGGAAATTTGCAAATGGCAATTTCTATGAAGACATTGAATTAGCTAGTGTGTTTTTAAGATTATTTCCTCCCCAAAAGAGGAAAGATCAAACATGCTTCCGTTTTTGTTTTCCCTACTCTCAATCACTTGAATATGTATTAACATATTATGTTAAAAATGTAGTTATATCTAGTAAAAGCTTATAGATTTTATCCTTTAATTGCCATTTGTGTTTGGTTACTAAGGAGTAACTTGTTCATGACTAAAAATTGTCAAATAGAGCTCAGTATACCATAGCTATATCTGAACTAAAGTAAATCTTCAAAACCACTTTGATGTGTGTATGTGCCTTTAAGTCTTAAAGGCACATTAAAGTGAGTGTTGAACTTTTCTAATATTCATCCTATTTAATGGGAAATGTTTCCCCCCTTGTTTTGCTCCCTATCCCACCCCCCCCCTTTTTTTTGTTCCGAACAATGTTTCTGTGTGTTCTTTTTCTATTTAAAATTTAAAGAGTTACATTTGGGAGAGGAACAATGTAGGGAAAGGAAACCCCTGGAGTGTGTCTGATGTGATAGTTCTCCTCTCTGCCACCATTTTTCCTCCTGCTGGGGAAGAGCTAAATGATAGTGGCAGATACCTTACTGAATAAAGCCTAACACAGCTTCCAGCTGTGCGCATGTGATCCGTTTTTATGTTTGATTTTTGCACACAAGTACACTACTGCAAACATCCCCACAAACTACTTCGCAAATGTTTAATAGGGGAATTATTGTTGAATGAATCAAACATTAAACAAATCCTGATTCATTGCATCAAAAGCTGCACATTTAGAAAATGTTCCCATTTGAACTTAAAGATGTCTTTTTGGTCTGACATATAAGCAGGCAACCACTGCTCCGAGAATTTACTTTCAGGGTGATTCTGAGCTGAGAAGCACGGCCCAAACGAAAGAGGTTAGGTTCCTTCTAGTACTTGGCTAAAATGATTAAATGGGATTACTGTTATGGGACAGTTTGTTTCATTGCAGAGCTACATTGACAAATATCTCTTATATTATATCATCTTTTAAAAAATAGAGCATTGTGGGTTTGTGCTTTAAGAAAACAACCACCCATAATTCTTGAGAAGCAGCCTGGTATCCACATAGGTATGTGTTTGGCTTGAAATTGACATATTTTAGGGAAAAAAATGTCATGGTGTCACATTTCATAGTATCATATATTATAGTCTATAGTCATGAAGATATTTGTAGATTTTTAATTTGTTGATGTGAATACGTACATATTTAATTAACTGTATAAAACCAAATTAGAAAGGTTCATTTATATTGTATAATAACAATAATATGCTTACAAAACCCATCTTCCTTTAAAAAGCAAAAAAAAAAAATAATCAGATAATTGATGTTAATCCTAAAAGCCTACTGCTGTTTCTCTCTCTCTCTCTCTCTCTCTCTCTCTCTCTCTCTCTCTCTCTCTCTCTCTGTTTCTCTCTCTGCCTTTTTTTTTGAGGTCTGTGGTGTGCTATGATGTTTGTTAAACACCCAGAACTCATAATACCCTTCTTCCTGGCTCACTGATCAGCAGGGGAGGGGGGAATGGGTCCTGCAGGAATACATCCACAGACAAAGAAGAAAAGTTATTTTATTTTTAGTGATCAGATGGCATAATTGTTGGTTGGGGTTTAGTGGTTTAGAGATTTGAGGGGAGGGTGCATAATTTATGAATAAATGAGTAGCATCCAGATTCACATAAAAAAGAGCTGCCTTCATGCAGAATGCCTGATTTTTTGAGTCCTGTGGCTTGCCCCCTGCAGGCACACCAGACCTCAGTGTGAGGGGACTCTCTTGCTCTCCAGCTTGTTTGTTTAGCTTAGTGTTAGGTATTTGGGGACAGAAATCCCTACATGCAAAGAATGTTAAGGTTTTCAAGAAAAGGGGAATAAAAAATTTAAAGGGGTCATTCCTAAAGCCTCATGCTTCTCAAGTATGAAAGAAGGATGATTAAGGGAAAGGGGAAAAAGGGTGCAATCAGAGGAGGAGACTTTTGCTTCTCTAGTAATATCTACATGGTTTTCTAATGTGATATTCATCTTTACTTTAAATTTGTAAAACATTTCCAGTGAGGACAATGTGTTTCCTTATGGGAATCTAGAATTTCTTGATCCTGTGCACAACAGCATTAAATAATCTAGAAATTCAGCCATCATAACTAGGATGGGTCATTAAGATTCCTAAGTCATATAGATAAAGAAAGGAGAAGAATAGTAATTACTAAAACCTTTGCAGAAAATAAAGAGTCTGCTTTTGAGTATTTAAATTGCTGTACCTGACTTGTCAGTGTTGTGTCAAAAAAATAGTGTCCATTAGAAATACATATATATGTATTTAAAAATTTCCTATTTCTGTGTTCTCCTCAGTGTCTAGCATAGTGTCTTGCACAACAAGTATCTGAGAAGATGTTGACAAATTTAATACATCAGATAAGGATGGCCACTTTGGTCCCTTATTTAGGACAATTTGAACTTGTTGCTTTGATGAAATCCTGAGCTATTTCAAAAAGAGGAAGCCAGGACTGGGATGATCCTGTTATATATATTAACCTAAGCCTATCAATCATGTGTAATAATATCTAACATTTGTACAGGATTTTATGCTTTAAAGGACCTTCTAGAGACTTACTTTAAAACAGTGTAATATAAAGAACTCTGAATTTGGAGTCCAAGGATCTGGATTTGAATCCTAAACTTCCCTGCTACCTGTGACACGTGTGACCTCAGGCAAGTTATTTAACTACTTTTTGCCTCACTTCTATTCTCTAAAAAAATTTAGAGTGAACTAAATTATCTCCATGTTCTTCCTAATTCTAATGTTTTAAAGAACCATGAAAAGCAGAAAATCAGGTAATATATTGACTTGACACAATCAAGAAACTGAGTTACGGCATAATTCATTCAACGTTAGAGAGCTAGTTGATAAGATACAAGGAGATGAAACCAACTCATCAGCTGGCATTTATTAAGCACCTACTGTGTGCCAGGTGATGTGTTAAGTGCTGGAAATAAAAAGTAGAAAAATAGGTCCTGTTCACAAGGAGCTCACAATATGATGGGAGAGATAACATGCAAATAAATGCAGTATATGCACACAAGATACATACATATTAAGGATAGTCTCAGAGGGATGGTACTAAGATTAAGGAAGGACGCCTAGGAAAGGTTTCATGCAGAAGGTGGTATTTAGCTGAGACTTGAAGGACTTTAACTGAGAGGCAAAGATGACTAGAGTGAGTGTTCTAGACATCAGGGACATCCAGTAAACAAATTAGGAACTGAGAGATGGAATGATTTTTATTTGAGGAACAGCAAGATGGGTAGAGTTGCTGGATACCAAAGAATGTGAAGGAGAGTAAGATATAAGGTCTTTTGACTGCTTGCAAAGAGCTTTTTTCATGCATCTGTTACTATGAATGAGTTGACTGAGTGTAGACAGCTGTTTGACGTTGCCCTTTTCCCCTGGATCCTAGCTAAATACTTGGAAATAGGCTAATATGAGAGGTCTTGGCATTGTTCCATTCCAGATGATCACTTACCTTCAAAGAATCTCTTTAAGGGCAGATCCTAAATTAGTTCCCTGGAAAAGAGAGTTTTATCTGCTTTTGATACGTATATGTGTGTTTATATAAACATATATGTACACACATGTACATTTATGTATATAAGCATACATATATATATTATATATGTATAAAGAACTAATCAAAGAATCCTGTTTGAGCTGCTGGATAGTAGCTCTGGGAGCCCATGGAGCCCCTTGTCTTACCCGGGTTCAGAACACATTTATCATTGGAGGTAGGTTCACCCTACATTCCAGCCACATCCTGTGAACCATGCTTGGACCACATGCCAAGACACATGACGTTTTTATAAGTAAATGCACCTTTATAGTGAACTACAAGAACATATTCTCCAAGCAAAATATTTGTTGTATGAATATAGTCATTTATATCCATATATATGTACACTATTGAGAAATGGTTAGTAGAACATGAAGACAGATTCTCGAAACTTATCTACCTATTGCATTCCATACATCCTCAATGAGCCAAACCAATACAATGAACCTTCATTTTGCCATCATGACATGAATCATTTGTGGACAAGTAACTATTACAAATAATAAAGCCCTTACAAAATCGGGAAGAAAATAGGAAGCAAAGTTTTAAAAAAGGCCTGCAATGCATGAGGAATGATGGAGGAAATCTTCTGTAACTTGTGGATGAGTAGGCCTTCCTGTCCAAGTCTTCATTCTGAGACAGTGACATAATTGTTGTCATCACCTTAGGAAGGTAAAGGACTACTTTCTCAATTCGAGTCATTTTTAAAGACATGGATATTTGACTAATATTAGACTTTGGCAGTTCTTTGAGTCACTGAAGTCTATTCTCTAAGTACTACTCATTGTACATATCAGTTACTTCAGAGACTCTGGTGCTTTGATCTTTCCATAAGTCAGAAATCCTTATCAGGCAGCCATCTGACACAGTGCCTTGAACATTGTAGTTGCTTAATAAATGTACTTTGGACTGGATTGAAATTAACAAAAAGATGGAGAAGACCTTACTCTTTCCCAACACTCGCTCCTCCCCACCCCGACTTCTGCTGCTTTTCTTTAGTCACCTTAGAAACAGTTCACAAAACTGACTCATTTTGTAGTTAGTAATGTAATAGGGTTTACTTTTTTTTGAAAAACAAATGGTAAAATTTTAGTCAGGCAGTTATTTTGAGAGTTTTATGAGTAGAAAAAGGTAAACCGACCTGTGTTCATATATTGTTATAGAATGACTCCCAATTGTTACATCGAACTCTTTAATTGAGACTGCACTTCATTGAAATACAAAGTAAGCTTTTCTTACCTGAGTATAGATATATATTTGAGGTTGGCAGGCACTCTCATAAACATTTACAGACATGGCCAGTATGGGAAGGACAGTTAATTTTGAAGATGCATGAAGACAGGACCCAAGTCTTCTCTAAATTCCTTCTGTGGACAAAATTTCATTGAATTTAGTTTAAGTGTTGGGCGTAGATGTTGGACACTTGAGAGGATTTCTTTTGATTATAGTGTGTAGGTTGTCAGGGTGGGGCGGTGCTCTAAAACTCATCTCCTGTAATTGGGGAGGGAATAGCTTTCTGATGATGTATGAATGAGAAGCTATAGGAGGGGAATTTCCTTTGGCAGACTTTAGAATTCAGATTACAATTTATTCTTTCTTCGCCTGGTGCCAATTCTTACAAAATGTGCCTAAACTTCTAGTTTTTCTTTTCTTTATCTTTTCCTAGATCAGTAAGTTGATATAATAATTGGCTAATATTTTTAGTGTTTTGAAAATGAGAAGTTTCCTATAGTATACAAATGAATTTATGATTAATTGATGATTACAGTGCCTATGTATGCACATATATAGGGTGGCAGAAACTGATAATTTTAAGAAATTTAGGTGCATTTTAACTTATGTCACCTTCTTTGTCCTAATTGTAACACATTAATGCAATTCATAGAATCATAGAGCCATAAAGATGGAAGTAAGTAAGGGTGGTCCACCACTCTATCTCTAAACCTTAAGCCAGAAGTATTATAAGACCATTAAAAAGCAATGGACACCTTCTTTCATTTAACAACTACATAAAATCCTAGGATTATACCATAGTTTGAAATCTGTCCTCCTTTCTGAACAAAGAATTTTCCCAAAGTGCCAGTCTATATCAGCAATTGTCTAAGTTTGGTGAGAACTCACTTGTCTCAAAAGGATGCACTGAGTATCAACATCGTTATCCTTGTATTTTCCATGTCCTCTCTCCACTGGATGCTTTAAAAACTCCAAGAGTCAAGCTAAATGCCAAGTAGGTCTCACTCTATTGTTTTATACTGCCTAGAGTTATCTCTGTCTGCAGCAGAGATCATTGCAATTAGTCCTCATAAGTTTGTGCTCCTGTCCTTTAACAATATCCCAACAGTGCCTTATAGTTTCCATCCAGAGTGCCTCCTTGAAATAATATCTATAATCTATATTTCTTTAATTTCTGGTTGTCTGAAATCTTTAACCTTTTGTAATATTCCTGAATCACCTCCATTTTCTTGACACTGTTTCCTCTTCTCTCACATGGAGATGATACATGCCTCAGAGAAAAGTCACGTGTGTGTTACTAACCATTTAGACGATCAGCCTTGGCCAGGGAGGATGTCATTCTGATATTTGTAGTACAAAGAACCCTGCGTTGTTTCTTATTTACCATTGCTTGTTACTCCCATTATTAATAGCACTGTCAACAACAACAACAACCATAATGATAACAGCCATAATATTGGTGGCATTGACAGAATGCCATTATATTAATTATCACAATAGATCTGACAGCCTGCTCCTAAGAATTCACATTAGTGAATAGTTTGTAATTTTAAACCAAAGAGGGAAACTAAAAAGGTATGTCAATTTTAATATACCCTTGTCTCTAAGTACCTCCCTCTTTTTTCTATGCTTAAAAAATAAAGATGAAAACAAAACCATGCCCCCAACAAATTTATTAATGAAATTAAATAAGTTGTTAGTTCTGTAATAAAGTAATACGACAGAGTACAGAATCCTTTTTGTTATGTAATTTGATCAGTGTCATTTGGAAACAACCATGTAATTCATCAGAAGGGTGGAGTGAACAAGGTGAAATAAGAAAATATTTGGGATTTTTGAATATTTAATATTTGTAAATCTGATTCTCTTTGGGAAATCCTGTTCTGTTTGGGGACGTAGAGGAACTAGAGAATTCAGTACAGGTTCAGTAGAACTTTTTTTGGTGGGGAGTAACTATCCTGTTTTATCTGCAAGTTAAAACTTGCATTAATATCAATGGGAATGCACACTTGATCATGATCAGAGCATTGACCTTCAACAGTACAAAATCCTACTTTCCTAGAAATTCGAATAAGGCAATTGTAATTTCTTTTGATGTTTTCCCAAATTAAGTTAACTTATTGGTTTATGGACTTTTGTTATTTATCTGAGTCAGACCCAAATCCTCTGAGTCTCTAGGAGAACATATACAAATATCAGTGTAGCAATTAAATTACCCTTGGCTGTGAAAGGTCCTACAGAGTGAAAAAGGATAGCTAACTCAAGAGTTTTTAGACTTGGTTTCTCAGAGAGCAAGTTTATTTGATGGCTTCTCCTATTCATTAGTTGGTTTTTGTTTGTTGGTTAGTTTTGTTTTGTTTTTGTTCTGAATATTATTCAGAGACCAAAATAAGATTTGAATTTAGCCAGCCATCTTTTATTGGTGTCTTGCCAAACAATTGTTTTCTACTGGAAAGCTATATCACCTATTGCCATTTGAATGCAACAAGTGTCAAAAATTGCAATGCTGGAAAGAGTTCTGTCCCATCACCAGTAGGAATGTACATGGCCTGTGTTTATCTGGAGTCTATAGCAGGGCCACTTTAAGTTTCACAGCGGGTTTTTTCCTCCTTACTAATAGCCACATTTGATCCACCCAGCTGTTTATCTGTATTGTTAGGTTGTGTTTTATAGTCATACCATATGTTTAATTATTTTGAGAGCTTAAATATAATTTGTTACTCTATTGGATTTGTTGAAGATGGCTAACCTAGGTCTCCTTCATTTAAAAATGTGAGGCTGCACATGGTAATTAGATTGAAGCAATGAAGTTCATTGTCTTTGATGCCAGTGAACTATATTGCCCCCAGCAAGGTTCTTAAATGCTAAAGAAGATTGGGCCTGCTGCATATTGAATTTGAATAACAGGATATCAGCTAGGTAACCAAACCACAAGAAAATCTTGGCCTCTGCCCAGATACAAAGTTAGAGATTCAGTTCCTGTTGAAATTTTCTTTCAGTCTTGATGGCTAGCAATGCCCAAATACCTTAGGAAAAGAAGGCACAGTTATCTTTGATATAACAGAAGAAATTATCCCACAAGAACAGTTCCCTTCTTGTTGGTTGAGGGCTCTGGGGTGCCTTTCACAAGATTATTAAGCTTAATTCCACTGTATTTGGATTACTCCAAAAGAAACAGTTACCTAACCTATTACACCACGTGAGAGCCACTGCTTTCCATTCCATATATGGCAGCATGTCATTGGTACTGAGGGCTTTGGATTCTTCAGAATTTCAGCTTTGACAGTGATGATATTGTTCAATGACCTTCATATTACAAATGCCAAACCAAGCAAGGCAAAAATAATATGATGTGTGCTTGCCAGAGGTGTTCAGTGCTGTCTCAGAGCACATCTAGCAGAGGATCCAGATGTTAAAGGGATTCCCTTTTGAAGCCGAGGACCTCCAGATGTTCCTATTTGGGGGATGATGTTGTGCCAATTGCAGCAAGTCACCAAATGCTGAAGAGCCTCTTGAGTAAGATCCATAACTATTCAAAAGTGACTTGCCTAACAATTTATATAGGAAAAACTAAATGGATGAAAAACGTCTATTTTCCAGGCATCCAATGCACAATTAAATAGTCGGTCCATTGATTTAAGGGACTATAGACAAAACAACAGTGTCAAAAATCTAACTCCTTTGAATATTTTGACTTTTCTGTAAATTTAATTGCCTTCTATACTGACACTTTCTACTCATCTGTACCTTATTTTTCTATATGATTATTATCTGATGTGTGAATGTGTAGCACATTTCTGAAATATTTCAAAAGCATTAATATCATTTCAATTTTGTAACTTCTTTCTAGCAGACTTGGCATTACAACTCACCTTTTGCTGTCTTTTTATAGATCAGGGGCATAAAAAAATATAAATGACTTTGGAATCTTAACAACTAAGCTGGGACTTGAACCTAGATGTCCTGGTCCCCAGCCATATGCTTTCTCACTTAAGTGCTATAGGAAGCACTTTCAACTCACCTGAAAGCTTATATAGAGACAGTTATGCAATGACAGCATCTTGGCAACTACGGAGAGTCCATGCATGGCAACCAAAATAAAATCACACGGACTCCAGAAGAGGATATTGTCTTACTGCTCTGAACATGACATCTTCAGTGATGGACTAGTCTTTGTGTTAAGGACTGATTAATATTTCTCATTGTTCCTTTTGGCTTTTTTTCTTATTTGATTGTGGCATGTTGTATGTCTTGTCCCAATAGCCCAAAATAGGTTCTACTTTTCTTGAAAGCAAATTTCATGGTCACCTAAAAAGACCAGGCACCAGTGACCAAACGGTCACTACTATCAAGAAAAATTTATAATAGACAGGAGCTGGGCAGATGTTAAAACATTCATGTTACCCCCGAGCCAGGGGGTTCCTCTGTTTATTATTTCCCGGCTGGTTGGCACATTCTTGTGACATACAACAAACCCCCATTATAAAGGATTATATGATGAGTCAACAAGCATGTGAAAGATAGCAACCAAATGGTGACTCCCAATTACATGAAAAATTACTATAATCACCCCTGCTGCAACACCCGTCTGTTGGCAAAGTGGTTGATCCCCTTGAAAAGCTTTAGAAGAAGGCCCACTGTATTAAATAAAAATCTCAGTTCTGTGGGTAATCATAAAAATTAACACTGTCACTTTAAAAAAAATCAAATTGGTGTCCTAAAGGGAAACCTACTAAGCTGTGTAAAGTAGCTATTATGAAAATGTTTAGCCTTTTGAATGTATTTCAGACAGCATTTGTGTTGCCAGATTTGTCAGCCAAAAATTCACTAAGCAGATTTGTCAGTAGCTGAGGCCATAATCTGTAAAACAGACATTGGCATAGAGATTAAAGATCAAGAGAATTATATAGGTTTTGTTACCATATGCCAAGATTCTTTTTTAAAAAATAAATTTATTTATTTTTGAGGGACCAAACTAAAGGCAATTAGTATCTTTGGTTTAAAGTTGGTAGGTAATATTTGTGTAGGGGTGGGAAGGCTATTACTTCTTTCACTTGCTTTAGGCTCCTTCACCCTCTCTAACCTCCCAACCTCCCCACTACTTTCGCTCTTTGTTTTTTCCCTATGAATTCATCCCATGTCTGGGCCATATTGCAGAATTATGGAAAGGAAAGAAAACTGATGCAAAGATCACCTTGATTAAGTCAAAGCTGGATAACTTTTCTAGGTAAAACAAAACAAAACAAGATCTCCAGACCCATGTGAGGCCCATGTCTGTGGCTACCTTCATCTGGTTCTCTTAGATTTCATTTTATTCTAGGGCAGTGCTTCTCAACCTGTGGGTTGCGACCCCTTTGGGGGTTGAACAACCCTTCCACAGGGGTCGCCCAAGACCATTGGAAAACACATATTTCTGATGGTCTTAGGAACCGAGACACAGCTCCTCTATCCATCTCCAGGCAGGTCCACCCACATGCAGATACACCCACATACGAGTATTAAAGGGTAGTGGCATTAGGAAGGTTGAGAACCATTGTTCTAGAGGCAGTATGGTATAGTGGAAGTAGCTGGGAAAGGGAATGAGGTTCTGGTCCTTCCTCTTCAACTAACTAGCTCTTTAATTTCTCTGATTTTCTATATCCCCAGCTTTAAGATGGGGTGGGAGTTGGATACGTGCTTTCTACAGTGTCTTCCAGCCTTTACATTTTATAACTGGGTTTGAAATAGTTTCAAAAAACTTTATAGAGAAAGTACTGTATATATGCAAGCTTCCAATTTTCACACAGCAATGAAATTTTGATGTTTGAAGACAAATCATATACTAGTACCAACTAAGAGATCTAAAGGTATTTGATACCTTTTGAAATTATACCCTTGTCACATCTTAGAATATCATTATATTGTTGTCTGTGTCATGGAATTGCACCTTGCAATAATCTTGAATTCATGAACAGGGCCCATGTGATTGTGTCATCATTTTACCATTACTGTAATTGATGGTAATATTCAGATCAGAGGGAGTGGTATTAAATTTGCTTAGAACGAGAATAAGTTATTATCTACACACATGCTCTGGCGTACACACACACACACACACACACACACACACACACACACACACACACCCCAACAACACAGAGTGTTTTGTGTGGAAACTTTCCAAAGGAGCATATATTAAAGCTTTTTCAGTCCACTTTTAAATTATATCATCATCACACAAGTGAAATACTGCCCAAAGAATTGCTGACTGGGAGAAGCCCCAAGCAATCTCTCTAGTCTTTAGTCAGTGTTCACAACCAATCAGATCAGTAAACATAAATATATCATAACACTTATTCAAACACTCACAAGTTATCTATCTAAAGATAAACTACCATATATTCTCCAGAATAGATTCTCTCCCCCCTGTCCCTTTTTCATTTCTCACCCAGGGCGAAACCTGAGAAATTCCCCCCAGAATTGCCATCTGGCTTCACTTGAGAACTCCTCCTCCTTTCCCCCACCTTGCCAAAAAACAAACTCTGTCACATGGGGACAAATCTTATAAATGGTAAAGAGAAAAATCTAGAACTTACTTGCTAGGATGGGGGGATCTGATACCCTGATACCTGGGTTGAACTGTAGGTGGATTTTATATGCCATTTACGTACCAAGACATCTCCTTGTATGAGTGAGTCTTGTTCCACTTACTTTATGCAGTAAGGGAAGTCAGGTAACTGGGAGATGGCATTCATGCTCACATAGACACTAGGGGGTGTCCAAGTACCAAATGTATTTCTCCTTCAGAGTTGTCTCCTCAGTGCTCCTAGGATCAGCTAACTTTAATGTGCAGGGGCTTTAGAAAAATCTGTATTTCCCAACTTGTAACTAAAGGAATAATCCAAACACAGGGATATCCTGCTTATAGGGCTATCTAGTTCCCTGGCTTTCTTGTAGCAATTGTAGTCTGAGGGTTTGGAGTAACTGACCATCCCATGGCGAAGCCCACATGTGACCCATGAAGAGTCATCATTGATGATTGTTTCTGAATACTTTTCACCTTGGTGTATGCAAGTTCTCACTCAGTCTCTCGAATGGGAGAGAGACCACTGACTTTGTCTTGTTTTAATATATTTGAATAATGATGGCTTTCTCTATACTTCACCTTGGGAAAAGTACACAATTCTATGTGTCTTTCTTGTTGGGTTGGCCTTCCTTACGCACAGTGTATGTATGGTTTTACCTTTTGTTAAATGTTTGCTATTGTTACTGTAGACACCTTGAGGCCTCTTTATGAATAGCTATTAGCTATTACTTCTTAATTATGATGGGTTAATAAGAGACATTGTTCATTTTCATCTCCTATCTCTCTTCCCCTGTGATCCTTTTCCCTCTGCTATTGGTCCCTAAGGGCATGTTCCTGCCTCCTGTTCATTATTGCTCCTTCCTTTTTCCCTTTACCCCTCCTAGAGAATTAAGAAAATAAATAGAATGCATTTTAAGGATGACAATAGTAATAATAAAATCAGGAATTGCTTTCCAGCTAAATGCACTGATTGGAAGTTCTATTGAAAATAGCATAAACCTAATTGAAACAGTCAACTCCTCCCCTTACAGGTCATGATGAGGCCTATTAAAATGAAGGTAAAATAAAGCTTGTGACAACATCTCTGTATTTTCCAGACTCACTTTTCCTAAGACATATCAATAGTATTGACAACAGTATTGCATTGCATGCTCCCATGTGCCCTTGGCTGTCATCATGCCGTCTTGGATAATTCTTTGTTAATGAAACCTAGAGGTATTCTTTACCTATAACAGTCAACAGGAAAAATAATTGTTTTCCAACATGGGAAATGTAAAACTTGGGTAAAAATCAAAATTGGACTAACTAAAATATGATACTGATTTTTCAGACAAAATGGGCACTCCATATCTGCCTAGTATGGCAGTTATAGATTCTGAGCCATCTCCTAAATTTGGATATGCATAAATTAATAAAGAAATAAAAGGTACCCTAGTACCAGGAGAGTTGGGATTGGATGCAGTAGCATGGTATTTGATTTCATTTTGAACAGTTTAAATAGCCTCCTCAAGAGTCATTAGTTTGTTCTAATATTTATTACTGAAGGATCTTAGAGCTTGCTTGCAAATTCAGTGCTAAAGCACTGTGAATTAGCAGCTGGGAAACTATGCTCTCCCTTATTTTCCTCTCTCTCCTCAAACAATGTTCTTACTGATTAATACTATGTAACAGGACATGACTCAGAGATTGTGTTGGCATTGTGTTAAGATGACCCCATATGTTGTATGTGCTCCGTGGTTCCTTTTGCTGTTCATAGTTATATGGGTTTATCAGAAATTACATGTCAGGCTCCCGATGAGTGTAATTGTATACTGATTGTGTACAGTTTTTAAACCTCATTATTAGCCTTGTATGCAAACCAAATAAAAGGAAAGTTTAGAAAAAGAAAAAGAAAAAAGCCACCCTTGGATGTCGTGTCCTTTCCCAGGTGTTTGCTGCCCGGTTGCAGGGTGAAAACAAAATGTTCTCAATGGGACAGCTGGGACAGCCTTGTAGTGGGAATAAGCCCTAATGAATTGAGGGGAAGGAGAAGAGGAGGTTAGGGGGTTGGGTAAAGGCCTGGGGCCTATGTTCTCTTGGCTCTATTCTTCTAGCATGCACAATCCATTGTAATAACAGAAGGAAAGGGGACTCGTGTGTGTGTGTGTGTGTGTGTTTGTGTGTGTGTGTGTGTTTTGGGAGGGTATATAAAGTGGGAGATTCATTAATGATTACTACTACTGACAATTCTTTCACAGCCTGATCCTAATCTATGCATCTGGAGATGATGTTTTCTTATTTTATTTTTTGGGTGGTGGGTGCTCAAGAGGCAACAATAACTGACCATCCCAGACGTAAAACCTGAAGAAGAAAAAAATCCAAGTGTAATGAAAAACAGAATGAAATAAGGCAGTCTCTTGACCCTTTCCCCATGGAATATCCCCAGGAGAGCTCTGGCCTTCATGTCCACTTACACATGAGTATCTATTAGACCTCTGTAAGACAATTAGAAATCAAGGGTATGCATCCTTTTGATTCTCAAACAGGATCCTCAGTGGGGAAATGGTGAAGTGATACACAGCAGGGATGTGGCCATTAGAATTAGACTTTTTTTTTTTCCTAATGTGGAAGTATTTAGTTCTCTTTTAAAAACCTTTAATCAGTATACAGTGGTTCAGTACACAGATGTTAACACCAGTGTGAGGGCTTTCTAATTGTAATTTAAGTTATCCCTGCCTAAGGGCTTGCAATCAAATTATTAGACTGTTGCAGTGAGTCTGTGGATCTTGGTTGCACCTTGCAAGGGGGTATTTTCTAGAATGATGAGAAACAGTGGTTTCTCCTGGGAAGCAAATGTACCATTATGGACTTATTAGGTCCTTGATTAGATACACAACTGATAAGTGAGTAGACTTTTCAAGAGAAAATATTGCAGTTTGTTCCATCCATTCCACTCAGCCACCTTGTGAAAAAGAAAGCAAATCAGATTTACCCAAAGAAAGATCACATTCACTTTTCCTAAAAGCTGGTTTTAGGCTTCTGCTTGTTAAGGTTTGAATAAGAATTAACCTTTTCAGTGCCACGAATAGTATTTTCCTACACTTGAGAAAGCCAGATTATGTCAGTGAATCAGTTAAGGGGTTTTAGGGATCATCAGAATACAGATATAGACTTGGAAAATATATTAGATTGTTATCCACATAGTGGAGAGAGCTAAACTTGGAGGCAGGATGACCTGAGTTTAAATCTTTTTTCAGACACCTTCCAGAGTGAGTCTGAACAAATAATTTACTTTTCTTTGCCTCCATTTCCTCATTTTAAAAGGGGAATTAATATCAACTACCTCACAGAGTGATTGTATCAGAGGAGATAATATGTATAAAGCTCTTTTCAAAGTATAGATTGCTCTGTAAATACTAGCTATTACATCATCGTCATCATTGTTGATTTGTCACCCAACTCTGTACCCACTTTTTCTTACAGATGAGAAAACTAGGATCTAGGGACAAAATGTCTTGTGTGAGTTCAAATTGGCATACAATTAACAGTCAGAATTTGAATGGAAACCTTTTCATTCTAAATTTAGCACTTTGTATTGCATTGGTTACTTTTAGCAGCCATTTCTTGCAAGGCAATGTTTCATGAAACACTGGACATACAGAGGCAAACAGAGCCTGAACTCAAGAAGGTTACATCCTTAACCCATGTTTTTCCGTCAGAACATAATACAATTTTTTAAAAAATGGCCATTGTCTGATTTTGTTGTGCTTTAAATTCAGCTTCAATTGCATGTGTTCACTTTTTAGAAGAAGCTTAGCTAGATACTTCTTGCTCAGATATAACTGGCTTTGTACCCAAGACTTAATTCACTGGTTGGAATAACACCTTTTAAGTCCCTCTATTATTAGGCATTTATTCGATTTTAATTGTGGTACTATTGGTCATATTGAGTTCATTTCCTGTTCATGTTGATTTCATGAGTATCTCCATTAGTATTCAATTGCACAGTAATTAGCCATTAGTTCGCTGTGATGTCTTCAAGCATGTATGCTCTTATGCTCTAATTTTCTATTCGATGTTGCAGCACTCATGTTTGGATTCTCCAGTTCTCAAATAGAGGAAGGCCTACTGAATGCCAGATAGTAGCTTTATTCAGTTGAACTTAATGGCAGAAGCCCTCCTAGGCAAAGAATCCCTAAACTGAATCCAGGAACAATAAAATAAATGGCAGATGGCTGATCACGATACCGAAATCCTTGGAGAATTCAAGGAATGGGAATGGAGTGTCTGTGATCCAAGAAAGAGTTATAGGTTACCCAATCAAACTTGGACTTCCTAATTGATCCATACCCTCTATCTGCCTAATTTTTATTAGAATAGTCTCCGTTTCTGGAAAAAGGTCAAACTCTCAGTTTGTTACTAAACATCAGGGCTGTTTTGAATTGTATGTGGAGAACTGTTTGACTTTATGGGTCGATCTTTCTTGAGAAAAGAAAAAATTGTTTTTGAATGTTTCAAACTAGCTTATTACTGCAAACTTGTGGCTTTAATAGCATCTTTGTCTTTGGTACTTAGTATGCTCCCATGAAAAGTAAACATATCAACTGTCTGCACCCTTCACAAGCACATAATTTCAGTCCATTAGAAGATTGCACATGATTTTTATTTGCATTGTTTTCACATTGTTGTCCCAATTAAGTTGGATTTTCATATCATTTAAATGATAGACTTGACATTGAAATTATTTTTATTCAGGTGGTAATGGCAATCCTCTTGGCACAGCTCAGAAGCAAGTACTTTTCAAATAGTTAAGTAGATTTTGACCCATATGTAGCTGTGTTTGTACCAACTGGTTTGTATGGTGAATTGTCTACTCCTGGTATGTAATGAGACCCAAGAACAGGCAGACCTTCAAGACAAGCTACATTTCTTTTTTGAAGAACACCAATTCTACAAATCCCTCTGTACATTGATAAAAATTTCCACACTGGAGCCAAAGAAGCTTTATTTTTATTCTTTTTGCAATTAAAAAAATGAGTTGTGTAGTAATGTGAATATTAATTTATGCAAAATACTTTGCAAATTGTAAAGCGTTTTAAAATTTTAAATTATTGTTAGAAGATAAAATAAATAGGTAATAATTTAGAAAGCCATTTGCTTGCTTTTTTGTTATTGTTGTTTTTGAAAAGTTAGGGATTTATTTTCTTGTGTGAGACCTTTTTTGAATCTGGTGATTTCTCTGTTGCTTTGAAGACCTTTTTGATGACTGTTTAAAATTATATTGTCTCCTTTGTTTTCTTCTTCATAATTTTTCTTGGATTCTCTCAATGATGAATTGTTTTTATGCCAAAAGCTTTCTTATTCCGGTAATGCTTCCATTTTATCTCTCTCATTTGAACTCCATATTTAGAAATTAGTAAGAGGTTTTAAAGTAGATGACCTAACTTTGTATGTTTGGGGAGTGGGGGAGGGGGAAGTTACCAAATTTATTTTTTCCTTCATATTAAATGAGCATTTTTAGTCTTAGGAGAAATCCATTTCAGTCACTTAATTTAGTGGGATTTATCCTTTTTCAAGAAGTTAGTAGCTCTTAAGAATTTTATGACTTGGAATGAAAAGTTCAGATTGCACTAACAATCTGAACTTTTCATTCCAAAGGTTCTGGCTCTTTTTGTTTCTGTTACTTCTCTTCATCAGTGAAAATCTAGGATTCTTTAAGTGAAAGTCATATACTTCATCTCAGATGTATAAATTTGACAAATTTAGCAATTAAGTCAACAAAACATACATATCTCAATTAATTTCTACAGAAATAAAATTGTAATATCTTGCTTTTGGTTTATCTTTTGCATACATTCTTGATTTCAGAATGTTCTTTGTATATTCTTTGTACAATTGGTTTAAAGTCTATAAATGGATTTTCAATTTATTTGTATTGAAAGTAAGGTGGCTGAAAAAAATTACAGGATATATCATTAAAAGGATGGATAGTGAACGTTTAAAAGAGGAAGCAATGATTGTCGTCAGCATAGCTCCTCCAGAACATGTCATGTCAGACTAATTTTATTTCCCTTTTTTAGAAACATTATTAGACTAACAGATCCATGAAAGGCTTCAATAACAACTGATATTTATATAAGTTTTAATGTTTACAAAGTACTTTATGTATATATGTATGTATATATATATATCAATATATACATATACATATGCGTGTGTATATGTATATGCCTATATAATTATGTGTGCATATTTTATATTCAAACAATATGTAACACATACACCTATGTGTATGTATATGTGTATATATGTATTTATGTGTTTCTATGAATCTATATCTATAATCTTTTTATCTGTAACTTAGCATTTGCAAGGTACTGGAACTGTCCCAAGTACTTAACAAATATTATCTCATGTGATCCTCACAACTCTATTTTTATAGACAAGCTACTTTTTATCTCTATTTTACAATTGAGGAAACTAAGGTAAACAGGAGTTAAACTGTCTTTTTTGAAGCTGAATTTGAACTCAGTGCCTGACTAGCACTGTCTTTTGTGCCACCTAGCTGCAGATAGATAGATAGATAGATAGATAGATAGATAGATAGATAGATAGATAGATATAGATAGATAAAATAGTATTTCCTTGATTTAGCCTCATTATGTAATTGAAACCAAAACTCTGAAATAATTGCTTACTTATCTACACACAGTCACACAGGTAGTAAATGTCAGTGACAAGATTTGAACCTTCATCTTCTTGACACCAGTGACAGCACTATCTATTATACCAGTGGCATGAAACTCAAATACAAACAGATCCCTGCAGTTATATTATTGACTCAGAAAGCCACAAATTAACATTATCTGTGTTGCACTGCATTTTTATTTATTTGGTTAAGTGTTTTCCAGTTGCTTTTTAATCTGGTTCTGGTGGCATTTGGAGTTACCACAAGTTTGACACCTTGAGACTACAGTCACTATACCATGCTACTTCTCTACATCTATAGATATAGTTCACTATATTTCAACCAAACATCTGGCAGAGTTTCTTACGTTATATCTTTGTGAGCAAGAAGATAGTATTCTTAAGTGAATTTAGAATTGGCTACATGATCAGACCCAAAGAACAGTCATTAAATGTTTAGTATCAGTTTTAAAGGAGGTATTAATTATAGTGCCCCCTGGGATCTGTATTTGAGTTTCTGCTGTTTATCATTTTTAGGAATGATCTGAATAGATAGATAATAGAATCTAGATTTGTAGGTAGCACAAAATTGAAAGGGACCAGCTATCACTCTGGATGACAATCAAAGGCTAGAAAGATCTTGATTACTTAGAATATAGGGCTAATTCTAAGATGAAATTTAATAGGAATGAAAATTTTAAAAATTACCCTTGGATTAAAAATTAGTTTCTCAAGTATAAAAATGAAGGAGTTATGGCTAGAAAGCAGTTCATGGAAATAAAAGTTCTAGGTTTACTCAGAGACTGCAAGCTTATTAACTATACACATACATATACAAATATATGTACATTTGTGTGTATATATATGCATGCATATGTATATATGTGTGTGTGCACATATATATGTGCACACACACACATATACAGAATGTTACATCAGCCCAAAAAACTAATGCAGTATTAGGGTGCATTCAGAGATATATAATATCCAGTAATTGATCCTTGAAACAACCCTGGGGTGCAGGTGCTATTATTACCTTGATTTTACAGATGAGGAAGATGAAATAGACAGAAGCAAGGTGACATGCCCAGAGTTACACAGCCAATAAGTATCTGAGGTAGGATTTGAACTCAGGTCTTCCAGAACCCTATAATAGTCTTGCTCTACTCTACCCTAATGAGAAGACTTTTGGAACACTGTGCTTAGTTGTGGGTACCATATTTTAGGAAGGACATTGTTAAGATTGAGATTGTGATCAGAAAACTATGTCAGAAGACCAAATGTAGCTCTGCACAATTTTGCAGAGTAACAAGCTAAGACAGTTTTTTTTTTCCATTTTAAAATGCAATAAAGTTTTTTTTTTTAATTTAAAAAACTATTTATAACTTACTAGCATTCAAAAACAGGCTTGGGTATTGGATTTGGCTTAGAGGGCCTAGTTTAAGGACCCCTGATAGAAGAAGGCAACAGAGATGGAGCATGGACTCATGATCATGCCGTATCAGGATTGGCTGAAAGAAGTGAGCGCACTTGTCCCATATATACAGAATGTTTATTTTCAGGTATTTGAAAGGCCATCCCATGGAAAGGAATATGAATTTATACTGCCTCTTCCCAGAGAGCTAAAGCTTGATCTTGCATTCATTGCCAAATATATATGGGACATTTCCAACTAGATGTCCCTTTGGCACAGTGGATAGGGGCTAGACTTGTCATCAGAAATGCTTGACTTCCTGTCCTGCTTTTGAATCTTTAAACTGTGTGACTACAAGTTCGTTGCTTCATCACTCTGAACCTCAGTTTCTTCCTGTATAAAATCATGTGATGTTATACTTGGGGGACCTACCTTATAGGATTTCTGTGGGGTTTAGATTAGATAATGCCTGAAGTGTCCTTTGTAAACCTTAAAGTGCCTAAATACATGGGCAATTACTTTCTCAAACTTAATATGTACAAAATGGAATTCATCATCTTCTCTGACTGCAATACCCTTCCAAAGAGGATTTCAAAAAGTGTCACCATCATTTTAGTCACTTGATTTACCAACTCCTTCCTTTCTCTCCAATACTGTATTGAGTGGTAAGTCTTATTGATGCTTCTTTCCCCACATCTCTCAAATTTATCCATTTTTCCCCCTCTTGTGAGATCACTACCCTTGAACAGACTCATATCATTTCTTGCATAAATTATCATAATCACATCCTAATTAGGTTCCTTGTTTCTAATCTTTCTCTCTTAGAGTCTATTCACCACAAAGGTGTCAAATTAATATTCCTCAAATACAGGCCTATGTTACTCCCTTACTTAAAACATCTTTAATGGAACTCTTGCCCCGAGGATAAAATGCAAACTCCTAAACCTAGTACTTAAAAACCTCCAGATTCTGGATACCCCCCTAACTTCCCAGATTTATTTATTTTTATTCTTCTTCATAACTCAACATTGCAAACTTGCCTTTTACCTATCCCTTGAACTTAACATTCCATCTTTCATAATGTGATCCCTCTAACTATTAGCACTCTTTTCTCCCTTATTATCTCATATTAATTAATCCATGGACATGTCTTCTCCTAGCAAAATATAACCTCCTTGAGGAAAAGAGCAGTTATGTTTTTGAACCCTTAATGCTTAGCATTTGCACTTATTAAATGTTTCTTGAACATGGAATAATGTGTAAAAGTTTCAGAGATATAGAATTGGGCTTGATGTATGCAAACAACAACAACGAAACTTCCTAATATTAGTGTTATCTGACCATGGCAAAGGCTGCCTTGAGAAGGGATAGGTGCTTCAAGTGAAGTCTGCCTGACCCTTTGCTGGGGATATTATTAAAAGAGTTGTCATTCAAGTACAGGCTGGATTAGATGGTCACTGAGGATCACTTGCAATTCTGAGCTGTCATTTTTTATTAGAGTAATTTGGGGATTGGGTGATAGCAGAGAGGTCTGTAGAGGACACTATTGTTACTTACACTTGTTATGGGCATCTGAAGATCTTCCCTGCCGCTAGGCGTAAGTGACTCTGAGAACCTTTCCTGATTTGAAAGTATACTGTGCTCCTAATAGGCTGAACGTGGTCACATGAAGCCTGTGGCAGGAGGCTTGTTCTTCAGGAATGCCCAGGCCTTATTACTTTGTGATTGGGCAGTGGGTCAAGAGGGCTGCGACTTTCTCTGATCTAGGAGAAGGCTATATATACCCTGATATGAGTTTTTGCTTTGGGGCTCACTTTGGAAAGAGTTGTGTGATTTGGCCAGATGAGACTCTGGGCAGCCATTGAGCCACCCCCACTCCTCCTTTGAAAACCCAGATGCTGGTGCTTCCCTCTCTGGTAACTAACTAGGTATGGATGTAATGGTCAGACAGCTGGAAGCCTGTCTGCTGATCTGTTTCTTTGTCTGCTTGTAACTTCTGTTTGTGTTCTCTGAAGTTCAGGGTGTTGACTTTCCCCCCTGAACTAAGTAAATGATATATGTTTGATTGACTAAAGTAAGATTGTTAACCCATTTTGAGTTGCTTTCCTTTAGAAAAGCAGATCTAAGAACCTGTGCTAGCTGCCATCCTGGGTATGCAAGGGTGCTTGTTGATACAACACTCTCTTTTTCACTGGGAGATTTGGCCTGTTGAAAATGGGGATTAAGAGGATGGTGATGGTGAACTAGCTTGTAGATCCATTAGAGAACCTCTAGAGATATATTGATAGGTCACAGTCTACTTGCTTAGAATTCTAACTATAAAATTCTCACTTTCCACAATCATGGTAACCAACATAATGAAGAGAACAAAGACCTCAAGGCCAGTTTTCCTGCTGACCCAACAGTCTTAGTACAGTTTTAAGCTTTAATAGCTATATCTCTGAACATAGGTTTGCTTTGAAAATTTTATCTATTGTAGTTACTGTGTATCTACACAGTGAAGGCAAAGTATTTTATTAAATATAATATTATTTCATGCTCTGACATTTTATTTTTAAACTATATGGAACCTACATTTGTCATTGATTGTCATTGTGCATTAGCATATTTAGAATTTTAAAACATAGTAAACTAACTCATACAATCACAGGTGTTTAGAGTTGGAAAGAACCTTAGTGGGGCGGCTAGGGGGCGCAGTGAATAGAGCACTGGCCCTGGAATCAGGAGGATCTGAGTTAAAATCTTAGACTTAACAGACACTTAGCACAAAAATCTAGCTGTGTGACCTTGGGCAAGGCACTTAACCCCAATTGCCCCCCAAAAAAAAGCAAAAAAAAAAAAGAAAGAACCTTAGTAAATACCTAATCTTTTATGACTATACCTTGGACATTATGAAAGGTGATTAAGTCCTCCAAGCTACTACCCTTGTGTTGTGAGCACAGTTAGAGTAATTTCAGAAATGATACAACAGTAATCTGAAGTGGTTCACACTCCTAGGGTATATATTACTCACTTGGCAAAAGAGGTATTTTGGTTATTCTTCGGTACTTTTGAGTATGAAAGAAAACACCCAACAATTCCGTTAGACCATTTATATGGAGTCATACAGAATGTTGCACTTTCCAAATCGAAAAGGAATTATAGATACATGTTGAGAATAAGCCAAAGTGCTTGAGTTCAATATTTATATGTCTGAAATATACATGTGATTGAAAATATGAGTTTATAATGAAAATATTTCAGCTCTAGCAGTGATACTTTTTTTTTTTAGATAAAACTGTTGAGCTGCATAATTCTACTAATTCTACTAATTCTACTAATTCAAATTCTAGTTTATTATTTAAATCCTCCCCAAACAGGTTATCATTTATTTTCTGGCTCCCAATTATTTAAATGAAAATGAATTGAGGAGCTGACCACCATGAGTTACTGGGTGGAGATAAGATAGGCCACTGGCAATTATTTTGACTTCCTAAAGAAGGATAAATTATATAATAGTTTCATATGATTGGATAATTTGATGTATTCATTATCAAAATGGATGTTCTCTTCAGTGATCACAAGCAATCCAAATTTGCCTACCTTTTTGAATCTGTTTCATGTCCTACCATAAATCCACTACAGGAGATCCACCTAATCTTCTGGAAGTTTTTCTGTAACAACAACAACAGTTTTTATTCATATAGCCTTTTTAGATGTACAAAGTCCTTCGCAAATATTTCATTTGATCTTCAAAACAAACTCCTAGGATTTAGGCATTATTATTATTATCTTATTTTGTCATTGAGATAACTGACAGAGATTGTGTGATTTGCCAAGGGTCACACAACTAATAAATGCCTGAGACCGAATTGCAGTTCCAATTTGTTTATTTTTTTGCTCCAGGTCTAGAACTCTAACCATTGTACCACCTAGGTGCTTTGATCTATTCCATAGATACCTTAACTTGACATGAATACCGAGGGAACAGTGGCCTGTCCATCAGTTATATTTTGCTCTTGCTACATAAGTGGAACTTATTGTTTTCCCCTGTCACATCTATTAATTTCAGTTAAATTTCTTATCACCCTCCTTCTAATGAATTTAAGTAATAAGTTGAAAAAATTCAATGCTTCCCCAAATCAAAAAATTTGGGAGGTTTCCCAACATACTGTAAGGAAACTTCTGGCAATATTTATGAGAACTAAGTTTTAATCTTGTTGATAAATAAACAACTCCAGAAATCTAAGGTAGAAAGTGCTATCTGTGTTGTTGCCTCCAAGGTTAAATCTCCCTTTAGGAGACAGATGAGTGGGAGAAATTATCTCATCTATTTGAGGGAGGGGAAGTCTTTTTTCCTTTATTTTTCTTTGTTTGTTTTGCCTTTTGGATGAAAAATGAATTATCTGCAGAGTATGGGGAAAAAAAGAATTAGAATTATGATCATTCCACGGTTCTTATTTTAACAGATCTTTCTCCTGTGACATGAGACAGAAAGAAACATTGTATTAGAAATTTCAGCTCTACCCTTTGGGAAATTGGTTCAAAAGCAGAGATTCTCTTACTGGCTGCATTATGTGTAAATTTTGAAGAAATAATTTATTTTATCTTCTTTTTTGCACATGTTATTGTCTGAATTTTAGACACAAAAGCTTTAAAACCATAAAAACGAAAAGGCCCAGGAAACTTTAATTTGGAATAAAATTCGGTTTCTGGTCCAAGAAACTTATTTTGAAAGTGGCTACCCAGATATAGCCCTGGCTATGAAGCAATGATCGGAGTTGTACAAAGAGAGATTTTTTTTTTGTCTCTATTTTGCTTGTCCTTCTAAATCAAGATTATCTCATGTCCTTTTAAAAAAAATACTATTAATTTTAACCAGAATCTAGGTGGTATGTTTTAAATAGTCATGTATATGCATAGATTTATGTACCAGTACACATACCAACACCAATATGTATGCATCCATGCTTACATACACAAATGTATATATGTATATAATTACATGTGTGTTTATACACATGTACATTTGTACACATGTATATGCATGTTGCCTGATACATATAAATGTGTTTGTAATGCACATATATGTTTATAATGAACATATATTTGCCTGCTTATCTTCCCAATTAAACCATTCTATAAATCTTTGTTCATTTTCCCTTTGGGGTACGCTGGCCTATATTACATGTTGTTTCTCCTTTAAAATTTACTGAGAACCTATCTGTGTATACTGGATGTTATGGAAGGCAAATTTAAACAGACCTTTAAATAGAGCTCAGGGTACTTTGGAAGATTTAAAACCTAAGACAGTGTTAATATGGGCATGCACATAAAGATATTTAGCCACCTAACGAAACTGACGAAATATCCACAAGTTTTACATTATACCCAATATTGGCAGGTGCTATGGTTAATTTCCTTTGAGATATTTTTATGTGCTGATCAAAATAGGCACTTACATAACATTAGGCCATCTGGATGTTCTGTACCTATTGCATTATTGGAAGTGTGATAAAATATAATTCCACTTTTCTGTAGAGATAATTTCTCCATGTAGCATCCGGCTCTCGCTTCGTAACATCAGCTGGGTTCACATGAAGCAAATGTTCCCAGTCCTTACGAAACCAAGCATCCTCCTTTCCACCTTACCTCCAACTTCGATGAAGTAGTTTGAGGCTTTTTGTGCTTAGTTTATTACTGTCTCTATCATTTATATATGGCCCATCCACATTTCCCCAATTCGGAGGGTGGGGTACAATGATTACTTGTTAATTTTTTGTTAATTTTGATTGGAAATCTGCCCTGAGTAAAGTGGAATATACTGATTAGAAAATAATGTTTTTGAAGGAACTTTTTCAGAGTCTCCTGATTTCCTTGTTAAGATTATATTCATGGATATAGTGCCATTTAAGATTTCGAGGTACCCCAGAGTGTTTAAATGATCTTCTGTCACATTCCGATTATGTAGACTTTTTTGCCATGAGTCAACTGTTTTTTAATCCTGGCACTTCCCTCAGAACCTCGGTTCTTTTCACCCTGGAACATTCTTCCAAAATGCTGGCTTCTTTCTCCCGGTGTGAGTTCCATTTGGGGAATGATCACAGGCTGACCATATTTCCTTTCCTTCCAGGCTGTGCTTCACCCTGTGCCTGTGGAGGTATCTTCTATATCTACTTCCTACTTTTCTGTTCCCTTTTAAGTGTTGTCATCCTCCATTAGAATGGAAACTCCTCGAGGGTAGGAACTTTCGTTTTTGCTTGTGTTTGTATCCCCCAAAATTAACATATTAAGTGCTTAATAAGGGTTTTTGCCTGCTTGTCCAGAAAACGCCTATGATACTTCAGAACTCTATAGTTCAAATAGTTCACATTTTTGTTTTTTTAAATAGTGCATTTAGTCAATCTCATTCAAAAGAGGTTATGATGATTGCTTTTTATTCTTATGTTTTATATCTTCCATCTAGAAATAGCAACTGGAAAAAATCTTTCCCTTTCAAAAATTAAAATTTAATTAAATATGAAAAACCATTAAGTCTAGAACAATGGCTAGCCAGATGCTGCTCAGCTGAGGCCACAGGGGCTGACAACCTATGCCAAACTGTTTTAACCTTCCTGCCTCCTCATTTGTCCTGGGTTCATTGCTTTTGAGTTACTGTTCTCTCAATAGGAGAACTAGGTTTGCCTTTTTCATCCCCACCCCTTTAATTGCAGAAGAACAATTATATTTGATTCTAGTAAAAAAAAAAAGATTCTCTCCCACAAGGGGAAAAAGGGAAAAAAAAATACAAACATGAATGAGATATGGCACAGGTAGTTTTATTCCTGCACAGAAAAGGGGATAAAGAATTATAGAACGATTAGGGCAGAATCCAGAAATTTATCACTACTAGTACAATTAGTTAAGAGGCTAAGATTAAAGTCTCATCAAGACAGTCACAAAATTTTTTTGTGCCAGCTGCCGTTTAGACTTTTTATATTTCACTTTTATTGAGCCCTGTCTTATCAACATCAATGGCCTTTTTCTTCCCAGTAGTCTTCTTAGTGGGAATATCTTTCTCTTCTACTTTCCTTCTGATGCTTGTTGCTGCCATAATTTCTCCAGTAGCCATTGACCTGTTGCTTGAGTGGCTGGGAAATGGAAGACTCCAATTGCTGTTGGAGATCTTACAAGGCTCCCTACTAAAGAAAAAGATAAAAATGGGAGGTATCTCCATTCCAGGTATAGGTGTGCCTAGAAGGACATGAACTCTTGGCTTGTGGCTAATGTGGGGAGGATTGCATCCTTCTTCACTTCCCTTCTCCTATCTCCAGTTAACTCAGATGGTAATCCTTCCACTTCTAAAGTGGAAGAAAGAAGAGAAGAAAATCCCCACCCACCTGAGGGTGTGAATTATACCTATAACATCTATGGTGTTCTATTTCAACAATCAATTAAAAGGCTTCTTATCCCTAAACCAACTCTTGAGCCATCTTAGCTGTTAGAAGGCAGTCACAGAATATCTCTCCATGCTCTAAAGTGTGTGGATGGTGGGAGAAGGGGAAGAGAAGGGGCATCTCCACCTCACATTTCCTCAACCTTTCATACCTGGAATGCTGACTGTAGGTTACCAAATTGGGGATGGAAAGGAAACTTTCCATTAGGATTCTTTATTTTCATATATCCAGGATTAAGACATTCTAAATCTAGATCTGTAAGGGACTTTAATAGTCATCTTTCTTATCCAACTCCCTCTTTTTACAGATAAGACAATAGAGGTCCAGAAAGTTTAAGCAATTTGTCCGAGATCACAAAGACTTTAAGTGGCAGAATTGGGATTTTAAACTGTGTTTTCTGCTTCTAAATTCAGTATTCTTTCTATTGCACCAGCTTCCTCCCTTTAAAATCAATATTTTTTTTAATCTGCTATAAATTCATCTAGAATTGTTCACATCAAAAAGAAGTTTCATAGAACAATGGTCACACTTCTGATGCAGCCTACCAAGACCATACATTGATATTATTAGTACATTTGCTTCATATGAGAAGACTGGAAACAGAGGAAGAAGAAATGGGAAAGAAATAAAATACTGAGTCATCAAGTAAAAATTATGTAACATAGGGGTTCTTCATTTTGTTTGTTTTTCATGGACTTCTTTGGCAGCCTAGTTAAGCCTATAGACACTTCCTCAGAATAATGCTTTGAAATGCATAAACTAAAACATATAGTTTTATAAGGAAAATCAACTTTATTGATTAAAATATTTTTTTAAAACAGGCTAAGAGACTTCAGGTTAAGAATATTGGTTCTAACATTTATTCTTCTCTTTTGAGGCTGTGATGTGATTTTAAAGATATTCCTTTAGTGCCCTGTCTTTTCATGTACCAAACAGTCCAATGACTTGTTTTACTTTTACCTCTTTCTTTAATGAGATCTTCCTCCTGTCTTTCTAGTATCTGTGCACATGTTTTATATGTGCGCATAATATTTTAAGATGTATACACACGTATCACCCACCCACCCACACACACACACACACACAGAAACATTTGAACATACATACTCACTTCTCCACTAAGGTCTTAGCTTAGTGCTTCCTTATTGCTTAGAGGTAACCTAGGACTCTTAAAGCCTGTACCAATGGCAGGAGACCAGCTCTGAGAGGTCCTATTGCTTCTAAGTGGTATAGTGGATAGGATTCTAGATCTGGAGTCATGAAGAACTGAGATCAAATCTAGCCTCATATACTCACTAGCTAGGAGACCTTGGATGAGTCACAACAGCTGTTGGTCTGAGTTTCATCCTCTGTCAACATGGGGATAACAGTAACGACTACTTTCAATGATTATTATGAGAATAAAAAACCCTTTGCAGACTTGAAAGCACTCTCTGTCTCTGTCTCTTTCTCTTTCTATATGTATATATATATATATATATATATATACACACACACACACACACACACACACACACACACACACACACACACACATTCTATCTCAATATTATTAAGAGTAGTAGGAGTAAGCTTGAGAGGTTTTGAGTATAAGCTCTCTGATGGATTTACTGTAGGTCCATTGTCAAAGGACCAGCTTAGGTAAGCTTAAAAAGGATCATCACCAGGTCAGTCAGAGCTGAATTTTTCATTTATATCACCTCTCTTAAAGGCTGTGTGTCTACTTAAAAAGGTTTAGATTGGAAGGAATACCAACACTAGAAAAAACATAGATGTTTAAAGTGTTCATAACATATACTTTTTATGGGTGTTGGAGTCTGGACCTGTGATTTAATTAGGGGACTCCCCACTATGGAAACCCTCTCTGTTGATGCAAATATAAGCCTCTTTGTAATTTTTTATCCTGAAGAGTTGCCTGAAGGCTTGAGGATTTTTGAGTTGTCCCCAGTTATATAGCTAGGGTGTGTGAATTTTCTTTCCAGCTTCCTGCCAAGTATTGTATAATTTGCCTTTCTTAGATTTTTCATTCATTTATTCCATAAATGTTTATTAAGCATCTACTATGTGCCTGGCACTGTGTTAGGCAATGGGAATATAAAAAGAGGCAAAAGACATGCCTTCAAGGAGCTTACAATCTAATGGGGGAGACGACATGCAAACAAATATATACAAAGCAAACTATATACAGGATAAAGAGGAAAGGAATTAAGAAGGGTTAGGGAAGGCTTCCCTGTAGAAGGTGAGATTTTAGTTGGCACTTAAAGAAAGCCAGGGAGGTCAGTAGTGGGAGCTGAGGAGAGAGAGAACATTCCGGACATGGGGGACCGCCAGAGAAAATACCCAGAGCTGAGAGATGGAGAATCTTGTCCCTGAAACAACCAGGAAACCAGTGTCACTGAATCAAAGAGTACATTTTAGGGAGTAAGGTATAAGAAGATTGGCAAGGTAGGGGAGGACTAGTTTATAAAGGGTTTTGAATTACAAACAGAACATTCTATATTTGCTTCTGGAGGCAATAGGGAGCCACTGGAGTTTACTGAATAGGAGGTGACTACACACATACACATATGCATACATACATATGCACATCCATATGAACATATATACATATACATGTGTACAAGTGTATTTTATATCCAATTATTTGTTTAGTTTTTTATTTTGGTATCCCACATGGGAACTAATTTAGTAATACCAGATTTTTTCCCCCAAGTTAATTCTACGTACTCTGGCCATTTTAAACTTGAAATGACCAATTGTCATTACACAAGCGTAGCCTGGGACTGTGTAATCAAAATAGCTGTTCCAAAAACCAGAAGAATATTAAGTGGTATTGTATAACACTTTAAGATTGCAAAGAACTTTACTTTCGTTTTCTCATTTGAGCCTCTCAACGAAACTGTATAAGAAATGCAGGATACTAGGTATTATTTCCACTTGATAGCTGAGAAAACTGAGTTCAGAGAAGTTAAGTAACTTACGTAAGATCAAAAAGCTGAAAAGTATCTGAGATAGGTAATTTTCTACTTAAAAGTACAGGACTCTAACCACCATACTCTCCTGTGATTTGTATATGTTGTTTTATACAAATCATCTTATTAGATCCTTCTAGCAATCCTTTGGGGGTATATACATATTTTCCCCATTTTACAGATAAAGAAACTAAGGCTTAGGGAGATTAAATGACTCATGCTCACATACATGCCTCTCCTGGCTCCAAGTCAGCATTCTTTCTATTTCACTTGAGTTGCCCATGAAATTGAACAACCACACAACAAAAATAAAAGTTTAGATGAAGATAGACATAGGCATGATGATGCTTCTGACTATGGAACTATTTTACATTGTCACACTGATGTTTCTTGAGGTGGATTTTTGTGGTTTTCTCAATCGACAAGGTGGCATTAGCAAATTTCCCCAGACACCCACTTTTTTTTTTCTTCAGAATACTCTGCCTTTTTCCATCTTTCTATCTGTCCTAAGGTAGCTTTTGTGCAATACATTTTATAAATCTCCACACTTAAAAAATTTTTTAAAATGCAACAGATTAGTTTTTTCCCCCTTTTCCCAAGGATTCTAAACACAATGGGCATAGGCATTAACTTGTATAATCATTTGTTCTTTTCTTCCATCTGCTTATCTGATCTAATTATACTCATAAAAGAAGAAGGCAAAGGGAGATATTATCCCAACAAGTGAAGTTTTAACTTGCATAAGAAATACTTTCCCCTCCCCCTCTCCTACTCCCACTGCCCTTTAAATAGGGGTTTCACATCCCTTGATGCCCAGCAGGAGGTGCGGTATTTGCCACCCCGTGGCAAAATGAATCTGGATGCCTCTGTATGTAAAATTGGTCCATGTGCGAATTAGCTTTGAGTTGTATTGTGTTCCTTATACTAATATAATATTGTTCTAGTGCTTGCCCCTGATTAAAGAAATACATAAATAAATAATTTATAATTTAATTAATAAGGTATAATATGCAAAGCACAGTAATTTCAAACAGCTTGTAATGTCTCTAATGTACTTTCAATTTTTTATTTTACATAAGGGCTATATTCATTATGTGGTTATGATAAACATACTAATGAATTTTATTACAGGAACAAATTTAAACATGTAAATGAGATCAAATAGTATTAAAATGCAAACAATGGTAAAACTTATTACAAACTAACCTTGCCAATATACATGGAGTGGTGATATTTGAAAACTTTGCCAGTTGTATACCTTAGACAAAGGAAATGCATTTTACAGTCTCTCTGAACAGAAGACTTTGTGAACTGCAGGTTTCATTCTCTTATAAACTCCATTTCCCTTCCTCTTCCCCCCCCCCAAAAAAAAACAACAAAACTAAAAAAGTTAACTAGAATCCAGGGTTTACATGTAACTTTGGGTGACAATTAAAATCCCTTTTCTTGTTCCAGTGAACAGTAATCTGTGCATAATTACATTCAAATGAGATATTAGCATTTTTTGTGCTTACTCTTTGTTAATTGCAGAGTTCACTCACCATGGTGATGCTTTTGATAGAATCAGGCAACCTTATTGACCTGATGCTGCAAGGCATGTTTGGAAATTCTGCTGTATTCTTCATTTTTTTTTTATTTTGGCATTTTGAGGAGTCCTGCTGCTTTTATTACATTCCTGACACTTTTGTTAATAAATCATTGCAAAGTTAATGAAAATTGCATTCAGGCATATCCAAAATAATTGTGTCCTTTGTCATGCTAATAAATTGAAAGCTGTTGATCCAATGGGTGAATGCATGCCCATTATGGGGAAGTTTGTGATATGCTTGCCTGTTGCTCTTACATTTTTTTTACCCTGGCAAATCATTCCATGTAGAAATGTGAAACAGGAAAACAAAAGTCAATATGTTTTATTCCACATTTTATACAAGCAGTCTTTAATTAAGTCAGCAAATGGGCAAATTATATCTACATGAAAGGATAGAAGTGTTTGTATTATGATTCATGGAGGGTTATTTTACTATCAATATGAATCAGTGGCTGTCTAACATCTGAACACATGGAAATATGAAAACTATGTTTAACTGACCTTTCCCACATGCCTAGGGATTTTTCCACATTCATATAGGGCCTACTTGATTTAAAAATGGTAATCAGAATAACTCGGCTTCACTTTCCCAAGGACTTTCGGCAGACTATTTGAAAAGAAGAGAGTATTCCAATGTGTTGTATGTCTTTTAGCAAAGAATGAGGTTGCCTTATTCGCCAAGCAGAAACATGCAAGTGTGTATGTGTGAATCTCAGAGGCACACACATACATACACCATGAGGTAAGGAATAGGGGAGGCTCACCCAGAAAAAAAACAAAACAAAACCTGAGCTCATATTAGGTGGTTTACATTTTAAAAATTGTCTCAAGGAAGAATTGCGAGTAATTGTGGTCTTGGGGAGTTCTTAATTTATGCGCTAGCCCATCATGCTGATTTTAGGTGGGTATTTATTCTGCTACTCAATCAAAAAGCATAGTTTCCATAACAACTACCACATCAGATGAAACATACAGACTGGCATTTGAAATACAGGACTTCTTAGGAGATGTGCTTCCTGACATATTGTGTTGAACCTGTGTTCCTTTCCTTCTCTTTTAAGAGAGCAAGATCTGTGTTTCTATAAAGGACCATCGCAGTTTTGCATAATTATTACAATCCATCTGCACATTTCCAGGATTTATATTAAAGTAATTAAAGCCATTTTGTATTAGTGGGTGCTGTGTGGAACCGGCTTGGATACAAGATTCTAAAAGTCCCTACTTGCTTGCTTGCTGTGCTATAATTTGGAGAACAGAATGTTCCATAAATGAGGTTTGGGAATACGGACATTTTTTTTTCTTTTTCCTTTTTTCTGTTGAAAAAGTAACTTTTTTCTAGTGGGGACTGGAAAGAAAGGGTCACCAGGGGATTAAAATAACACAGTCCTTCTGCTCAGGGCTCAAAAAGAGCAGAGTCCTAACTAGCAATATTTTGCATTCTGTAATGTGTCTAGTAATATCTATGAAGAAATAGAAATCCAGTATTTCTTCCATGGACTACAAAACAATTGAATTGATGTTCTCATTTCCCTAACCCTGTTCCTATGAGTTAGGTCTGAATGAGAAATACTAGCCCATTTTACAGTTAGAACAGTAAAGTCAGAGAGGGACAAAAAGCAGGTGACATTGTACAGAGAGAACAGACATTCCAATCAGCCCCATCTCTTATCAAACAGTAGGAAAGCAGGTATTTAAGCTTCACCTCTGGGTTTCCAAAGATGCAGACAACACCAGGTTACCAGGGATGGGGAGGATTGAGAGGCTGGACCACAAGGGGCTAGTTGGAGTTTCCAGAACAGTCCCTCTTCCTCTGTGTCCCATTTGTTCCTATGAAAGTTTAATGGAGTTATGTGCTGTTGATCCTCCGGAATTAAGCATATGAATCAGGCCCATCTGTATTACTGCTGGGCCATTAATAGACATCACTGAAGTATATTGCATTTATAAGGTAGCCCTGGTTTTTTAAGGGATCGTTTCCCCCTAAGTATCTGGAATGATTCTCCAGTTGAAGAATTTCTTCTATTTTTCTTAGATCTAGCATAAAGTATATACATATGTGTATGTATATATGTACATATATATATGTGGTTATATGTATACATACATATGTGTGTACATATATATATTAAAAATCAATTAAAATTTTAACAAGGTAAAAATGAATGGGTGATATTGGAGTTATTATTGGAACTTGATTTTTGCCTTGAATAACTTTTTTTACCTATCATTGTCATTGCTCTTCTTAATAAGTTAGTTAATAGGGATCTTGCTACAGTCCTGACATACACACAAAATTCCTGCTATTGCTTGAGAACAGAGGCTTATACAAAATTATAAGATAACACTCTTGTTCGACTTCATATGTTTTATGCAGTGGTGATGGCAAAGCTCTTCTGTACATTGAATTCTCAAGGTTAAAAGGGTCAGTTATCTGGTGGTTAAATTTAGATTCTCTTAGGTCAACTTCTCTGGCTTTCTGATTATCCATGCCCCAGTTTTCTCTTCCTTTTCCTGGGAACCTATCTTTTTGGCCATTTTTTTCTTTTCTTTCTTTCTTTTTTTTTTTTTTTGCTCACTGATGCTTCCTTATCAGAATGAGCAAGGGGAGGGAGAAAAGGTAATCTTCAAATGAGCCTATTTTCCTTTTTATTTACAGTTTTGTAATCAATTAGGAAACTGTTAGCTAAAAAAGTAGTTGGAGATTATTCATGAGGTTTGATGAAGGAGACACTATGATGCATCACAACATCCCAAACTTGTCCGACGTGCCTTGCTGCATGAGTTTTCTCTTTCGGGGAATCCGGTTCTGAAATGCCATGCAGGAATAATATAGGAGCAACTATTTATCCACCCTCTGAATTCACTCTGTTGAAAGACTCAGTCTCTCTATAAGAATGTGGCTAAAAGTGACATACAAAGCCTTTTTGTGGTAAAGGAAATGATTGTTTCAGTTAAAGTGAATGAGTCAAGAGGAGAGTTCTATCAAGAATCTCCCTAGGCCATCAAGCTGACAGTTTGGACTGACTCCCACCATACTTGGGAAGAGTCATAATTGATAGAGTATTGGATTGGACTCAGGAAAGTCTTAGTTCAAATCTTGCTTCTGTTTGTGTGACCTTGGGCAAGTCCTTTAACTGCCCTCAGTCTCAATTTCCTCACCTACCTCACCTATAAAATTGGGATAATAGCAACTATCTAAGAGGCTTGTTTTGAAGATCAAATGAGATAAAATATATAAAGCACTTTGCTAATCTTAAGGCACTATATAAATGGTAGTTATTATTATTACTTGGTAGTAGAATGTAACTAGCAGTATTTAAGGCTGGGGTAAGTATGGAGGGGGGAGTGGGGGTGGAAGGAAATTTCACTAGGTGTTTGGCTGCTGCAGGGATGGGAAAGGGAAAGGGAAAGAAGCATGTCTTGGAAAACCATAATAACCTTTCTGTGCTTAGTTAGAATAGAAGCATAGATTTCAGGGACCTAAAAGGGACCTCAGAGATCATTTTATCCAATACCCTCATTTCACATGGAAATTCCAATTCCCTCATTTTAGTCACACAAATAGTAAATGGGAGGGTCAGTATTTGGTTTTTTTTTTTTTTTTTGAGTTTCATTAGATATTTCATTAAGCTTAAATCTTCCTGATCGAGTAGGTTTGCACAGGAGAAAGTCAGTTGCCCTGCAGGCTAGGTCCTTCAGATTTCATAGTGTATCACTGGCTCTGGCTCTACGTTGGGATCACCTCCACGCTCTAGGTACAGGTTGTTATAACGGTATTGCTTTGGAGCCACAGGCCGATATGAAGGGTACACCTCTCCTAACCAGAACATGAATATCATGAAGCTGGGGAAGCCAAACAAATGTTTACACATGGTATTCCAAGAAACAGGTGTGGGGGATGTATCCACACGATTTCGAGTATACATATCAAAGTCAAAGTGCATCGGTTCACCCCAATTTAGCCTCAGTTCTGAATGGTCCCAGTCATACCATGGGTCTCGTTCATGCTGAGAGTGGTCCGGAAGCTTGGGATAGTCGCCATGCCCGAAGCCGTCGTCTGGGTAGGGCTCGTAGTCCTCCACTCGCATATTGTATTTCTTGGCGGCGGCGGCGCGCTCCTCCAGCGTGCGGGGGTACGGTCCCGGGAGCATATCCTTAGTGAGGCCCGAGGCTGCCCGGGCCCCCAGAGGGGTCACCCGCCAGGCTGCTGTCCCCAGCCATCGGATTCCCTGGGACACAGCCATGGAGGAGGCCATCTTCCGAGGGTCAGTATTTGAACTCAGATCCTTTGACCTTAAATTCACTGCTGTGAAATCTACCAGCAAGGGAGAGGAGAACAGGGTGTGGAAATGGGCTTTGAGACAAGGTCACCCCCTGCTGTGAACCAGTTTGGGCCTGTGGTGGGTCATAGCTCTAGAAGGTGTTGTTTGTTGTTTCCAGACTACATTCACTGTGGTAGGGAGAGAGGTGCAATTATGTCTCAAATTGAGGCCACCTGAAGCTCCCAAGGGTGAAAAGGATCGCCCCAATACGGTTAGAGTCCTCTAAAATTTCCAGCTGAGGATAGAGTTCTAATTACAGCTATGCCTAATAAGACAAGAAAAGTTGGTGAGAAGGGCAAGAAAAAAGGACTAAGGAGATGGAAGGCAGTCTTTATGAGAACAGACTAAAAAGATGAAGGTTATGAGTAGGTGGAAGTAGATTGAAAAAAAAAATATTTTTTTACCAAATCACTGAATAGAATAACTGAGGGAACTCCTTAAAGCTAAAAAGAGGTAATTTTAGGACAAATTTAAAGAAGCACAGACAGTCCCTGATTTAGAAAAGGATTGTGTTCCAAAATTCTGTAATATAAAGGGAGATTGTTGGAACTCTGGATATATTTTCCCATAGAAGTAAAGCTCAACATGGAGATTTGGTTCCCAGGCTAGCCCTCAAATGTCCCTTTTAACTCAGTTTAAACCTAAAGGGTTACATTGTGCTAATTGTATTACAGAGGCATTATTAAGTGCAAAAATGTTTCTATGGGGGGGAAGAGCCCTTACTGTTCTCTCTTAGTCCTCTGGAACTCTCCTCACCTGATGAAAAGAATGGGGCCTCTTCCCCTTTTCTTTTTGTCCTGCGGTGGGTAGGTGACTCGCTTAGCTACATGTTATTGGATATTGTCTCTGCGGCCTGAGAAAGGGCCTTCTCTAGGTTTGGGTCAGGAAAGTGTCAAGGGGGAGAGACTGGTGTGAGGCTTGGAAAGAGAGTTATCAGGAAGAAAGAAGACAGTGAGGGGAGAGAGGGAATCCATAAGGTTCATAGTATTGTGAGAAAAGTGCTTTGTAAAACTTAAGACACCATAAACATGATAATGGATATGACAAGAGAAAAGGGAAGATATACAAGTTTCAGTATCAGAATATTTCAGAGTTGGAGAGGACCTTAGTTTTTGTTATTTATTATTCATTTAATTAATTACTCAAATTATTCATTTAATTAATTATTCAAATTAAATATTCAAAATTAATTATTCAAATTCAAATATTCAAAAATAGGCCTTTCTCCCTAGAAATAACAAGTGCTCACTCCTAGCTTTTGCTAGAAGACCTCTAGTGATGGGAAGTCTGGGTCGGCCCATTTCCCTTTCTGATAGCTGACTTAGGAAGTTTTAGCAGCCAGGTAGACTCTGGAGTCAGGAAAACCTGCATTCAAATCAAACCCCAGGTACTTTAGTAGCTGTATAACCTTGGGCAAGTCATGTAACCTTGGTTTGCCTCAGTTTTGTCATTTATGAAAATGGGCACAATAATAGCACCCTTCCACCCCCCCCATTGTTGTGAGAGTTAAATGAGATAATATTTGTAAAGCATTAGCACAGCACCTGACCCACAGGAGACATGGTATAAATGTTAGCTATTATTATGGTTATTGTCTCTTTGCATCTTCCATACATTGCTCTAGCTCTTCACTCTGGGACCAGCAGGTCTAATTCCCCTTCCCTGTGACACCTCTCCCGGTGTTTGATGATGGCTGTTCAGATCCTCCCTGAGACTCTTCTTTAAACATTCCCAGTCCATTGACCTTTCTCACTTGAGGCAGTTTCCTACCCTGAGTGCCCTCATCTGGATGCTCGACTGTTTATCCATGACCTTCCTAACATGCGGTGTTCAGACCTGAAGCTGATCTGATTCAGGCAGAGTGTGCAGTTACATGAACACCTAGCTAGTCCCAGACACTATGGCTCTCCTAGAACATCTCAAGGTCAAATAAGCTCTTTATTTTTCCTTCTCCTCTGTGTTATATCATGCTATTGACACAGACAGAGCTCAGCTTGCAGCCCCCTGAAAGGGAAGCTGGTATAGTGGATAGAAGTACTAGACTTAGAATCAGAAAGACTTGGCTTCATGTAGTGCCTTTATCACCTGTAACGATGGGCAAGTCATTTGACCTCTGTGACTCCAATTTCTTTATCTGCAAAACAGGGTTAATGACACCTGTAGTTCTGTCTCAAGGTATTATTATGACTCTCAAATATGATAATGTATGCAAAGTAACTTGCAAACTTTAAAATTCTATATGATCTTGATTCCTTTTCAGACAAATGCCAATTTGTCTTTCTATATCTTCCCCATTTTATAGTATCAGATTGATTCTTTGAATTACAATGTAAGATTTAAAATTTATAGGGATAAAAGTAATCCTAAATTTTAATTTTCCACTGTTTTAACTCATTGAGATATTTGTATCTGTGTGGGTCCTGATTCATTATCTTCTGTGTTGATTATCCCTCCCTTTCAGTTTGAAGCATCTACAAATCTGACCAGCATTCTACCCATGCCTTCATCCACATTACTGATGAAAATGTTCTTCAAGGCGGTGGAGGTAGAGAGTAGCTGAAGGAGTATTTGAACCTAGGTATTCTGAATCCAGATTCTCTTTTTTGCTTTATCAAGCTTGTCTACAGATGCTAAAGTGGTCCTTAGGTCTTTAATTCCTCACACTGGATATCAGGAATTATAATAGGAGTGGTGGATGGCTCTGGAAGCAAAAGCCTAAACTCTCAGAGAAGGCCAAAGATGAGAAGGATAGATTTGGTACTGGGCATGCAGCCAGAGGAAAAGAGCAAGAGGAGAGCAGCAGTGGTCTGAGGTCTGGGAGACTGGGGTTTGGTCTTTTATTTTTCTCTATTGTGCTGTGTTCTACTACAAATCTCAGGTCAACTAGCCCTAGATTGAGGCTAAAATTTGGGAGGGAGGCTATTTAAGCAGAGAGGACAGAGGAATGAAGTTCCTGTGACTTCTTGGATGGCTGGCCATTTCTGTATGTAAGATACATATATAAATCAGGTATTCATAAGTGGTGATGCCTTCAACTATTTTATAGGCTGATAGGTTAATTAGGGTACTGTTTAGTCCCCAGAAAGAAGAGGTTGAATATAGGATTAGAGTAGATTAGACAAATTTTATGGACAGTAGATCTTTGGAGAATTGTTCATGGAAGCTCTGGGTAGGTCTTCAGAGGTTAATTCTTCAGAGGTTAAATATTCTTCCTCATACAACATGCTTTGTGTCTCTAAGAGAGATCATATACTACATTAGATGAACCACTGCTCCAATATCAGCATATCGTTATGGTGAAGAGTCTGAAGACCCAAGTGACAGTCTTGGATTTTTTACTTAGAGTCACTATGGTAGAGTGGAATGGAAGTGACATCTGGAGTCAAAAACTTTAGGTTTCAGTCTCAACTCAAGCTGCTTACTCCTGTGGCCTGGTCTTGGGAAGATCACAGAGCTTCTCTGGGCCTCAATTTTGTCATCCATAAAATGAAAGATGGTGGTGGAGTAGAGTCCCTCAAAAATCACCCTAAGTTCTACAACTATGATCCTATGAGTTCTGATCTAGGAACTGCCACTTAATAGTTGTGTGATCTCAGGCAAATCACTTAAATTCTTTTTATGCCATGAGATTTTCCCTTGGAAAAGGTCTTCAAGAAAAGACTATATATAGTATGCACCTATAAGGCATGTTATAGAGAGAATTCTGGTTCAGCTACACATTGGACTAAATGATTTCTGAGGTGCCTCCTAATTCTAAGATTCTGAAAATCAGAGCAATGATCCCTTTCTAACTTGAGTATATTTTGAGGAGCGAATGCACTACTCAAGAATCAACAATTCAGTCAACAAACATGTACTGACATGTGACACGTGCCAGGTGCTGTGCTAGGCACTCAGATACAAAAATAAAAAAAGGAAATGTTCTCTGTCCTCAGAGAACTTACATACTATCTGGGAAGAGAGAACGTGTATGAAAGTACTACGTTAACTCGAAAGAACCAAATAGATGAAAAGTCCACAATATCTTATTCATGGGAGACATTAAGTGATTTGATTGAGTTTGTTCAAAATATTCAAAACAGTTGTGCTTTTATATAGATCACCTTAACACCATCAGAGCTTTTATGATAATATTCCTAGTGGAACTTGTAAAATATAGCTAGAAGTTTGGGTGGAATAAGTGGAAATTAAGGAAATCATTGAGTGTTAGCATATCATTGAAATGGGAATTGAATGTGGTATGAGACCCATTTCTAACCACCACCACTCCCCCTCCCCCTTTTTTTTGTTGCCTGGAGAAGGAAGTTTTTTTTTCTCTCCCTTTTTCTTTAAACTTCTATGCCCATGAAGAAGATGTAAGCTGCCAGTTTGGGATGATTGAGTTATTTGATACTTCCATGTACCAGTGCAAGGTTTATTGTCTGCATTTTACTTTGTAGTTGGCTGGTGAAACTGCCCTCTTTTTGCACATAAGTCATAAAAGTGCACATTATTTTTAGGTGATACAATAGGTTGGATAAATAGGAAGGCCCTGGTTGGGAAAAAAAAAAGTCTGTAAATTTGGTAAGTCTTTTCATCCATTTTCTCTTTATTCTTTTAAAGAAATATTTTAATATGATTGTCATTATAAATGATCATCATACTTATTAATAGCTAAGCTTCCACCTCACTTCTCTTTGAGCTGCAATGCTGACCCTGTATCTCCTTCCCCATGCTCCCATTTATATGTAGCCTTCTGACCATGACTATAAGTATCACATGATGTTTGATTGCAAAATATACCAAACTCTCCAGATAGAGGATAGAACTGAAGCATTTATTTAGACACCAGAAAACCGAATCCCAAAACCAGTAAGCTGATTCCCTCATAGTACCAAGGATATTCAGAAGCCATAATAATGCTGAGAGCCACAGCATCCTTCAGCCTTCCCACAAACCAATATAAGATCAATACTTACTGACAAACCTCTCTGTCATCTTGTCTCAACCTCCTCTCTCTCCCACCATCTCTCTGGCTCTGACCAACTTCCTGTGGGCTCTGCTTCCCTTCAGCAAACTCCTCCCAACACAGGCACCATATGATTATATTTAGCTTATTAGGGGATAGAGTTTATCTTCACATCAGGGAAGCTCCCTGTGGGCTCTGCTGTACCCTTCAGTAAATTCTTTCCTTCACAGGCTCCATGTCATTTCATTCAGTCTATTAGGGGCAGAATTTACTTTCAAAGCAGGGGAGGTTTTCAAACTCCCCCTAGGTCTATTAAGGGGCAGGGAAGATCTTCAAATTTCCATTCTCATTATATTCTGCCCCAAGACCTTTCATTTCCCTTACATAGCAAAAATACCTTAGCAATAAATGAGAATTTAGGGATAACTGATGGAAAAACTGGTGTCAACAGAACCTTGCAATAATATAACAGAGATAATAGAAAAACTTTGCACATAAAACACTTGGACTTGGACACAAGTACCCCATCCCTACCCCCTCGAATGAATGGGGCTCAAAATCTTGGGGTAAGCAGCAAAGGTCTTTTTTCCAATGCTACTTCAAGCTGAAATTGGATATAGAGCTGTCAAGAGTTCAGTGTTTTAATTGTTATACAGATCTTGGTCAATGCCAGGTCCCAAGGGTCCCATTCAAAAGGTCAGTTCTTTTGCTGGCATCTAGAGCTCAGTTGAATCCAGGTCCAGAGGTGGCACATCACAGTCATGAGCAAGGAGTGACATCTGGCTTAAGCAATCAGTCATTTGCAGGTGGAGGGTACCAATCCTGCAGAAAACAAATCTTGCACACAAGTTTAAGAGACAAAAAGTCAAAAAGAAATAAATATAGGGTCAGCCATGCCTCTGGAATCCATGAACTCACTTTCATAACCTCATTCACAGGAGAATATATGACACTGTCCTCCTTGCTCTATTCCAATGACTTGATACACTGCCACAAGTTCAGCATATTGACCACTTCCACCTATCCCAGCACTTTCTTTAATCTGAGTCCCCCTAAGGTGTGACAAACTTGGATACAATGGTCCAGGAGCATCTGTAGGGGAAGTTCTCACTTCTCTATTCTGTCTAACATCAAACCCATTTTCTTGATACATTTTGTATTGTTCATTAGTTGGAATACCATCAATTTTTCTAAAATCAACCCCTGCTCTCAATAGAACAGTAAACAATTCTTTTCTTGGCAATCTGTTGTGACTTTGAATTTGCTGGCCATTTACTTTTCTTTTACGAGGAAATTTATCTTTTTCCCATTCTCCTAAGTCACTTAGCTATGAAATCTTACCCAGCACCTCTGACAGAGGGTGTCTTGTTTCACCAATTAATAGAGTCAGAAGTAGGTGCTTATAAGCAAAAGGAGCTGTCTTCACCATGATATTTCTGAGGAACTGCTAAGGGGATTTCATGATACATATCTGCATCTCCAACCATGATAGCAGTTTTCATTACTTCTTTTAACTTTCTCATAGTCTTTAAGTGAGTATCAGGGTCTATCTCCACTAGGCCACATAGAATCAGCGGGATACATTCTACTGCATCCATCAGCAGCTAAAGCTAACAGATAGGTCGTATTGTTACCTCATGCCAAATGAAAATCTGAACAAAATGATTCTGGCAAATACTTACAAATTTCAAGCATCTATTCTATCACTATCCCAGCAGCTCCTTCATCACTGATTCTTACCATCCAAGACGCTAAGGATCTTCCATCCTTTGGGTGAATCTGCTCAAATATCAGTAATCTCCTGTTGAGTGAAATCCTCAAGTATCTCCTTAAACATTGCTTGCCCTCCCTGACTCTCCTGCCTTCTTCTCAGTATAGGGGGAGCTTCTGCCTCTGTAAAAGCTTCATCATGAAACAATGTATCATTCTATATTGTATCACTTTCTCCCAATGCACAGCTGGGAGTTGTCATAGCAACTAGGCTCAGACTCTACCAAAGCTATATGAACTTTCCTCCTGTTACTTTTTTTTGTCTCTTTTTCTGAGCCAAATTTACAATGGCCCTCTCTGCTTCCAGAGATCTCTTGTACTCTCTCCTTCCACCTCAGACTCTGCAGGTTACTCTTCTAAAAGAGTGTGAATGCTGGTACTTTGCCAATTGTTGTAACAGCTTGTCTCTGCTTTTTTACACAAACTACAGTAAGTAGCCTGTCTGCAAAATCCAGCCTCTTCTACTAGCTGCCTCCAGCTCTCTCCCAGGTTTTATTGGTATTCTTTGCAAACATGTTTCTAAATCTCTATGTTCTCCCTGTTGTAGTTTCTGTTCCTAGTTTGCACAGAGCCCTGTACTTTTAGACTACTGCCTTGTTAGGGAGGCATAAGGCAAATCCTCATCCTGGGATAGACATTTCTTCTTCTAAATCCCTTCTGCCTCCAACTAGAGGTCTGATATTTCACGATCCCATCCTAGTTGTCAAATGTAGCGCCAATGCAATATTTACAGCACTGACAATCACAATAAAGACCATGACTATAAGTATCACATGATGTTTGATTACAAAATAAACCAAACTCTCCAGATAGAGGATAGAACTGAAGCATTTATTTAGACACCAGAAAACCAAATCCCAAAACCAGGAAGCTGATTCCATCATACTACCAAAGATATTTAGAAGCCATAATAATGCTGAGAGCCACAGCATCCTTCAGCCTTCCCACAAACCAATATAAGATCAATATTTACTCACAAACCTCTATCTCCTTGCCTCATCCTCCTCTCTCTCCCACCATCTCTCTGGCTCTGACCAGCTTCCTGTGGACTCTGCTGCACCCTTCAGCAAATTCCCTCCATCACAGGCTCCATGTGATTACATTCAGCCTATTAGGGGGCAGAGCTTACTTTCAAAGCAGGAGAGGTCTTCAAACTCTCCTCTAGGTCTGTTAAGGGGCAGGGAAGACCTTCAAATTCTCATTCTCATTACACCTTCCCCTATTAGAAGCTGCTGGAAGATAGGGACTCTCTTTCTTTTTGCATTTGAATTCTTAGAGCTTGAGGGAGCTAAGTGGTGAATTGGGACTAGGGCTGGAGCCAGGACAACCTGAGTTCAAATCTTACTTAAGGTACTTTCTAGCTATGTGACCTTGGGCAACTCATTTAACCCTGTTTGCCTCTGTTTTCTCCTCTATAAAATAAGCTGGAGAAAGAAATGGCAAACCACTATGGTGTCTTTATCAAGAAAACCCAAAATGGGGTCACATAGAATATGGGCATGACTGAACAAATCCCTAGAGCTTAGCACAGTGTCTGATATACTAAACCCTTAACAAATGCTTTATATATCTGTCTGTCTGCCTGGCTAGCTGTATTTCTTCTTTTCTCTGTCTATTTATCTAATTCACATAGGTATAAAGGAAGGAGAGATAGTCATGGAGTCAAGATGACCAGGATTAAAGTCTTTCCTATGGTATATCCTGATCATGTCACCCTGTGCACCTCACTTAAACTCTTAGTACTCCAGGTAACTGGAAGACTATAAGCTGCAGTTGCTTATCTACCCTGGTAAAGGGAGTTCCCTCCTATGTCACAGGTCTAGACCAACAGACAAAAACATTTCTTAGCAGCAATGTTAAATGCAGGCTCTCATCTGATTCTCAGAATAACTCTAAGAGGTAGGAGTTACAATCATTTTCACTTTACAGTGAGGAAACTGAGGCCCACAGAGATTATATTGTTACTCAAGCTCACAGGCTTGGAACTGGAAGAATTAGGACTCAAATTCAGGTTGACTGTGTGCTCCCCTGGTTTCTGAACTCTCTGCAGAGAGGATGGAGGCATTGCATTATTAGGTTGGTTATTGAAGTTCCTCAGAGTTATAAAGCCAAGATTATTTAGGAATTAAAGTTATTCAAAGATTTCAATTTGTTTAGGATCATTGAAGCTACATCAGAAATATCCCTCAATTTGATCAGATGTTTTCATATTTATGTGTTCAATGTTTGATATATTTTTGCATGAGAGGCCACTGATCCTTCCCACTAACTACAAAGTGTTTAAGTTTTCCTAGGTGCCTCAGGGTGTCTAGAACAAGCCTTTGACCTGGTTTGAAGTACTTGCCATTTCATTACACCAAAAAAATCACAATTTTAGAAGTGATCTTGCTTTATCATACTGTATCAGCAAGCACCATAGCATACCCAGGATGGCTGCTAGCACAGGTTCTTAGATCTGCTTTTCTAAAGGAAAGCAACTCAAAAAAGGGTTAACGATGTTACTTTAATCAATCAAACATATATCATTTACCTAGTTCAAGAGAAAAAGTCAGTACCCTAAACTTCAGAGAATACAAACAGAAGTTACAAGTAGACAAAGAAATAGATCAGCAGACGGGCTTCCAATTGTCTGACCATCCCGTCCATACCTATTCAGTTACCAGAGAGGAAAGCACCAACATCTGGGTTTTCAAAGCCAGGGGGCTCAATGGCTTCCCAGAGTCTCGTCTGGCCAAATCACACAACTCTTTCCAAAGTGAGCCCCCAAGCAAAAACCTCACATCGGGGTATATATATATATATAGCCTTCACCTGGATCAGAGAATGTCACAGCCCTCTTGACCCACTGCCCAATCACAAGGTAATAAAGCCTGGCCATTCCTGAAGAACAAGCCTCCCACCACAGGCTCCATGTGACCACATTCAGCCTATTAGGGGGCAGAGTATACTTTCAAATCAGGGAAGGTTCTCAGAGCCACTTAAGCCACTTAAGCAAAGAGTCTAGGGACAGCGAAAATCTTCACATTCCCATAACACATGCCATCACTTTAACAATGAGGACACTGAGTCCTAAAGATATTAAATTGTCTTGCCTAAGGTCCTGGGTAGTTAGTGGCAGAGTTGGAATTTGAATGTGTACTTTCCGCTGCACTTTGCTCATCGCCCTTTGCAATATCCTCCATTTGGGAATATGGAAGTACCTTTTGCCCTGGTGCTTTTCACTTATTAGATATTCATGCTTGTGATAATGAATGCCTCATCAGTACCTCTAGTTCAAAGGTACTCTCCATGTAGGTGACTATGGGTGCACAATACTTGGTTGTTTCCATGATACTTATGGATGAAGGCTGATGTGCAATTTGTGACTGTAAACCAAGATGAGTCTATCTTGAACCACTGAACATGAATAAATTCAGATTAACTTATGGAAAAGCTCTGTTACACAAGCATAAGTGTTTAGAACTATTAAGAAGACAAATAAATATATCCCAAGGACTAATATGATTATTGGCATAGGGTAGGATAGGTTTAAGGCTGACAACATTTTTTATAACTTACAATGAAAATTCCTACCTTTTACAGAGGTTTTCCTAGTCTGCAATAGCTTGTGGGGGAAAGCATATTTTTTTTAAAAAGGCTTATTTTAGAGATATCCCAGTGACTGTGCCAGCTTCTTAACATTTCTTTTGGTACTTCTAAGTTGTCTGGTGCCATTGTCTGATCACACAACTCCTTAAAATGGCAGGACGTGTGTAATTTATACATCACAAGTGAAAGTTCCATGGTCAACATATCATGTCAATCTGTCTATTTAGAAGCACTATTATATATGAGCTTTCTGATAAATGAAGAGGAATACTTCCATGCAGAGCTCCATCACAGGCATAATATACCTGGTAACATCATAACGCAATAATTAGAGGACAGCCTTCCTAGGAGAGGGTACCAGTTTAAAAAGGTAAAACCCCATTGGTCTGGAAGCCAGATCAGTATCTCCCAATTTTTTTCCAGAAGCATTTTTCTTCTATTTCTAACTCTTTGCCTTCCTCTATGACATCCTTTTATGAATGGTAAAACTGTCCTGTATATCTACTTGTTCTCATTCATCCAAGTTTCTCTCAAAGTCTGTCTCCTTTGAGAAACTTTGAAAACTGATGCATAGAATTATACTATGGCCTAGAATTCCTGTGATAACCAAGGGCAAGCTCACTATCTTCATGCTTTAGCTGACTTCTTTCTCTCCACCTGGACCAAACAGCACTCTCCAAAGAGAACCTGAGACAAGGGTCTTCACCCTGGGCTTTGCAGAATCCAGGCCCCTGTCTCTGAGGAAGTTAGTTCATTTCTTTGGAGCTACTACTATAGGGTCCAACCCAGTTGACTAGTGAGTTAGTATGTGCCAACTAGCCAACTTAACCAACTACATCTACTGGTTGGCCCTCAACACTAGACCACTTGTTCTTCACATCCCATCTAGCCATCCACCTAGCCCATCTTACCTTCTGCCTGCCACTGTTCCTATCTTCCTTTCTCTCTCCCCAGAATAAAACATCCCTGCTGTTCTCCATTATGTGTTGTTATCCCCTATTAGAATGTAAGGTTGTTGGGGGCAATAACTGTTTCTTTTAAAAATATTTGTATCCCTAGCACTTCACAGTTGGCATTGCCTAACTGCTTAATAATTGTTTTTCGCAAATTCATTCATACCACATATCTGCAAGGCTTTAATACTATGTTGTGTCTGTAATTTTGTGGATGTGAGTGCTTCCTCCAGAGGTGAAGATTGCAGCCCATTTGTATCTGCCCATCATATGTGATGCTTGCCCTTGTACCCCTGTAAATCAATCATAGATGTCCTACTGACATCTTGTGATGTTGTGTGAATATCAGCAGAACATGTGGGCTGTCCACCAGTTATCCCCCACTCTCACCACTTGTCCAATTCTCTTTTATTTAAGTCAGACATTTCCCTGATGACATCCTTTACTTGAATTCTCCTGCACACTTTCTTGTCAAATTATGTTCAGTAGCCTGCTAATTCTCAATACATGCTTCTCCATTGCCCTTTGGGTGATCCTTCAATTTAATAGTTTGAAGACTGTGACTCAGGATGGTTGGCCATCACAGAAGAATATCACTACTGTTAAAAAAAAAAGATAGACTTTTGTTTCATTTTCTGCCAAAATGATAAAATACTCAGAGTAATAGAAGAAAAAATTATGGTTTTAGTTGATTTGCCAGAATTCAAAATTCCTACATTTTTTCTCTTCAGAGAAACATTTGGGACTCTGTCCTCCACCTGAGCATGGTCAATGAATGCCATTGATGATGACAGTCAAGTTTCCAATATGGCACAGACTCCAGTCTGCAAAGTTGATTATATTCAACTACATCCTGCTTATTTCCATGTCTCCATTAGGAAGATCATAGATAGTCCATTAATAAGCCCTTTGCCTCCTTATTGATTTGACCAGCCATAAAGGGTCAGATTTCATCGTCCTGATGAAATGCCTCAGCAACATCCTGATCTTAAAGAAACAACTAGGTGGAAACTATCCAGTGAGGCCATTTAGATTCACCCTTTCCATGTTGATACTCCTCTTCTGGAACTGGTCTGATTGGCTCAAATCCAGCTGATTTCATCCACAAATTAAGCTGACAATTCCTCACAGCAGTAAACTGTTGTGGAGCCAAGGCAGCATTGATTAATCAGACTCAAAACAGTTCCAATGGCCTGAATTTAACAGATGCTAAGGGAGGACTTGTCCCCTGCAGGTGGTGTTGCACCCCTCTCCCCTCCTTCTTCTACCTCTATCTTCTATGAAACTGTGGACCAAAGGACGAGATACAAGAAGTCAAGTAGGAAATAGTGGAGAATGGGGGGAAATGGGATGTAGAATTACAAGATGTTAGGAGATGAGGGAAGACAACCACCACCTTTGCAAAAGATAAATGAAGGAGCTAAAGTTTATAAACAGGAAAATAATGAGAATTGGAGAGATTGAAGGAAACAACAAAAACAGTCAAATATTGACCTATGCTTTGGGAATGCTTTTGACTTCTGCTGTTTTTATTTTGTCCTGATAGCTGAAGGCTATAGACAGTTTAGGCATACAAAGAGGAACTCCAAGAGTGTGGGGGTGAGGTGGGGCAGGGAGTGGTTATGATATTCTTTCCATGTCAGTCATTCATCTTAGACCTTGGAGTCAGTTTGAATCTACTGAGCTAAGCCAATAGCTAGATGAGAGAAGATTTGGGCCAGCTGTCCTGAAACTGGACTGTTAACAACAACAACAAATAGCAACCACTACTGTCCAGATCTCTTTTTAGATACTCTGATTATTTTGAAAGAAAAAACTCTACACAAAGGTGTGCTGGTAAATGTTTAACAGCCAGCTTTCTGGGGGAAAAATAAGTATGTGTAACACACTTTTAAGTTTTATCTACATTATTAACATTTCCTCTTTCCCTTTCTTAAGTCTAGACAATAAGCTATTCTCAGTCAATTGATGATTTCCAAGGTATAAATGTTCATGCTGGAATATTAATAGTCACCTCTCATGAGTTGGTTATGAGCTGGCTCCGGCACACCACTGGATCTGTGTCTTTTAAATATTTTATCCTTTCCCCATGATGGTTAATTTTATCTAGGAAGTGATCTGATGGCTTAATAATTAGTTAAAGAGGAGATGGAGTCTATGCTCTCAAGTAGGAAGACTTAGCACACTGGTTTATTTGCCTTTAGTGAGCAACATGAACTAGTTAAGGGGTCAAGAAATGAGTGGTAAAGTTAGGGAAAAAGAGTTTGAACTTCATATGATAATTTGGAAATTGACACCAAAGTCGCAAGTCTAGATGACTCCAGGAAAACAGTACTGCTGAGAATGTGATAGGTAAGTTGAAGGGGGAGAGTTATTTTTTGAAGAAAGAGTTCCCAGGTCTAAGAAGAATAACCTCCTTGTAAATTAGAACCTATAGGACTATATGTACAGAACTTATATTCCAGGAAAATAATGATCGAGACTGCAAAGCATTCTTCCTGAAGTACTAAAAGGATAGTGGGAACAGAACTAATATTTACCAGAGAGAGGATTTGAAGGGAGAATCAGGGTCTTGTTTCAGACAAGCACACACTTGAAGACTGTTAGCATCTTGTTATAGTGGATAGAATGTTGAACCAGGAGGATAGACTGTTGAACCCAGGAAAAGCTGGGTTCAAATACTTCCCCAGATATTTACTAGTTGAATGAATCTGGGCAGATCACCTAGTTTCAGGTTTTTTACATATAAAATACAATTTTCACAAGTGAAATACTCATACCAACCTTGTAAGTTTCAGTTAAGAGAATGGAGCAAATGAGATAAAGTACTTTTAAAAAATCTCAAAATACTATAAAAATGTAAAGTGCTAGGGGAATCACTTTCTTTCTCTGAAACTCAATTTCCTTATTAGCAAAATTGGCATAACTGCCCTCACCACCTACCTTCAAGAGGATCAAATAAAGTAACTGTGATAATGTACTTCATAAACACACATAAAAAAAGTGATATAAATGTCAGTTCTTATTAGATAAAAGTGCTTCCACTCTAGTGTTCCTTTTATTTATGATGCTACTCTTTTCCTAATCAACATGCAATTAGGAACATCACAAAGATTAGAAAGCACACTCTGAAGGCCCAGGTCCTCAGTCCCTATATTCCTGTCCTATCTCTTGATGTTACTTAAATTCATGCAGTTGTATTCAGCACTTTGACATCCATGTCGTGTTATGTTTATCCAACTGTTTTACTCGTAGTCAAAACTAATTTTTTTTTCCTTTCCTTTTCCCAATTCTCTTAGCAGAGTCTGCCCAGCTTAGAGGAAATGAAGCTGTCTGCTATCAGACTATACATCATCACTAACAATAAACATGCTCAGATCAGAACCTGCACTTTGTTATCTGACTACTGCTGATCGCTGAAAAAAGAGAGACAGTTTGATTTTCATTAGCTGAGTTGACCCTACAGGGCTAAGGGCAGGAATAAAAATGTATTTTGACTTGAAGTAAACTGAGGAAACATGACATGGAGTCAGAGAGGGATTGTATATGCATCCCTGAGGTGTTGTTTCTTAACAGGCTGACTTTTGGCACTTGGGGAAAATTTCAACAAACCACTGGACCGGATTTTCCTGACTGTCCAGTCGGCATGGTTGATGAGCCTGTCTCAGAAGGATGCCCTCTCTTATCATTTCCATTCTCTGACTCTTATATAAAACAGTGAATAGCTACACATATTACACATATAGCAATATACATACATACATTACATTTATATATGTATATGCACCCATGTATGTATATATATGCATATGTATATATGTACACGTACATCTAATTTGTCTGTGTAGTCTGAAAACTCTGGCTTTTCAGTTTGTACTGTTTATAATTTGTGTGGCCTCTCTTTTGCATTGGTCAACTGAGATCTCTTTTTTAGTTCTCTCCCCTCTCCCCAATTTGGAATGTTCCTCTTGTACCATCAAACTGAGTGTCAATGACTATTAGGAATTAAAAATCCATGGAGGAAGACGTTTTCCCTAGAAAACGTTACATTCTGAAAATATCGTCCTGATAGAAATACAACATCAAGCAAGCTGTTAAATAATTTGAATAAGGACCACTTCCTACCCACTGTGATATCCCCAAGGAAGAGAAGGCTTCCTGACCTATATTTCTTTCCTCTCTTCTCTCTTTCTCTCTTACCTTATCTCTTTTCTCTCACTGACTTTCCTTCTCTCCCTATTTCTTCTATCCCCTCCTTCTTTCCTTCCTTCCTTCCTTCAAAAAATAATTCTTACAGTACTTTTTTGAAATGAGGGGGGAAAAGGAAGCATAAGGTGGGGGGAGGGGCAGTTTCTGATTAAATTAAAGACCTGGGAATAGACTATTAGGTAGGAGGATATAAAAAGGAAAGAAGAAAGGGTCAGGGAAAGAGAGTAGAGGAAAGAAAGGAAGGCGGGACAAGACAACAGTGGGGAGTGTATGGCAGGAAAGGGAGAAAGAATGGAGCAGTGAGAAGTCCTGCCCTGAGGCCATGCTAACCCATTGATCTGCTGGGGAAAATGAAACAGAGCTACCTGTGGGCCTACCTATTTATTCTCTTTCTGGCCTTGCTACTGCTGCTGCTGCTTCTGCTGCCGCCGCTCCCCCTCACTCTTGACTGGGTTTTTTAGGGTTAAGATTCACCTCTTTCCTTCTCTTCCTCTTTAGACCCATAATAAAGGCAGCAGGAGGGTCTTGCTCCCTCTGGCCCAGCAGAACAAGATGAAGGGACAAAGGAAACTTGATTTAAAGCTTGGAAACTGAATTTTCTTTATTGGGTCCATTTTTAAAATCCTGAAGCATGAGATTTTCTCAGACTTGGGGGCATTTCATTTGGACTTGGCTTAAAACTCCAGAGTGGAAAAATCTTGCATGGACTTAACAGGAGAGAGGGAATTAAGCCACTAGTTTTGATAGGGTGTGTTCTGCATCTTTGCTAGTGTCCTGTGTCACACTCATTTAATGGCACTGAACTAGTTTTACACATACAGCAACGTTTTTTCATGTAATTAATTCACTTTAACAAGTATTTGCTGAATTGTAGACATAAGAAGAAGGGTCACAAGCGACACCTTTTCTTGAGTAGCTTATTAGTAGACAACAGACAAAGATCTGATTGAGGGGATAATATTAGTACACATGCAAAAACTAAAGGCTACAAATCGTAGCATACATTTGTGTAACACTTAAAGCATTTGTAAAGTGCTTTAGTATATTATCTCATTTGAACCTCCCGACAATACTATGAAGTAGGTACTGTTATCCCCATTTTATGGATGAGAAAAATGAGAGTGAGAGTGGTTAAGTGACTGGTCAGGTCAGGGTCCCACAGCTGGTAGTTTTCTGTCAGGATCTCTACTCAGGTTATCCTAATTGTAATAAAGTACAAAATTGGCTCTAACAAAATGTCTCACGTATGACACAGAAGTGGTAAAGACAGGAAAGAGAGAACAATTTTGATTATCAAGGAAAGATTTTTGTGGGGAGGGGAATGGTAATGGTTAGCTTAGAAATTCATACCCCAGTGGTAACAGAGTCATTTTAGAAGCATACTCTTGGGAAAGAATTTTTGGGACAGTGAGTACTCTCCTGGAGTCCAGAAAAATAATGCAGAGAGAATTGATAGCTCACCCCTGTCATAACCATCTTGCACAGCAATGACTCCCATGGCCTTATAATAGGAAACATGAGTCTTATTCCCAAGTGAATGTGCCCCATTTCTTCTCTGGCAGCTGGCATGGATTCACTGCCCCTCCAGGAATGAGTATGCTGATCTAGATTTCCTCTTCCAGGATGAAGAGTCCTGGCAAAGCTAAATGAGCAAACTCAGGGACCCATTCAGAGACTGACCTCTCTGTGTTGTTCAGCACACACTCTGTCTGGGAATGGGTGCTGGGTTTAGTGCTCCATTTTCCCTGCAAGAGATGCAAGGATGTGAGGCCAACCAGAGAGAGGTTAAAGAGATTAGGGAGCCTGTACAGCTGGGGATCGTTAACAACAATCAAGGGCCAACATAAAAAGGCAGCAGGGCTTCCTCTCCCTCTTGGCTTTGGAAGCCATCTGGATAGAAGAAATTTGGTTTAAACTCTGGCTAAGGGAACTTGAATGCTCTGCTGTTTTACTAGGTTTTGTTTTTCCCTTCCCTAACTCCTGGGAAGATTCTTTACAATGACCTCCTTCTGGAACTCAGCCTTTCCCTGTGTTCTTCTTCATCATCATCACCACAATCTCTCTCTCCCTCTCTCTCTCCCTCCCTCTCTCTCTTTCTCTCTCTCTCTCTCTCTTTCTCTCTCTCTCTGTCTCTCTGTCTCTCTGTCTCTCTCTGTCTCTCTGTCTCTCTCTCTCTCTCTCTCTCTCACACACACACACACACACACACACACACACACACACACACACACACACACACACACACACACACACTGCATTCCTTGATAGGAATGGAGAGACTGAACCATATAGCCATAGACACTATCACTGGGTGCTGCTTCAGATCTCCTGAACTAGGGTTGTAGGTGACCTATGAAAGTAATTGGAAGAAAAAGGGGAATATTTCATATGGAAAGAGAGCTAAATCTTCAGTCATGGACTCTCACTGATGCTGAAATATCCAGTTTTTAATCACAGCAATAGTTTATGATCTCCAATGCAATATATTGCCTTCTGTTATCCTGTATTTGTCAAAGGTATTCTAGGAGAAAGAGTGATAGATTTGTAATTCAGAAAAGACCTGAGTTCAAATTCTATCTCTTGTCCTTACTAATTGTTTGATCCTTGGACAAGTCATAGCCTCTGAAAGCCATAGTTCTTCCATCTGTAAAGTGGAAGTCATGATAGCACTTACCTTACTGGGATATTGTAAGGATCAGATCTTAAAGTACTATATGAATGTCAGTTACAATTATTAGTAATATTATTAATAGTCTAGTAGTAGTTGTTGTTGTTAGCCCTTTGTTCTTAAAGAGAGTAGCAGCTGTAGCAGCAGCAGCAGCAGTAGTAGTAGTAGTAGTAGTAGTAGTGGTGGTGGTGGTGGTGGTGGTGGTGGTAAAATTGTGATAATGATATCCAAACTAGATTATATAATCTGCGAGGACTATGTTGAACATTTCTTTTAAATTTCCCATAATATTTTAACACAATGATGGTCAGAGATATAACTACAGTGAGATGATAGGGATTTTTCCTTAGGCTGTCAAATTTAGAGGTACACAGAATTTAGCATACAGTTAGCGAAAGTAGGTAAAATGGGAAATGACTGTATGGTAAGCTCAAGTTTGCCCCACTCTGACATGATCCCTCCCTACCTTTTTCTTTCTATCTTGGGTTCTCTCTTGCAGCGACCCATGGGCAATGTCCCAGCTTTTCACTAAAATTAGGATGAATTCCATGGCTCTTGGGTGTAGTTTGTGGTGGTTATACATGACAGAAGAATCCCTTGTTATGACTCTGGTCACGGTCACATAGTAGGTAGCCAACAAATACTCATAGATTAATTGATAAAGGAAGATGTTCTTCTGACACATTAAATTTTTTTAGTTATTCAAACACTGAGTTCCCTGACTGCTTTCTATCCTAACCACAACCCCATTGCAGTTGGAACAGTTTATTTTGGTAAAAAACAAAACATAGGGGTGCATTTTGTAAGCAAAAAATAAGAGTTGGGTTTTTTCCCCTTCTGGGCAAAGCTAACAAGCCCTTGCATGTTTCTAACCTATGCCTAGGTAAGCTGACTTTACCTATCATGAATTAATGATAGGACTTATGATGTATTAGGTCTTGGGCAAAAATAGTAATCGCATGTGTTAAAGAATGTGTTCTTAACCTTTCTGTAACATGGACTCCTTTGACAGGGTAGTAGCTCCATAGACCCCTGATCAGAATGATATTTAAAATGCATAAAATAAAATATTGTAATTATATTGAAATACAGTTATCAAAAATATTTTTAGTTCATGAACTCTAGGTTAAGAGCCTATCTTTAGGGTTTACAAAGCTGTTTTATACCAATTATCTTTATTTGATGAAACAAGTAGGAGAGATTAATATCCTCATTTAGTTTTTGACAAATTAAAACAACAATGGCAATGTTTCCAGCAGACAAGAGACTTGCCCATATTAAATTGCTTGCAGGTAGAGTAGAGGGCTTCTGACTCTCAGGGTACCTTCCATTATTTCCCTTTGAGATATAACTATGAGACTGCCCTGAATTTGGCTGATATTTTGGGTGTCATTCTACTCAATGTTACATATCTTTAAATGAATGCATCTAATGTGAAAAAAAAAAAGTCTTGGCAAAGCCAGAGGAATTGAGGCTCAAACTTCATTACTTGGGCAAACCACATGCCGTTTTGCATGTACTCATCCTCTTCCAATAAACCTGATTATTTTATAAACTCCCCTTTTGATTCTACTTTGAAATATAATTTTGAGTGATTAATAACTCCTCTATCAAATCATGAAAACAATATCAGAACTTAGTTTTTTTTTTTTTTCTTTAAGGAAGACAGCATGCCTGGGAATGGGTTAGGGGTAAGAAGATATGTGACATATCAGCCTTTTCCAGTTGTCTTTATTCTATTTTACTAGTGAGCTATTTAATTTTACTTGCAGAATAACAGAGATGTTAATTGTCATGTCAGAGCATTTACATGACAAGATACAGTTAGTTATTGAATAGATAAGGACAATTTCAATGCAGCACAGTTATGGTTGAGGTAGCACAAGTGAACGGTGACATTTTTTATTTAACTCCCTATTACATTAAAAAAAAAATCAGGTCCTTATTCCTTTTCTTAAGAAATTATCAGTCACCAGTCTTTTGAACTGTGAGGGTTCATGAACAGAATGTGACTCCAGCATACTTTTCAACAACCATATTAAAAAAGTGTGTTCTGTCAACTAGGCTTGCCAACTTAAGTCTGCTCACTGGGGGAGGCCTTTGCAATAGGAAGACCACAGCAGAGTGGACAAGTGGTCAAGAATGTAATGTGCTTTTGTGTTGGGAATTGGGATTAATGTTGGACATGATGGAAAAACTGCTTCCAGATTATAGTGATCAATCACCAAACATACATGAAACATCTCTACTTTGCCAGGTGCTGTGCTAGGCACTAGTAGTACAAAGACAAGCAAAAGTCCTCCCCTCAAAGAGCTTATAGTCTATTGAAGAGCTTTCATTCTACATTCTATAGGGTTTAGAGTTTCTAATAAAAAGAAAGAATATTGTACTTGAAGTTAAGGTAGTTGGGTTTGGGTCCCAGTTCTTTCCCTCCCATAGTTACTGTGAGCAAGTCATATAACATCCCTGAGCCTTTTCTTCCTCATCTGGCAAATGGTGATAATAACATTTACACTGTCCTTTGAAAGCTGTAATATAAAATTGTGAACTATTTCCCTGCTTTTCCACTCTGGGCTGAGTGAAAAATGGCAAGGAGATTCTAGTATTTCATTTACGGGGAGGGCCGTCCAAGATCCTGGCAGAATTTACATGATGGCTAAGTAACTATGCCCAACTGCTTCTTGGTCATCGGAGAAAATCTTATAAATAAATGAATGGATATCGATAGACAGCAGATAAATATTCTGTGGTAATTTGAGAGCATTTTGAAAAATATTGGAGACAATTTTGAATGAGACAGGTGAAATCATTCTCATAAAATAAAAGAGACAGTCACCAAACTTGAGCTAGGTCCTAGATCTCTTTAGGCCTAAGTTTCATTTTCCTATAAATCACCTGATTTTGCAGAAATCAGATGATGTGCCCCTACTCCTCCTCCCTTTTTCCTGTAAGGGGCTTTTTATGACAGCCCCATTTTGCTACATATGGATAATCATAGCTATATGTCTTTGTATTGGGCAAGAGGGGCTTTCCAGGGTCTTGCGTATAGACTGTGAGGTCATGTTACCCCACCAATGGGGTAATGATCCAGCATTAGGGGATTTTTGGTGGGAGGGGGTTTTGGGGTTTATCTGGAAATTTTGGGGTTTTTCATAGAATTGTTTGTACAAAGGTATAAAACTGCTTGCTTGCCTCTGCTCAGGTGCCTCCCTACACCAGACTGACTGGGGTAGGTGACGCCCAACTCTCGCGAGACTTGTCTTTTAGAATAAAGAGCTTCTGTCTTTACCTTGAGAAACCTCTGGATTTATTTTCGTAATGGGCCATGGGGTCTTTTATCCCACACAATTTGAACAAGGAAGAATTTCATTGCTAATTTTGGGAAGGTAGAATTTTTTTTTTCTTTAAGGTGGCCAGTTTTCAGTTTTGTCACTTTAGATATTTTTAGATATTTAGATAGTATCCCATAATCTCTTCAGGGAAGGAGGAGGCAGTGAGGTAAAGACCAAAGTACACTGGACTTGGAATTAGAAGGCCTAGGTGCCAGTCCCTCCTCGGTCACTTACTGCCTACCTGACCTTATATAAGTCATTTAACTTCTTTTAGCCAGCATTTCCTCACCTAGAAAATGAGGGCATTGAAACAGAGGAGCTTTGAAACTGATCTATGCACAAGTAGGCAAGATGGTGGGTAGCTTTCTGTTCAGCACACCTTAAATAAGTCAGGGCAGATGTCCTGTGTTTATTCTGGGAATGCATGTACTTTGCTCTAATAAACTTGCCTTTTGTCTTTCTTTAAAAAAATTACAGAAGAAAAAACTCATGAACCTTACAGTTCAAAAGACTGATGGCTAACAATTTAATCATAAAAAGCATATGGATTTTATTTTTCAATGTAATAAAGTTTTTAAAGCAAATATAAAGTTTAAAAATAGAATATTTCAGAGAGCTGAACTATAATACTATTTTTAAGCATGCATCTATTCAATAACCTCAAATAGTGACATATTGAAGATGGTCGGAAGAAATGAAGCCTCTGTGCTGGAATCACTGTGAGCAC